>OW240912.1:122949249-122982335 GCA_933207985.1 Pelobates cultripes
TCTATCTGCCATTGTCCAGCACAGACCTTCTCTGACACTTGAGACCACAAGCATTAATATCTGTATATTTTTTACCTCAAGTTTGCAAGTTTAATTCCAAAAAGGAACAACTCATGATTTCAGGACAACAAATAGAATAACCAACTATATCCATAAAAAACAGACAATATTGTGATATAAAGAAAAACTGCACAAATTTTAAGGTCAAGTAAGCAAAAATATCAAGCTATTCAGACATGCCTAACTAATAGATAAAATGCAGGCTAATCGCAGTTATATAGTACTAGCTAGATATGCAAGAGACAAGTGAGTTGGTTAATTATAAAACGTGTCAGACTATGCTTTGCGTTACACAGGGGCTATGACCATCAAAATAACTTAAAAGCAGGAATGTAGAACAGGAGTCCACCATATGGAAGTGTTGCCTGCACGATCGCCGGTATGTGCCAGCGGACAGCCAGGTTTCTCCCACCTCATCATCCAATACCCAATTTGTGGGGAGACTGCTGGGCTCTCTGCATAAAGGATCTTGCAGGTTGGTAAGTACACAGTGGATCCTTCAGTTGCAGGTCTGCGTCCGAGTGCCACAGAATCAGCAAGCTTAGAGAATCGACTTCATGAGAGGCAGTAGAGGACAAGGTCCCGTGTACTCTGGTCCCGGTCTTACTCGCCACTGCTGCAAACTCTGTGCCTGGTTTTTCAGGCCCCAGTGAGGCTACAGACCATTGCATCAAGAGAGGGCTTTGCCGGCTTGGTTTTGTGCATGGATGCTTCCAATCCGGAGGTGTCTGTTGCAGGAGGCTTGTGGAGTCGGCAGGGCCGATCCTAGGATCACAGACGCCTGGCTGCAGACATTCTTTTGGCGCCCCCAGCTGGGCGTGGGGATCTTACTAACCCCTCCTATTTGCAACGACTTCACCTCTCCTTCTAGACACACACCCACTGACATTCACACACTCTCACTGAGAGACACACACTCACTGATTTGACACATACTGACAGAAACATAATCAGAAACATTGACACACAATCTCAATGACATACACAATCTCACTGATTTGAAGCACTCTGTGAAGAAAATGAACTTTTACCTGTAATTTTTTCCTTTTTATTCTGTATTTTTATGTGTTATTACTTGTCTAGTGAATGGATTGGTTCGGTAGTTTGAAACTACCGAACGCCGACCACCTTCCTGGCTCATTTACTTCAAAGGAACCAGCTATTAAAGGACCACTATAGTGCCAGGAAAACATACTCGTTTTCCTGGCACTATAGTGCCCTGAGGGTGCCCCCACCCTCAGGGTCCCCCTCCCGCCCGGCTCTGGAAGGGGAAAGGGGTTAAAACTTACCTTTTTCCAGCGCTGGGCGGAGAGCTCTCCTCCCCGTCGGCTGAATGCGCACGCGCGGCAAGAGCTGCGCGCGCATTCAGCCGGTCACATAGTAAAGCATTCATAATGCTTTCCTATGGACGCTGGCGTGCTCTCACTGTGAAAATCACAGTGAGAAGCACGCAAGCGCCTCTAGTGGCTGTCAATGAGACAGCTACTAGAGGAAATAGGGGAAGGCTTAACCCATTCATAAACATAGCAGTTTCTCTGAAACTGCTATGTTTATGAAAAAATGGGTTAACCCTAGCTGGACCAGGCACCCAGACCACTTCATTAAGCTGAAGTGGTCTGGGTGTCTAGAGTGGTCCTTTAAGTGCTCCCTGGGCGGCCGCTGTTCGTAAAACCGAACGCCACGTGGAAAAGAAAATGGTGGCCATCTTGTTCACACGAAGAGAGCCAGCGGGACTTGGTCTTCGAATGTCTGGAACTAAAATCGGACACTCGACCTCGCGAACTACAGCTGAAAACTACCGAACGCCGGCTTCTCATATTTCCCGAACAGCCAGGAAAGCCTCATTCGGTAGTTCTCTGCGAACGGACAAGGGGAGCAATCGCTACTATAGGCCAGGGGGATCCATTCGGGACTTTTGTTCGTTTTTTACAGTTTTGTGAATTGACCGACCGCACGCGCTGAATTCGTGGAACTGTTTTGGGCAGGAGCTGCGTGTGTGGTCGGTAAAAGGGACCCTCCACACTTTTTCAGAACCCCTGAACCGATCTGGGTTAAATTTGGATATGTTTGTCCCCCAGATCGGGGCTATCAGGGGATATGTAATAATTTGTGGGGATACCTTGTGGGGAAAGGGGTGTTCTAAGTTTTGGGGAAATTGTGTGCTCTCTGCCTGGAGATAATTGGTTTATTCCTTAACTTATCTCAATATCTCCCAGGCAGAGAGAAGGCGTGTATTACTGTAAATCTGTGTGTTGATTGGTTATTGTCTTTGTTTGCTGTGGGAGGTCCTCTTGCAGGAGGATTTCTCATAAAAGCCTGTGTGTTGTCAATAAAATTCATTCCTGTTACACCTTTCATGAAGTTTACGCTCATGTTTGGGGGATATTGTACTTGCTGGGAAGAATTACCTTGGAACTGCATTTCATCTATCTTATTCCTCTACTCCCTGCTGCAGCTATAATCACTCATGCTCAGCTGTTGGGAGAGGGAACCAAAGACCGCAGCTCCATAACCACTGCAGGTCGTAACACACTCACTGACAGACACATACATACACACTTCCTGACAGACACACACAAACTGATAGACACTCTCAATGACAGACACACACTTTCACTGATTTAAAAATGCTCACTGACAGACACACATACTGACAGACAAAGCTGGACTATCCCATTAGGCGCCCTGTGCGAAAAATCCTCACAGCACCCCTTTCTAAACCAAAACAATATATCTTGGACAATATAGCCCATCTGAAAAGAAATGAATTGGATATTTTTTTTCCATTTCAGCTGTTTTGGAATAGGTTAGTCCTTACCATGCCAATAGATTAGAATAAACATTTGTGTGTTACCTCATACCTCCTCAACCCCTTCTACGTTTTTCCTGATTCTTCATTAATCTCTCTCCTAATCCCTTCTTTCCACCTTGTGTGTCTCATTTCCTTTTACAGTATTGTGTCTTAACCCACTGTTACTTTTTGTGTGTTTCTTAATCCCTTTTAAACCCTTTTTTTGTCCCCAGATAAATACAATCACACGCATAGATGCCTAGACATGCAATCACATATACATACGGACATGACCATAATAGCAAACTGAACACATCAATATTGATATCAATATTAATATGCCTCCAGCGTCACAGATGCGCCTCTAGTGGCTGTCCGGAAGAGAACCACTAGAGGCTGGCTTAACCCTGCAATGTAAACATAGCAGTTTCTCTGAATCTGCTATGTTTGCAGCTGCAGGGTTAAAACCTGAGGGGACCTGGCACCCGGACCACTTCATTTTGCTGAAGTGGTCTGGGTGACTATAGTGTCCCTTTAAATAAAACTTCACTTTTTTATCTGCATGAGCAGCCATTTTGGGTCATATTTTAGTATGATCTAACCAACTGTTGCTCAACCAAACGAGCTTGCTGCTGGGATGTTGGGATGCTTGCTCTGTGTGAGCCTGCAACACCAGGCAAGTTAGGCTGAGTAACATGTGGTCAGAAAACAGTAGAATCTGACCCAATATGGCTGCTCAGCCAAGTCAAAAAAGTAATATTTTCTCCAATAAATCAATATACCTCATTTAAAACAATCACTAAGTTTCATTAAATGTAGTACGTTTTTTTTAGAAAAGAGAAGTGAAAATGCAATGACAGTTGTCCTTTAAACATACTTCCCCATTTTAACCATATTTGAGTAAGGACTTTGGTACCTGTTCATATGTTTGTCTAAATAGTTTTTTTCCTCAGTTACTGTTATTTATCCAATTGTACATGTTGGCACACTAGCAATACTACTTCTTCTTACCGAAAACTTATCTGTGCTTCTGTCTGGAAATAGGAACGCATGCCGTTCTGCCGCTTGCTCTCTTCCTGTTGGGAAATATAAACATTTGTCAACTAGTTTACATTTGAGGAAGGGGGGTATACTGCTCGGAAAAAAAACAACCTTACTTTTACTAGATTTTTTTTTAATTCAGTAACCCTGTCATCAAAATTGCAGTTTAAAGGCATTGAATTCAAGGTATTCCGCTGAGAAGCATTTGCGACAATCCTGTTTGAGGAGCATTAAATTGACCTTCGGCAAGATAGCCAGATGAAGTCGCAGGAAGAGGTGCAGGCAGCAGCACCGAGGGAGTCTCGGCATTGGAGTACAGTCAAGTAAAAACCACAACTAGGACACCATAGCTTTAGGAATACAGGTTTGTGTTTCAAATCAAGTTATAGTGTGCCTTTAAGACTCAATAAATCTCACAGTAACGTGTGATGTGTTCAGGTGTATCACAAAGTTCAATGGTAAAATGGCAGATGAAATTTAACGTAGAGAAATGCAAAGTTATGCACTTCGGGGTTAAGAATGCACAAGCAATTTACACCCGAAATGGTAGTGAACTAGGCATAACCACACACGAGAAGGATTTGGGAATTGTTATAGACAACAAATTAGGCAGCAATATGCAATGTGAATCTGCAGTTGCTAAGGCCAGTAAGTTTTTGTCATGTATAAATAGGGGCATAAATTCTCAGGATGAAAATATAATTTTGCCACTTTATAAATCGCTGGTTAGACCACACCTTGAATATGCTGTGCAATTTTGGGCACCTGTTCTAAAGAAAGATATCACTAGAAAAAGTGCAGAGACGAGCTACAAAATTGATAAAAGGAATGGAGCATTTTAGTTATGAAGAAAGGTTACAAAAATTTAATCTCTTTAGTTTGGAAAAATTTGCAAAATATGATAACATTATACAAATATATTCGGGGCCAGTACAAACCTTTATCTGGATATCTATTCATAAACAGGGCTGTACATAGGACACGAGGTCACGCATTTAGATTTAATCTAAGGCAAAGGAAAGAGTTTTTTTTTTACAGTAAGAGCAATAAGGATATGGAATTCTCTGCCTGAAGAGGTGGTTTTGTCAGAGTCCATACAGATGTTTAAACTGCAATTGGATAAATACTTGCAAAAACATAACATACAGGGATATAATTTCTAATTAGTGGGGTAATAGCTGCTTGATCCAAGGAGACATCTGACTGCTATTTTGGGGTCAAGAAGGAATTGTTTCCTAGTTTGTTGCAAAATTGGAAGCGCTTTAGACTAGGTTTTTTGCCTTCTTTTGGATCAACAGCAAAAACATATGTGAGAAAGGCTGAACTTGATGGACGCAAGTCTCTTTTCAGCTATGTAACTATGTAACAGCAAAAAATGTCACGGTAATGTATGTCTTGGTGAACCATAAAAATCAGATGCTACAAAAATTACAGAATTACTCAGTCCCTGCTTTTGGGGACACCAAGGAGCTGCCCCCAACATTCGTATCATTAGACACGCTCGTGTAATGATTATGGACCAGGACACTGCAGGGAGCACTGTTTTAGTGCGCCAGCCTGAGTGATGGACAGGCAGCCTTAGGGGCAGCAATGTGGGGTGGTGCTAGTGATGCAATCAAGTCACCGGCATGGCCCCTTTATCTCCCTTCTTGATCCACAGGATTCCGGAGTTGGGAGGTATGGTATATTACCACTCTCCACAGCAATATAATGCACATTAATGAACCACATTGTATTGCCCTGATACTGCTAAGACAACAATCATAGTATACAGTGTTGTACAGGGACAACTCAGGCTTTCATCATCCTGAGATCAGGATAAATCTATACCCTTGAATACTTGAACACTTTTGTGTGTGTGTGTGTAAATGTCTGGAATTTAATTTATGTAATAAACACTGATTATCACCTATAACTTGTATTAATGTTTTATTCATAAGATGCTTTATTTTCTTTTAAATTTATATAACAAATGTAGCAAATTACATAATAATCCAATTCAGACATGGCAAGGCCAAGAACAAAATTAGCAAATGAACAATAGAGATACAAACATTGTTTTATGTGCTTTCTGTACGAAGGCTGGCAGGTGCAAAAAACAGAGCGTATAACTTTTGACAAGGAGCTAAGATGGACATAACTAGTTGCAGGTAAAGATACATGGATTTAAATTGTATTTTTGAGGTGGCCTGGGTGCAGTGGCCCTGTACAGTTTTTATTTTTTATAATTCTTTATTTTTGTAGTGCAGAAAAAATACACGCATTTTGTCATGCCCCATCAACCAATGACAATAGATTCACAGTACATAGCTTACTTGTAGTAAGGCAATGAGAAAGATATGCACAATTCTTAAATATATAACAACAGTATTAGAAACTTGCTTAGTATATTTTGTACGATTACCAGCAGTATAGTAACATTTCGATAGGGGTATGCAGCATACCGGATAAAGCTTTACTTACAGTGTCACAGGAGTCGTACTATTTTATAATGTGGAAAACATGGGTAAACGTGGGGTTCCAAACACGGTTTGAGCTGTAGGGAACAAGCCAACGTCAAGCTTAAGTGTTGTGTCTGAGCTTGTCTCACTAGACTAGCACACCAATAAGGGTAGCATTGGGTAGTAAAATCTATCTTATGTAACTGTCAGGAAGTTATCAGTATACCGCTTGAGCATTGACAGGCTATATCATCAGACCTTACGGTGCTGTCAGTGGTTTAGAGTGGAGCATGTGAGCGTGTGTTAGTTGTTCAATGCCACTGGAGTGGGTTGTCAACTTGCAGTTACAAGTCAGACTTTAAACGAGAAACATAAAAATTAGTACAACTAAAGCATTATAAGCTGTGAGCCACATCAGGAGGCCCCTTGGATAGGCCTTCATTGGTGGGCCGAGAGTCAAGGAACATGGGGTACTAATTGCCTCGGTATGGTTGGGCGTAGAAGGGCCAGTGAGAGAGTTATAAAAAGTAAGGGTGAAGCGCCAGTTATGTCCGGCTTACTATGCGATCCCCTCCAGTTCATTTGGGAACTGGGGTTGTCGGTTGGGGCTTGAGAGTCTCATGTCCTGCTGCCCTGGAGGTCTGGGTGCTGTCGTGTGGAGCGGCAATATATGCGGGGCCTATGAGCATTTGGCTTCGGTCCGAATGTGTCAGTGCCAGTGCCTCGGCTGCCAGTGCCAGAGGTTGCGGTGAAGAGTGTCCATAAGCAGTAGGGCGCGGAGGGGGAAAGGGCCCATGCGCTAGGGGCTTCTGCGGCCTGCTCATCTCTGACATGTCCAAAGTCCCGGATAGTGGGCCTGTGGGAACCCCAGGTTGGCTGGGCTGCTAGTGTCTAGAATAGTGTGTGGTAACGAGGTAAAAAATAAAAAAAATAAAAAAGAATAGTCCAGAATAGCAAATAAAAATAAGAGTCCAATATTAAGCAGAGGCAGCTGCAGGTTGCAGCTGTGGTGCGTCCTGGGGAAATAGGTCGCTGCTGAGTGTGTTGAGCCCTTCAATTCAGATTGGAGCTGTCGCTGGGTCTTTCGGCAGTCGTTTTTGAGGCACGAATGGTGCTTTGTGTGGTTCGTTCCTGTCTGTGCTGCAGGTGTGAGGGAGTTCTCTGACAAGCCGAGTGTTGGCAGCAGCCGCACAGCCTCTTGCAGGTCTGTGACCGTGTGGGTCTGGTCGTTCTGCAGGACCTGTAGGGCCCTTGGTGAGCGCCATTGGTAGGCTATGTAGTGTTGCCTCAGGAGCGTCGTGAACATTTGGAGAGACCTGCGCCATTGCAGGGTGTCCCCTGACAAGTCAGCATAGAAGGTAAGTTTGGCGTTTTCAAAGTTGAAGGGTGTCTTCCCTTTAAGGGTTGTAAGAATTGCCGCTTTGTCTGTGCCTGATTGGAACCTCACCACTAGCTCCCTGGAGGCCGTGTCCGGGGCCCTTTTTGGTTTAGGGACCCGGAAGATCGCCTCAAAGCTCATGGATTTAGCCTGTTGTGGCTTCACTAGTGCCCCCCGTGAGCCTCCTTATCAGGTGTGGGAGTTCTTCCTCCGGTATGTTATTGGGGACGCCCCGAATCTTCAGGTTATTGCGGCGTCTAAGGTCTTCAAGGGCCGCAAAACGTTGGTCTGTGGTCACTTGGTGCCTCTTGAGTGCCTGCACTTCGTTTTGTAGGTCCGCCATCCCTTGGGCCTGTCTGACCGTACCCGCTGTAGCTCACCCAGCATGGTTCTCAGCGTGTCTGTGGTAACTGGTTCAGGTGGTCTTTTGGTCGTGGGTGGTTGTGCTAGTGGGGTGAACATTCCGCTGGTGCACTCATCCAAGCTCAGCTTGTCTGATGAGTCTGTATACCCCGCCATGTCGGCGGCCATCTTGGCCCCATGTGCGCCTTGTGCCTGGCGGAATAAGTCTCCGATATCGTGTCCCGATTTGGGCTTGTCTGGTTTCTGCTTCTTTGTTTTCTGCCTCATATCCCTGGTAGGTCTTTGTGCTCAGTTTGCGGCTTGTTATTCCGGCAAAAAAAATCGTTTTTTAATGGCCTTGAGCAAGGAGCTCATGGTGCGTCTGTTTCGGCTGGCTGCTCCTGTACAGTTTTTTTTTTTTAACTGCACAGGGCTACTGCACCCAGACCACTTCAAAAATGTTTCCATTGCATGGTTTAATCCACCTCTTGTGGCTGTTTTCCTGAAAGCCACTAAAGGTGCTTCCGCTGGACAGACTGAGTAAAACTGACCAAGTCCCATGATGTAGAAGTTCATAGGAAAGCATTGAATACAATGAGGATACATGCGCATCAGGTCCCGAGCATTGAATTGGACCTTTGCCGGAGGAGTCCATGCATCGAGGGAGCCTTGACGCTGGACAAAAAGTATTTTCATTTATTAATTTTTGTTGCAAACCTACACATAACTAGGGACAGGCATACAATAGCATTAGGAATACAAGATTGTATTCCTAACACTACAGTGTTCCTTTAACGAGATAAGATCCTGCTGAATCATGGGATAGGCAGGATTTAAGTGTGATTTTGTTTTATTTATTGTTAATATTACATATATGGATACCTTAATCACAACATGATAGTGCTTGAATTAATGTATAGATACAGTGACTTACCTGTTTAAGACACTTCACTGCATACGTGTTGCCTGTCTTTCGGCCTTTGAAAATATCAGCAAATTCTCCACAATGTATTTTATTGCCACTACTGAATCCCTCAGTGGTTTCCTTTACTTCCGCTACTGTCCAAAGCTTACAGGAACTACTTGGAACCAAGCTACTCTCCTGCTGTGGGATACTCAGAAGCTAAGAAAGGGATTTCAGTAGATCAAGAGACTATGTACATTATGTTACCATGACATGTTTAACATTCTGTAACAAAGCTATATAATTCAAGATCCACATTCAAATCACGTGCTGAACAAACACCTACCTCCTCACTTGGTGACGCCATATCCACACTTGAGGCTGACTGGTCTAACTGCACGGAGTTGAGAAGGAGCAGTGGTGGAGGAGGAGGTAGAGGTGATACAACAGGCAAAGCTGGGATTTCTGGAATAGAGAGGTAGAAGCAGTCCTAAGTTAGTCTTTTAGCTCAGGCTATCTAACTGATGGCCAGTCTCCACCAGTCAATAGCTGTCTCTAATTCAGTCCTCACTGTGTAAGGAGCAGTGATAGTTCTTCAGAAAAAGCTGGTATTGATGGTACCTAGTGCCAGCTAGGTTTGATAATACATTTCCGTGATACTTCTCGAAACCTTAAAAATAAGCAGGAATGGGGGCGGGGCCGGACCGCCATGCTGAGAGGTTGCATACAAGACAAGCTCCTGCAGATTAACAACATTAATACCTACAAAAAGCAAATAATCTACCTATCTGCAGTTAAGCAGCAGCGGTCCTGCGGGCAAAGAGGTGCTGGAGCTGAGGCCACTCGGATTACAAGCGTTTTGACCCCTGAGAAGGCACATCAGCACAACTACATCTGAGGCCTACCCGAGCGGTGAGTGGGGTGGACGGCCGCCACCTCGCTATCCTGCCCTGCGGTCTCCCTTCGGAGCTCCGACGCCACGCGGTAAGGGCCCCGTATCCCCCCCTTTGGACCGGTGGGGGTCATCCCGGTCCCAGGAGACTGTCTCCGCAACCTGTAATGCCTGGGTCTGAGAGCGCTCCCCACAACCAAAATGGCGGAAGCAGCAGGCAAAACTGAAATGGCGGCGCAACCAGGGAGCACCAGGTCTCAGCAGATCTGATTCCTCTAGGCTGTCCAGACGGTTAAAAAGCAGAGGGGCCCCTCACTACAGCGATGTCACTAACCCACAGACGGGGATTCCCGGCTCCTGCGGCAAAGTGCAGTCGGGACCTGCCACCCGGTCCATCCCTATGCAACGCTGCAAACCCTGCCAACCTACACGACACCCCCGCATTTCAGCTGAATCCAGTAGAGGATCGGGCAGACAAACAGGATCAAACACAGTGCACCCACCCCTCTTACCACTAGTCACGCTGGACTCACTCCTACCATGCCACAGACTCTGCAGATCGGGGGTTGGATGAGCATGAACTGCCAGGGAGACTCTCTCAAGGTCTGGGCTGCAGTCAGAGGGGATGGCTCCTGTCACTCTTGCCATCTATGCAACCTGATGCTCTCTTTTTATAACTTACACCGTTAAAACCACTTGCATAGCTTAAGCCTTGTCTACCATTTATTTTTATATTAATTTAGTCCTGTATTGAGTCAGATACAAATCCAGCAAAGCAACTGTTTTAGCATATCTTGAAGCGTGATGTTTAACCTACTCTAACTACACTAACATAGCTAATCTAGCATTGTTAAGCACTAATAGTTTTATTTACTTATACTCTGACAATATACCAGTTTAGTCAAGCTTGCTATAAAAATATAAAAAATGTGCGAATTTCCATGCCACTGCCTAACTTTTGTAAATCCTGCACTACGCTGTTGTGGCGTCTGTTGATACCGTGTAACCACCTGCACAAGAAAAATAAAGAATTATAATAAAAAAAAGAAAATGCAAAAAAAAAAATAATAAGCAGGAATAAGAAGCTATGATTCCAATCTTGGGACAATACTTAGAGAGTTGTTTACTTTCAGGGTTATATTCTTACTAAAGTGAGAATTCAAAGTAAATTTCAAATTTAAGGTCAGACTAGCTGAACTGAAAGCATAGCTGACTTAGAGAATGTTTACAGTTCGACTGTTTTGAGTTTACAATTGAAATTTTCTTTTTTTATTTTCACTTTAGTGAATAACTAAGACAGTACAGACTTGGTTCAATAAGTTCTTGATGCAGAATTAATTATTTCTCTGGAAATTTATAACAAAGGTTTTTTGGTTTTTTTTTATGAGCCACGATAAGTTGTAGACTACAAAATTGTGTAATATTTGTGCTATATTTTTTTCATCTGCACTTACTCTTTGAACCAAAAATTAAACATCTATTTTACACATGTCAGTCTCAAAGCTGATAACATTGTCCACTTATTATTATTATTATTATTATTGGTATTTATATAGCGCCAGCTTATTCTGCAGCGCTTTACCTTATGAAACAATAGTGTGTTAGTAATCAAACTGACACAAGAGAAGTTGAATCTCATGGATGATATAGGACAGTTGCATGGAAACCTTAATGCCCTTTTTGAATTAAGAAAATGTATGATTTAATCAATCATATAGCAGTTGACACAGGATAACATTGAACTTGTTATGAATGTAGATATATTAAGTACAAAATATCTATTTTATTTATGCAATTTATATACATATTGTGTAAGCAACACATACGATCTTCCTCTTCCCTGTATCTTAATCCCCCCAATAATACATACTATATATTGGAAGAAAAATAAAATATTGAAGTGTATGAGCATTAGCTGAGTAGTGATGGTATTGCATGTTTGAGAGGGTAGGGATAGAAAAGTAGACTTTGTGGGGTGAGGAGGCACATGAAGGATGAGAGAGGCTGATGAGGGAGTTGAGGGGAACGTAGAGGGAAATGACAAGAGATGAAGGAGGGTTGAATAAAATGGAAAAATTGAATGGGGAGAACATTGGATAGAAGAAAATAAATGGGTAAAGATTAAAAGGACAGTCTAAGCACCAAAATCCTTTAATTTGGAAATGATGTGGGGGGCATAAATGCTGCCCTATAGAATTGTAAATTGAAACAGTTACGATTCGGAGAAATGGCACTGCTCACATTTTGCAATAACAATGTATAGTAGAGGCTATCTGACTGGGCTTCACACAATTAGATTCAATTTCAGTGCTTTCCATGCTGATGCTAGACACCATGTGCATGCATTACTTCTATAGGAGAAGCATGAGATTGGCAGATAGAGGTACATGTGCTCTGTACATGTGCTCTGTGTCCTCTCCTCAGTGCCTCTTTATGAGAAGTATCTGATAGAACAAAAGTCATCAAGATAGACTACATCAGAGGAGCACTGGGCTGCAGTTAGGAGCCTGTTTCAGTTTTAATTAATTAATAAAATAAACAAACAAACGTGGCAGTAATCTATACAGGTTAAGGAACCCTATCTAATAAAAAAAAATAGTTTCCTATTTAATTGTTACTTTGAAAGTAGAGATGGTAAGAGGTTGTAGATGTAAAGATTTAAGTGAGAATATATATGAGAATAAAAAAGGCAGCAGGAGTGTTTATAATGCTTTAATAAGGAACTCAAGGTTGAATTTGAACCTGTATTTTTAAAATATATTAAATATACTATGTAATCTCCTGTCATGCTATACAAGGTCCTTGCTGTGACAAAGAATTCAGCCAATCAGAATTCTCTCATACAATTCTATGGGGAAAACAGAGAGTATGCATATGCAGTGCTTGTGCTGTATTGGTCCAAGCCTCTTCACATGTTGGAACAGCAATGAAGATGGCCAGGACTGTTCTTACTGATTACATGAGCGTGTACTCTAATACCAGTAACTAATATATTCATTACCTGAACTGGATGAGACTTGAGTTTTCGATTCACTTGACTTACTGTTCTTCTCACATGCAGATAAGATTCCTTCTTTTTTGTCGACAGCTGGAGATGCCTTTGCTAAGAATGGAGACTGTAGTTTAGGAAAATGTCACATAGGTGTCACATAATAACTAATGCCTTAAGGCATGTACACAGAGAAAGCCAGCATTATTGGGTAACTGCATCAATTAATGTTTTTTTTTATTATTTGTGGACAAGTGGTAGAAGACATCTTAAGCTCTATGGAGACTTCGGTAGTTTTTATGTACCTCATTTAATCATAGGAAAATGTACAACACTTATTAGAACACTCCCAGCACCATAACCACTAAAGTGCTCTGTAGTGTTTATGGAGCCAGAAGTGCCCTGGTGTCCCTCCAATGTAAATAGTCAAACCATTTGCTGACGGTTTGACTACTTATATTGGTGCTGGTCACCTCCTACATGACATATGTCATAGCTCTGCATTGAGCTAAGTCTGGAAGTGCAAAGCTTTGATTATTGACTGCGAGTGATCAGCTAACCCTCTCAGCCAATGAGCTAGCCTGTACTATAGGGCCTTAGCTCAGGAAAATTAACAGAATTTCCTAGCAGAAGCTTCCAGCTCTCAATGGCAGAAGTCACCTGTGGTCTCTGGACCCCAGGAAGTTGTCAGATAGATTTACTAGTTACAATGGGGGGACGGGCACCAGAGCACTCCTTGCACCATAAGCACTACAGCAAACTGGAATGGCTATAGTGCTTGGAGTGTTTCCTAAAAAATGTTGAGAAAATAAAATTGAAATATTGCCCACCCTAGGACGATCAACTAAATAAACCACTAAATAATGTTTATCTGGCAGCCCTGGATAATATAAAAGTCAACCGAATATAAGGTTTAACCATACCGCAGTTCACTAACCTACCTAGGGCACAGCCCGGCCAGGGGATAGTTAGAAAACAGTAGTCCCAACTAACAGACCTATGGACAGATCACCATACCAATGTCTATATTCAATAGGAGGAATGTGTGGGGGAATGGTGTGGACACAGACTACATAACTATTATTGGCATGGATTATGTTCTCTAACTGTTATTTACTGTTTCTGATATATTTTTTTCTCCTTTCTCCCACCGAGGGGCTGGTTCAGTGACTATTTTAGTAAATCCTGCGTACCTGGAAAAGGGGCTACAAACCACACTTGAGACAGTGGGTTTTCCTTTACCCGAATGTTACTTATACACCAACTCAAACCCCTTCCCTATTCATACCATGACATGATTAGGGACAACTACAAAGTATATATGTGAATAGTGGAAATATTGCAAACTGAAATATGCACATCTATATTATATATAGGCTATTTCACACGCACGGACGGTTGGGCACCCCAAAACATAAACAAATAAATAGGTAAAAACATAATTTAGTTTGTTATGGTTGGTATTTTATATTTAAATCTTATATTGAATTATTATTTTTACTATCAAGTAAAAATGCTCTTCATATTTATAAATCCTTGGTCAAGGACAGAAGGAAAATGACTAAGGGCTTCAAGCTTTGCATTAAAATATTGCTTGCTCATTGCTTATTCAATCCTCTGCCAATCCAGAGCTCTGCGACAAACAAACAAGGGTTACAATGTACAATTACAGTGTTCAGCTTACCCTGCAACAGAATGTCCATGGCTCTATACAACTCTAAATCTCTAAGAATGTCTACCAGGTCCTGAATAGTTGTCATCCTTTGTCCCCAAGACCACAAAAGTTCTCTGGTGATGCTGATCCCTGTCCTTTGCAATAAGTGAAACCTCCGCAAGGCCAATGTGTCGCTGATAATGTGTGATGCTTGTGGAAACAAAAATAATTCAGCTTTTAGCATAGGAACAAATAACTCAGCAGATGCATCTCACGTGCCTCTAGGTACAACATTTTCAAGTGTTCCTATCTCCCCCCAAG
The DNA here is from genome assembly GCA_933207985.1 of Pelobates cultripes. Classification (NCBI taxonomy): domain Eukaryota; kingdom Metazoa; phylum Chordata; class Amphibia; order Anura; family Pelobatidae; genus Pelobates; species Pelobates cultripes. Next base: position 122,964,063 of record OW240912.1, read on the forward strand.
TCAGGCATTCCACCTCTCACTCTCTCTCCTCCTATAAAAAATGCTACATTAACCACATGGCAAAATTAAAAAGTATCTCAAAATATATTTCAAATTGAAAATACACATGTGTAGCTAGGAGAGGTAACAAGAGTAGACAGGTGCCTATAGGCAGTTACCTACTCAGCCTAGTGGCACGTCCGGCCTGCAGGTATGCCTGCGTGAGATGTAATCAGGAAGAGGAATGGACATGGAATGGAAAAAGAGATCGGTGCTGTCACTGCCAATACAGATCTGCAGATCTGTGTGGCCTTCCCTTCCCTTTTACATATGCTGAGCTCTATAACATGATGTCATATCTCAATACGTTGTGTCAGCCTGAATGCTGGACCATGAAGAAACAGTGATACAGAGGACTGATAGTGAAGATGGCTTTAATGCTTCCTGACATATATAATCAGGAATTGGCATGTCAAGATAGATATTAATATGGACTGAGAAATGGAAGCATTCTCCCAATAGTTTAACATTACGAGATATACGGACTCACTTGTGTAAAAAGAACCTTCAGTTCTTAACCTGGGTCACAAGTCTCCGTTTCACCACTTCTTCCTCAGTGGTCCTCAGTATCATTTACCGAGTACATTGGGCTGTGTCCATACCATAATATGCCCTTTGTGCTTATTGCTGAGGCAAATTATTGATTCCTCCATAAACCTTCACAGCAGACCGTCTCCATCAAAACTGAATATGTTCTCACTCCCCACAAAAATATTAATAGATAATATAAAGAAAAAAAAGAAAATAATATAAAGCTGCTATAAAAGTTAAATTGTAGTCAAGCACGTTTAGGTTGCTTGGTTTGTTAACAAAAGACATCTTACCAAAACGCATCCATTCCCATTCATTTAAGCAGTCCATACAACGGCAGAACTCTTCCATCACAATCGGAGGGATGTCCAGGATCTGTGTGGAGGAACTGATACATTGAGCACCTTCCATGCTGCAATACGCAAGATGTCACCCAAACTCTGCTCCAAAGGATGAGAAGAACATCTATTATAATGACTGGTATAGTAGCAATGCTGTACAATAAAACCATAAAGGTGTCACGTGAAGACTACATTCTACATTTGACTTACAGCATATTTTTAAATGTGTCTTAACTTATTACCAGCTATTTTAATTTAAACAGACACTCTAAGCACCATAATCAGTACAGCTTATTTTGTTTGTTATTGTGCAAAGAATCTTTGGGCTCTGTCACCAAAGTACTGTTTGGTTTCAAGCAATTTGACTGGGCCTTTTCCAATGCCTTAATCCCAGAACCTCTGCTGTAGCATGGATAAGAAGATAGAGATACAGATTTTCAGGATACCAGTGAGGTCCAAACTAGTTCATAAAATCTATTGTGCAGTCTTCCAGCCTTAGTGATAATGTAGAGTTGTTCGTTATCCTGTGGGAAAGTCACACATTTCTGAAGAGCAATTGTGCAAAGTCTGGGAAATGCTACATGTAAGGTGACCAATGCTGGCCATAGAGTGGATCATAGGCCGCCACTGGGTTTACCTTCTGCCAAGATACCTGTGGATGCAGGATCCTCTGCTGATGCCATGCTCCATTTTGGTGTAAATCTTCAGACTGTTGCTTCTCCTTGTATTGACGCAGTGCTTCATTTTCGCATCAATATTGACGTAGCACGCTGCTCTCTTATGCCCTTTGACAGTGTCATTTATGTGTGTCGTTTTGGAAGTTGATCCCTATTCCATCATTCCAGTGATGTCAACACACACGTTTTGGCATCACCAGAATGATGTTGACCGATAGTTTTCTTTTTTTTTTTTTTATAATTCTTTATTTTTGCAGAGCGTATAGTGGTTACAGGTATACATATGGTACCCCAACGGCATTCCATATGCTGATTTCAAGACATTAGTTACAGTGGGGGTTAGGTAGACAATGCACTTTTTTTTTGATATTACGTAATGATAACAAGCTAATAGGTGTTGCTGAATGGTATAACATGTTAGATTAAGATTTCGTTTAACTCAACTTTTTGCACATCAGATTGTAGTTATGTTGCCATGACAGTAATCCAAGACATAGAGGTCACTTAGATGTAGGATTAATGCGCATTTTTATGATTAAGTGAAGTATGCGTTACAGGCTAAGCTCATATATGCTTTATGCAGGGGAAGTTCTGTAGTTAGTACCATCTATGGCTAGGATCACCATCCTGCAAGTACTGTAAAGCTTACAATGCTGTGTTTCAACAAGTAGCAGTAATAATAGGATTAAAAAACTTGTTAAGATTAATAAACATGTTGCTTAAAGTTTTATACTGTACTGAGTATACAGGCTGCGCTTAAGAAGCTATTGCCTAACAGTTAAGAAGCTACAGCATAAATGGGTTGTATTGTAGGTACACAGAGATAAGGTTAATTATTTACATGCTAGATCAGGATTGTTATGGTTATGACTAGGGTAGTTTTGCTATAAGGCTCTGGTACCAGATATCATAGCGTCCTTTGATGGCCGTCAACCCATGCCGCTTGGAGGCTTTGGGGGTGAGTCTTTTTTGTTGTTAATCCCTGTGTCTTGTCTTGTCACCTCAGGGCCCAGGCTTTGAGGTTTCTGCTGGGTTGCCTGCTGCGGGCGCCGTGGTCTTGCAGTTCCCAGAGCTCGGACTGTGGTGCTGTGTCGGCCCCTCCGCCGGCCACACTCCATCATCAGGGCCCCTGTGCTGTTACCTCTGCTCTGTTCATTGAAGGCTCTGCAAGTGCCGTCTCGGGCGGCTGTCAGGTGAGGGTTAGAGGTTCGGGTCCTCTGTCTCCAGGCCAAGTCTCTTTGATGGAAGGGACGGCTGGTGCTCCTGCTGTAGCGTTGCCGCCAGCGGCGGTGGATTCTCAGCCTCCGCTGCATATATCGGGGTAGTATGCCCCTGGTGGCTTTGGGCCTTGTCTGGTCCGTTTGCGCTGTGTCAGGCATTTGATGTGGGAGTTCGCCTTGAGGGGGCCCGCTCACCTCCCGCTTCTCTCTGCTGTGCTCTTGGTTCTGACGCGGTGTCTCCATGGCGCGGGCTTCTAACTTTGCCCAGAAGCTTGTAAAGAGCCTGTCGACGTTGTGGAGCAAGCGCTCAAAAGTGCTCTGGAGTGACATCGCAACTTGTTCTGTGTCAGGAGCTTGTGTGTCAGGAGTGTCCGCCATTTTAAGTTTGACAGTTGCTGCTTAATCTTGTCGCTTAATGGCTTCTCGTAGCCGGCTTGTTGGTGCTGGGTATGTCAGGAGGGGGACCGTGATGACCCCCGCCGGTCCAGAGGGGGGGGGACAGCTTGGTGCTATGTGCACTCCGCCGGGAATAGGGCTCAGAGAGCGGCCGCCTCTCCTCTGCCCACGCTTGTGTAGGCCGTGAGCCTGAACGGCAGCGTTTCAGTGCCAAAACGGTTGGATTTTGGTATCCCTGGATGCACCGTCATTCCCTTATCTGGGAAGTCGTCGTGGCTGGTCGGTTTGGCGAGTGGCCCCGGTAATCCGTCGTTTATCAATCCCAGTCTGTGGAGCTCAGCCGATGCGTGTCTGATCAGCTCTGCATCCAGGCTCCGCCCCCGGACCCATTCTCTTTAATATATAAAATTAGTGATATTGCAGAAGGTCTTGATGGTAAGGTATGTCTTTTTGCTGATGATACTAAGATATGTAACAGGGTTGATGTTCCAGGAGGGATAAGCCAAATGACAAATGATTTAGGTAAACTAGAAAAATGGTCAGAATTGTGGCAACTGACATTTAATGTGGATAAGTGCAAGATAATGCATCTTGGACGTAAAAACCTAAGGGCAGAGTACAGAATATTTGATAGAGTCCTAACCTCAACATATGAGGAAAGGGATTTAGGGGTGATTATTTCTGATGACTTAAAGGTAGGCAGACAATGTAATAGAGCAGCAGAAATGCTAGCAGAATGCTTGGTTGTATAGGGAGAGGTATTAGCAGTAGAAAGAGGGAAGTGCTCATGCCATTGTACAGAACACTGGTGAGACCTCACTTGGAGTATTGTACTCGGTACCGGAGACCGTATCTTCAGGAGGATATTGATAACTTTGAGAGGGTTCAGAGAAGGGCTACTAAACTAGTTCATGGATTGCGGGATAAAACTTACCAGAAAAGGTTAAAGGATCTTAACATGTATAGCTTGGAGGAAAGACGAGACAGGGGGGTATGATAGAAACATTTAAATACATAAAGGGAATCAACACAGTAAAGGAGGAGACTATATTTAAAAAGAAGAAAAACTACCACAACAAGAGGACATAGTCTTAAATTAGAGGGACAAAGGTTTAAAAATAATATCAGGAAGTATTACTTTACTGAGAGGGTAGTGGATGCATGGAATAGCCTTCCAGCTGAAGTGGTAGAAGTTAACACAGTAAAGGAGTTTAAGCATGCGTGGGATAGGCATAAGGCTATCCTAACTATAAGATAAGACTAGGGACTAATGAAAGTATTTAGAAAATTGGGCAGACTAGATGGGCCGAATGGTTCTTATCTGCCGTCACATTCTATGTTTCTATGTTTCTATACGTCCCTCCATGGATACACATCTAGCCCTCGTATGAGAAAGGTTGCTGACCCCTAGGATATACCATGTGATACATAATACATTTGCATACAATGCTAGATATGACACAAGGTTTTTAGTAACATTCTTTCCAGAATGTTCCAAAGTTATGGTGATATTAATGGGTTGAGCTCACCAGGCTCACAAAAACAACTCTGCAATCCCTTGATTCCCATGATAGCCTGACATGGGAGATTAAGTTCTAAATGTACAGAATGCACTAACAAGGCCCTCTGTTTCTCTCTCCTTCAGAATTGGCCAATCAGTAGGGGCTGCAGTCCTATCCACAGGTACCACAAATGGACACTTCCTCTCCAACGATCAAGTCAGGGAAAGGCCTGCCACTGATGCAATTCCATGACACTGACGACCACAGTTACCACTGGCTATGTACCTGGTCCTGGAAAGCCCCTTCTAAAGCCCACTGCTGAGAAAACGGTGAATATAAGAGCCCTCCTGCCCTTTTACAATAATTTCGTCTTTGAATTCACTTGGAACTCCTGACAATTTACACCTTAATGAATGCTCTTCAAAGAGTGTGAATTGTTGGGAACAGATAGTCAGTGTTATTTACTTAAGAGGAAATGGTTGGCAATTTAAAGTGAATTTCAAATGTAAGGCCAAAATACCCAAACTGAAAACAGAATTGACAGACTTGGCTTGTTTGGCCTAAAATCTGAAATTCATTTTAAATTCTCTACAATTCTCACTTTAGTAAATAACCCTGTAAGTGAATTGAAAACTTTTGATCAAAATAGCTGAATTGGAAAAAGTTTTCAAGTCCGTTATATTTCCCATTCAACTTAAAGTTTTAAATCCACTTTGAAACGACTTTTGAATTCATTCCCAACAATAGTGATTAAACCTGTGGGTGATTAATGACTAAGCAGGGAATTTTATTAAACAGTCAAATACAAAATTTGAACCTTAATAGCAAGTTAAGGCAATTGTGACCTTAAAGTTGGAATTTGATTTTCAGTTCTTAAAGTGCCACCTTATTTTTTCCTCTCTGAACTTTATGTGGGTGATTTGAAATACATTCCTGCAGTTGGAATTTCCCTTAGTGAAATCACTTCCTGGAACTATTTGCAGTTTTTACTGCAGTCCATAAAATGTTAAAAGCATTTCATCAGCGAATTCCAAGCCAAAGAATATTTAATTATTCACAAAGCTAAATTAATATGAACTTTCATAGTTTACACAGCTTTTTTTTTTTTTTTTTTTAAATACGTTATTCAGTTAGTAGTAAAATCAAATAGGCATAATAGTACAGTAGTGCAAAGTCTGATCTGTGCAGTTGTAATTTTGTACAAAGTTGTCAAAAAGTAGAAAAAAGTATGCAAGAAAAGACAAAGGGAGAAGGGGAAGAATGGAACAAGAGTCCTCAAGTCCAGAACATTATGCTTCAGAGAGGAAATAGACTATGGTGTGACAAACTTTTCTGTATTATTCGATTTCTAGCCATGGCTCCACGAGTTTTAGATAGGACTTTAGTGTTCTTAGACTTGTCTGTTTGTCCATAAAAACTTGTGCTTGTGATTTTCTGGAAATTGCAGATCAGGATGGTGTGTCAATAAATCTCCTTACTTCTCAAATGGCCCTGTGCACCGTTCCAGAGTAGATTTGCAAAAGGCTGTCTTAAGACGTCCACCTAGGGCAAAGGGTTTAAACAGTGGCCTCGTAACCATGAATTTGCATGCTCCCATTCATCATCCCTATAGCCCTGCTGAATCTTAATTCTTCTCTGCTTTTCTCGTGGGATGTGAAAGAATCAAGGTATAATTGCCTATTACTTTGAATTGTTTTTTTATGCCTTCTTTTGTCTCAACAGGATAAAACAGAATAAAACGATGTGCCTTACGGGCTGAACTTGATGGATTTTAGTTTTTTTTCAAGCAAATTACTATGAAACAGACAAAGGGACACATCCACAGACTTCAAAATATTTCTGACAGCACTGTTTAAAAAGTGACCCAATATATATCTACTTCTAGGAAAAACATCAGAAGGGGCTACACTCTTATAGGATAGCTTCATCAGAGTCACGCACTTCTTCATGAGCATTTTATAAGCCTGTTTCTGTAGTACAACACACATGGGAATTTTAGCAGTTTCCTCCTATCCCCAAGAACCCCTTCCCAGGTAGAGATATAGGGTAAAGGAGCATCATATATCCTTGAAGAGTTAAGGTGTTGGTGAGGCAAGTGATAAGCCCTTTTACATATATACCCTGGAGACACATAGCTTCAAACCAATTGCACTCTACTTGGCAGCTTGAGCCACCCCTGCGACACTAGCAAAACTATATAATTGGAGATAGTGGAAAAATTACCTGTTGGAGGAAGACCTCTCCGAAAGAGGATGTCAAAGTAAACAATAGAACCATTCTCATAGAAGTCACAGTATCTTTGAACTCTAACCTCCTCATGTCCTTTGAAAACTTTAGGTTTTATTCCCAGTTGAATGGATTAGAGACATAGGACAGGCCCGCATATTCTATTTCATGGAGCAATATCAATAACTTTTGTTGGACAGTCCTTGAGGACTTAGGAAGTTCAAGATCAAGAACTGAGGTAAGTTGAGGCTTGATAGTCCTTTCTCCTATAGAAGAACTGAGCTAATCTTGCTGAAAGTCATCTATCAGGCAAAATAATTGGGGATGGACTGAAATGGAGTTGTAGTTTTCAAATCTTCAAAATTTCCTGAAAGTAATATTTTTGTTTATTATATTTAAGCATCTATTTAAGAGGCAAACAGCATAATATCTAGTTAAGTAGGCAAACAACATAAAAATACTGTGGTACGATTACATGGTTAAACAGATTGAAACAAAGGAAGCTGTGGATTGTAAGTAAGGGTGTAGCTAATCAAAATATATAAGTGCAATAAAGTCATAATTGGCATGTTGGCTTTCTTGGTAGAAAAGACAAAATGACTAGAACATAAATTAAGTAACTAATATTTTTTTTAATAAATATGTTTCGGCAAACACTCTCCGCCTACTACTGTCCATCTGGCTAAACTTACCAGTGGCAGAGAGCGAAAAAAACAGGGGGCAGCTGTGTCAGGGCATCAAAGGACCATATAGTTTCAACCGCTGAAAAACAGTATACCCCCTCGATAAGGTAAGATAATACGGCACACAGACATTCCTGACCTTATAACAACTCCAATGAGCTGAAGCTGTAATGAGGATGGGAGTATTCCTTTCAAAATATTCCAAGTGAAAAGCACTATTGCTGTTATTATTTTTTTACTAGAGCAGGGCACATCAGGAGACACGTCAGGCTATAAAAAAAAAACCTGAGAAACAAAATTTAGGAAAGTTACGTGAAGCGGCGGCCTGGAAAACAGCCATTCTTCCAACTTAATGGTTAGAGCTCCAGGTGCCCCCATCACAACTGACACTATTACTGCTTCACATTCAACATCCTTTCTAGCTCCTTTTTAGGTCCTTGGTCTTTATCCACCTTCCAAATGTTCATTCTTCTTGATGTTATGATGCTGTTTTTTGTGCTGGATTGTCTTGGAGGCATCTTTGCACAGTCTGTGTCCTGTCTAGTGTGGTAGAACCCTGCTTCTATTGATCTGATGCTGAGCGACTACTACTACAGGATTAGTGATATATATTATATACAGTGATCAGCCACAACTTTAAAACCACCTGCCTAATATTGTGTAGGTCCCTCTTGTGCTGCCATCTCTTCACCAGGTAAACAATGCACTCGACTATCCACATGTAAAGGAAACTTGATTTATCAGACCAGGCAATATTCTTCCATAGTCCAGTTATGATGTCTGTTAAAGACACTTTTGGCAGTAGACGTAGGTCATCATGGGCACTCTGACCAGTCTGGGACTATGCAGCCCCATACGCAATAAACAGTGACTTTCTATCATGGTCAGCATTAGGTTTTCAGCAATTTGAGCTACAGTAGCTCTTCTGTGCACACTTCAAGCAGATGGATTAGCCCTCACTCGCTATGTGCATGTCACTACTGCTAGTGTGGTCCAACACGCAGAAACTATGTAAACATATACATACAAAAGGAAAGGAAATAAAAGGACAGAGCATAAACCGGACCTTAGAATGGCCGGACTAATACACTAGAGATAGAGAATGGTCAAAGGGAAAGCCGAGGTCAAGGAAGCCAGAAATACTCAGATACCGTTTAAACAAGCCAACCAGAATTCGGAATTACCAGGGAAAAGCCAAGATCAGGATACCAGGATGTAATATTCACAAAGATAAACGCACTCTAGGGAACCAGGAACAGGAAACCACGACATGGCAAGGAACTGGGGTGAATTAGGGATGACCTCTGACCCCAGAACGTGCGCGTGCGTTGACGTCGTGACGCCACGCGCACGTTCGTATAATTTTGGGGGGGTGGAGCCATGGATGGAAGCGACCTCATGGTCGGCGCCATCTTGGATATCCCAGAGCGGCGTGGAGGAACGGTTCAGGTTGGCCGCTGAACAGGTAAGCTCAGTGAGTTGGTGCGGTTGTGCCGGTCAGGCACGGACGCACATGGCGGCGAGCCGGGGGCCGTGACAGTGCATCGATGTTCCTTGGGTGCCCATGACCCTGACGCCAGTTCCCTGCACCACATTTGTTAGGTACTTACCACTGCATATTGTGAACACCCAGGGCAGCTGCAAGGATTTTTGGTTACACAGGTGAAGATTAATTTTGCTGCCCACCCCATCCCCCCCCAAAAAAATAAGCATCTTCACCTGTGTCTCTTAATCCCCCTCTTGAATTGCTTACCCCCTTTTGTGTATCAGAAGCAGTTACAATCGAACCAACAGATGGCCCCTTGTTTTTACTACTACTTGCATACAGCTGTATTCCTTAGCAATAATAGTACTGTCTAGTTATTTGGAGCAACCTGTTTTTCTATCACTACACCCTGTTCCAAATTATTATGCAAATGTTATTTTTCTCATTTACCTAAATAATTTATGTAAATAACAGTCAGCATAATTCTCATGTTATCAACTATTAAAAATACAATTCAAATTTTATTGAACAAACCTCCTAATGATAACAGTATTTTTTTTAAACATAAAAAACTTACAATGCATTGTTCCAAATTATTACGCACAGTAAGTTTCAATACACTTTATAGGTTGTAAAGAACTGAAAACTGTCATTTGTTGTTTTTGCAGCATATTTACTGATATCAAAAGCTATTTCTGTCACACTTATAACAACATGTTAACTTTTTAAACATTTTAACAGGTCACGCTACATTTTAACATAGGACCCCTTATTTGATAGCAACTTCACAAGTCTTGCATCCATTGAACTTGTGAGTTTTTGGACAGTTTCTGCTTGAATTTGTTTGCAAGATGTCAGAATTGCCTCCCAGAGCTGTTGTTTGGATGTAAACTGCCTCCCACCCTCATAGATCTTTTGCTTGAGGATGCTCCAAAAGTTCTCAATAGGATTGAGGTCAGGGGAGGATGGAGGCCACACCATGACTTTCTCTTCTTTTATCCCCATAACAGCCAATGAGGTATTCTTTGCAGCATGAGATGGTGCATTGTCATGCATGAAGATGATTTTATTACGGAAAGCATAGTTCTTCCTTCTGTACCAAGAAAGTGGTCAGTCAGAAACTCCACATACTTTGCAGAGGTCATCTTTACACCTTCGGGGACCCTAAAGGGACCCATGATTCTGGCCCAAAACATGACTCCACCACCGCCTTGCTGACGTCGCAGCCTTGTTGGAACAGGGTGGCCGTCCACCAACCATCCACTACTCCATCCATCTGGACCATCCAGGGTTGCACGGTACTCATCAGTGAACAGGACTGTTTGAAAATTAGTCTTTATGTATTTTTCTGCCCAATGCAGCTTGTGAGCATTGGTTAGTGGTGGCTGAAAAGAAGGTTTATGCACAGTTGCAAGACTCTGGAGGACTCGACACCTTGATGCCCATGGGACTCCAGAGGCACCAGCAGCTTCAAATATCTGTTTGCTGCTATGTAATGGTATTTTAGCAGCTGCTCTCTTGATCCGATGATCTGGCAGAAATCTTCCTCAATGTGCCTTTATCTGCACAAGCCCGTCTGGGCTCTGAATCAGCCACAAATCTCTTAATAGTGCGATGATCACGCTTAAGTTTTCGTGAAATATCTAATGTTTTCATATCCCGTCCAAGGCATTGAACTATGTCACGCTTTTTGGCAGCAGAGAGATCCTTTTTCTTCCCCATATTGCATGAAAATGGTGCTCTGCTTAATAATGTGGAACACCGTCCGTTAGTAGTTTTTCCTTAAACTGGGCTCACCTGGCAATCTAATTATCACAGGTGTCCGAGATTGTTTTCAGTGATCAAAAGAGCCCTGAGACACAATGCCATCCATGAGTTAAACTGAAAAACAAAATAGTTAATCTTTGTGACACTTAAATATAATGTGCATAATAATTTGGAACAGGGTGTATAGGGCACTTGTCAAAGTCACTCAGATCTTTTCGATTGCCCATTTTTCCTGCTTCCAACACATGAAATTCAAGAACTGATTGTTCACTTGCTGCCTAATATATCCCACCCCTTGACGGATGCAATAATCAAAGTTATGCACTTTGCCACCCAGGGGTTTTAATGATGTGGCTGTATATACTGGGTCATTATATATTTATATACTCTATGTCACAAAGAGTCTTGAAAATAATGAGCACTTTTAAAAAAGATTTGAATCCTGTTATCCAATTATTCAATCGCCTGTCCTTTCTTTTAAATTATCATCTGTAAATTACCATCAAATAAAGTCTGGTGATATCAGATCCAGTACTTGACTCAATCTTAGGTATAGTATTCTGACATTCAAAGATAACTAGAACAAGGGGATTATCAATATCATCAGTTGATTTGTGTTAATTAGTGCCTCCTATTGTTTTGCAACACAGTGTTCTAAGATAGATGAAAGTTATGTTGTACATGAGAGATAAGGAATGCAAATGAAGTCAGCCATAAACGACAATGAGGAAGACTTGTTTGAAAATAGATTTCTATGAAATTTAAAGTAACCAGTAAATACAATGTTTTTCTGTAAATATCATATAAAAGTACATTTAGAATGCATGTACCAGACTTTTATATAATTACGTAGGTTACATATATTATGCATAAACTGACGTGGGAATCTTGCAAAAAAAGAAAATTTGTATACATAGTGTAACCAAGAAAATACTCTGCTACTCACTAAACTCTGAATTATATTTATTTGAAATTTGAATTGCAAAATGCAGGATAAAATAGCTATGTTGTGACTATAACTTATTTGGGGAATTTCTCCAAATCAGCTATTTGAACCTAAAAAATACCATTGTGATTTTCAGTTTGGTACAGATCATAGTTTATTGAGTAAACACTTATTTTTACCATTCTCTTGTATGTTGGCATCAAGTGCATAAACATAATAGAAATATGGAGTTTTTGTTATCTCATAATATCTTATACTTATTTGTCCCAATTTTCATCCACCCAGTAATGTTAAAGAAACATTCATTATTTTCATTATTTTCGGAGGTCTATTTAGAACGCATGCCACTTTTGTTTTCCCAGGTTCTACGTGTGTTAAAGCAGGGCTTTCCCAGTTTAGGGAAATTTTGTTATAAATTGACAAACACAGACTGGCAGACAGACTGATAGCTGCATCCTTATTCTGAAAATCCAATCACCTCTTGTGGTTTTTGATTTCAACAATCTTTACTGAGTGATTACCCCTTAATTACTTTCATTACAGAGTTTTTGTTTAAAAAAATATTTGTGTAACATTTATTTCAAACAAGAAATGCATAGCTAGCTCATAAACATATAACAATAGCAGTTTTGTGTATAGATTGCTTTTTAGAAAAAAATTATAACTTAAAATTATGGAAATGTACAAACTTTTTATTTTTCACTTAGTTGTTCGTCTTTTATAGAATATTATGAGGGAAAGCTTTATACCGTATGCAGTATATTCCACATAGGGTCTGAAATCGAAGTATAAAAGCAAAAATTTAAATTTTCTCCCATACAGGATTAGAAGGACAAAAATGGATACCTAAAATATGTTCATATAGCCTGCTTGAAGGTATTTGTAAGGACTCTGAAGAATAGAAGTACAGTTTACTGAAAATACATACTTCCTAACTGTTCCACTTTAAGCAGGATTGCAGTCTTGATTTTAGGATCCTGTCTCGCCTTCTCGATTTAGTTCTCTGATGTCCCACATCCAGGGCACCAGGGAATTGCTATTGGGCAGAACAGCACAAATGATTCATTCGATCATTCGTATCATGTTCCTATTTGTGGGGTAGCCAGCTGGGAGACTGTGCTTGACGCCAGTTTGACAATCCCCTTCAGTGGGTAAACACTCCAGACAGGCCCACTCAGTATGGACATCACCAGTGACATTGTCAATGCATCCATGAAGGGCCTCCTATCTGTTCTGATTTAATACATCCCGTGTTGGTAGGTGTGAAAATGGCAACAGAATGCAAAAAGAATGTCTACCTTTATCCATAATGCTCTCATAAAGTAAATACATGGCTTCAGGCAGAGAAATTAATTCCTCTACAAACTGGTAATAATTCCTGCAGTATAAATGATGGTGAGTGAGACACTTGACCTGATCGAAAGGAATCATTGCACTCAATCTTCATGGTTTCTTTTTAATACAAACACACAAAACTTGACAAGACAAAGCAAACAAGATAGAGTAAATCAGAAATAAAATAAAAAAGAACTAGAAAAAAACGTTAATCAGGATATAAGTAATTGAATAAAACTCCTGGTAAGCTATCTCCAGTAACTCACTATGAAGGAACTCAGCATATGTATTGGTTTAGTCACCTTTGACAGGTTGATTCCTGGTAACTGCAGTAAAATGCGAAAGAATCAAGAAATTGGGTTAAGTTGGTTGGTTGGATACCTGGATGGACTCCCAACCCACCAGGGACAGGATCCACTCCAGCCCTCCTAGGAAAAGCTAAAGATGAATAAATATGTGTGTATGTGATTATGATTATGTGTAGGAAATGCTAAATAAGATGACCATTGGAAATCTAAGTACAATCTCTATTTTGTCGCTATCACAATTCCGCAAGTCAGTGAAGTAACTACCAATCAATTTAGGTCAAAATAGATTAGCTTTAAACTAACTTGACTATTTTGCTTTGACATTTGAAATTGAGATTTTTTAAATTTATTTATTTTTATTTGAGATTTATTTATTTTTTTTGCAAAAAAAAACTACAGTCTTGTTTTCTATCTATTAAAGTCCATTGAAAAGGGTAAGCAAATGTATTCTTTGAGAAGGTAAGAAGGACCTATAATAAAAAACAAAACAAAAAAAAAACATATCCTGCAGGATATAAAATCCTGTAGGACACAATAAAATACTGCAGGATATATTTTCTCTAACTCCCCCACATCCCTTACTTAAAGGGGAAGTCTGATAATCGTAACTTAGTTAAAGTTTTCATTTAGGTGAGGCCTTTATTTCCATTATGCACTTACATGTCTAACGAACACTCCCCTGCCCCAGGTCACTAGTGATCATTGGAAAAACCTGTCCTTCCAGTCTGGGGCTTTTATATTGTGAATAGCCAAAGGGAAATAACTTGCCCACTAATGGCCAAATGATTTACTGTCCTGCACAGCTGCCCTCAATTGATCCTTTACACTTATTACATAGATACAGACTTGACACTTGCAAATGGAGATCCTGCCAGCAATAGCAATTCCCACCACTACATCTGTTATAGGCTCCTTTGATGTCACAGCATTTACTTTTACGATAATAATAAGACGATAATAATAATGTTAGCCCAACGCTACCATGTCTGACATTTTTCAGTTTATTTTCTCTCAAAATTTTTATAATATTATAGGGTACTTTCATTTAATATATTTTTTTAATTCTTTATCTTTGCTCATCTCGCTGGTTTGAGAAAAGATTAGCACTGGTATACGAAGATTTGCCATGTTACATGTGCAAACAGATAACCATATTCGTAGTGCTGCTAGGAACTAACCAGTGAAGTGGAGATTTTTTTTATCTAAAAATATGTAAAAAGCACATTCAATCGCTAAGGGGTCAAATCAATAATTAGCCTAAGCAAGGGTTGGAGGCAGGCTATCACTGATATGCTCGGACTCTATAAATATTTCCTCCGAGTACTACTATATTTGTGCGCCATCTTATATAGGGTAATGACAAAGGATGAAAATACAACAAAATAAAGTAACTGAAGATTATTTAGTGTGCAATATACTCATAGATTTGGTTATCATCCTATACAGAGCTATAAGTATGCTATGTTGGAGAACAGGAAGGTTTAGGATAATAGGCCGAAAGCCATTTTAGTTTTACGCCTCTGGACATCACTAACTTATTCCGTTATCTAACTCGGGTGTAGAAGCGGGAAGGGGAAACCCATGACTAGTGACCTTGCAACCCTTCACAGAGTGCGCTAAACTTTGTGTAAGACATTTTCATGAGTACAGCCCCTTCCCCCTGTGTGCAGTCCCTTCACCCCGTGTGTAAAAATCCCTCCGCCCCCCTCTGTGTAACCCCCTTCCCCCTGTGTGCAGCCATTTCCTCCCTGTGTGCAACACTGCATCTCCTTCCCACCTCTGTGCAACCCCCGCCCCCTGTGTGCAGCCATTTACCCTCTGTGTGCAGCACTGCAACCCCTCTCCCCCCTTACCCTTCCTGTATGCAGCTCTCTTCCTTTTTTTTTGGTGGAGTATGTATGCATCATTTTTTTCTGCGTGCTTATAATGACATATACATATAATGAATATGTAGATACCTCACAACTCTTGCCCATGGCAAATCGCGCAGAGGTAGAGGTTGGCAGGACAGCGGGATTGCCAATCAAAATCAGTTTGTCCCGCACAAAACAGGACTGTTGGAAGGCATGTAAGTGGAATTTCCTGGGTGGAGGTGAAAGGTAGGGGAGGGAGTGGGGGGAGAGGGGCCATAGATCAGTTTTCGCACCAGGGCCCCATGGATCGTATGTATGCCACTGGAAAAAGGTCAAACAGGTATTGAGCTATATATAACTCAAAGCATGGTAATAGTAGTCGAGGCCAAGAAAATTACATAGAGCCTCGGGTTGTGGCTGCAGCATATGCGTCTGAGAAGGCCCTCTGAGAAATGAACGTTGTGGCCCTTGCCGGATCCAAGCTATGTGAGACTGCGGAAACACCTGTGGACTAGGCCTTGCCAATGAATCTTGCAGGAGGCCCAGCATATCCAAAAGGATGACCACTTTGGTTAAATCACAGACGGAGTGAGTGGAGCCCCCCGTATGACCTGGGCATCCGCAGACATTACCATCTGTAGCAAATGTCGTAGGTTCTAAGTAGTGCGGTAAAGGGACTTCCTCTATTGTAGGGTTTCACTTGAGAGATTGGCATAAAATGTGAGCGCCATATTTTCAAACAAGTATAGTGATGTCCCTTTTAGCACGGCCTGCACTGCTGCCTACCTGCTGCTGTTAAGATTCCTGGATGCTGATTCCAGTGCCCTCTGGGGCTTCAGGACTCTAAAGATCCCATCAAATGCAATGCATATAACCTGTCTAGGCCCCAGCAAAGTCTCTATCAGTGTCCACACAAGGTGGGGGAGCATTGCCATTGGGATCTCCACTGATACACCACGTATCTTGAGTTTCTTGCAGTGACAAGTGTCTTCCAGTAGTACAAAACGTTGCTTAAATATTATCTGCTGCTTCTTGAGACTTTGCACTTAATTTTTAAGTGAGGTGATATTTTGAGTGTGGCCCTCTGAAGCTGCTCCCACCATATCTAAGCGACCTACAAGACTGGCTGTAAGGTCAGTGTGGAGTGATGCCACATCCGCCTGTATGGTTTTCTGGAGGTCATTAAGTTGCTCCTTCATAGTGGCTGTAATCACAGGTATTGAGTCTGTGCTCCATGAAGAGTTGTTAAGAGTGCAATTTTGCAACCCAAGACTAATACAATTAACCACTTCACATCAGCAATCGTGTATACATATTTGCTAGGGTCTGCACCCATACCCCTCA
This sequence comes from Pelobates cultripes, assembly GCA_933207985.1. NCBI lineage: Eukaryota > Metazoa > Chordata > Amphibia > Anura > Pelobatidae > Pelobates > Pelobates cultripes. Next base: position 122,980,717 of record OW240912.1, read on the forward strand.
ACTGTGTATATACGATTAGAAGCATTGCAAATGAAATTAATTAATTGCAAATTAATTTTACTTGCAGCGATTTTGCTGATAGCCGAGCCAGCGCTTAATTTTTAAGCTCCCCTGTAGCCCCCCACGCAGCATGGGCTGGCAGGGAGATATAGAGATTTCCCTGGATGGTGCCACACTGCTCACTCTGCAGTCGGCCTTCTGGCTGACAGCAGTACTCGGCAAATGCTCGCTCCTGGTTGGAGACTGAAAAGAGGCATTCCGAGGGGTCTGCATTCAAGCAGAGAACAGATTCAATTGGCAGCCCACCGGACCACCAGGGAAACTAGATCAACAAGGATCAGATCACCCCTCACTGCCAAAAGGGAAGCAGGTGTGGGGCTCCACTAAAAATTTTTTAGCAACAATGTGTGGGAAGCCTGAATAGTGGAATATGGCCTCCCCACATACAATATACCCACCAACACACACTCAGCCTGTCACATCACCCCCCACACACAAACACATTCAGATATCCTGTCATATCACCCCTCACACACAAACACATTCAGATATCCTGTCACATCACCCCCAACACACATACAGACACCCTGTCTAATCACCCCCCACATGCAAATAGACAACCTGTCAAATAACCCCCTCCTATACCCACAGACATCTTGTCACATGCCCCCCCCACACACATATATACACACCCTGTCACATCAACAACCCACCCACAGTCATCATGCCACATCGCCCCATCCCCCACATGTAAACTTACCCTGTCACGGTCACTCCCCACACTTACCTTCACACACAGTTGCATTGCCACACTCACTCAGCCACATTCCCACTCACTCAGTCGCTACTACAGTCACCATCAAAAACACACAGGCACTACCCCACAGACAGTAAACCTGATACTCACAAAATTACCCCTTACATATGCAACACAGCCCCACCATAAATATAATGCACAGCAACACCACAAGCAGCCCATCCCCCCAAATAAACTACACCCTGAAAGCAGCTCCCTCCACATGTACACTCACAGAGATATACAGGCACACACATACATAGATATGCATTGCAGGCACAGTCATAGATACACAAACACACAGATATACATTCATAGATGCACAAGGATACTCACTGACAGACACACACTCTCAGGAACATACACAATTCACAATGCCAGAAATGCATACACAGGAACCAATACACACTGCCAGACACTGTGATTGTGTGACTCCGCCCCGCCCCTAAATGAAGCCCCGCCTCCCGCACATAAGCCCCGCCGTAAAGCAGCAGACCATGCTGCTGCAGACAATGGCTGCCTGACCCCCAGCAACAGCCTCCAGTGACAGGTAGGCTTATTGTGTTTGTCTGTGTGTGTGTATGGACATAGCAGTCTGTGTGTGTGTGTGTGTGTATATGTATGGACTCACACACACACACACACACACATTGCCCCCCATACACACACATTGCCCCCCATACTCACACACTGCCCCCCATACACACTCATTGCCCTCCATACACACATACTGCCCTCCATACACACACATTGCCCCCATACACACACATTGCCCCCCATACTCACACACTGCCCCCCATACACACACTGCCCCCCATACACA
>OW240912.1:122982435-123041741 GCA_933207985.1 Pelobates cultripes
TGGACTCAGCAGTCTCTGTGTGTGTGTGTGTGTGTGTGTGTATGGACTCAGTAGTCTATGTGTGTGTGTGTGTATGGACTCAGAAGTGTGTGTGTGTACCGACTCAGCAGAGCCTGTGTGTGTGTACGGACTCAGCAGAGCCTGTGTGTGTGTACGGACTCAGCAGAGCCTGTGTGTGTGTACGGACTCGGCAGTCTGTGTGTGTGTACGGACTCGGCAGTCTGTGTGTGTGTATGGACTCGGCAGTCTGTGTGTGTGTATGGACTCGGCAGTCTGTGTGTGTGTATGGACTCGGCAGTCTGTGTGTATGGACTCAGCAGTCTGCATGTCTGTGCGTGTGTATGGACTCAGCAGTCTGTGCGTGTGTATGGACTCAGCAGTCTGTGCGTGTGTATGGACTCAGCAGTCTGTGTGTGTGTGTGTGTGTGTGTGTGGACTCAGCACAGTGTGTGTGTATAAATGGACTCAGCAGTCTGTGTGTGTGTGTGTGTGTGGACTCAGCAGTCTGTGTGTTTGTGTGTGTGTGTATATATGGACTCAGCAGTCTGTGTGTGTGTGTATGCACCAGCAGTCTGTGTGTTTGTGTGTGTGTGTGTGTGTATGGACTCATGTGTGTGTGTGTGTGTATGGACTCAGCAGTCTGTGTGTGTGTATGGACTCAGCAGTCTATCTGTGTGTATGGACTCGTTTGTGTGTGTGTGTATGGACCTCAGCAGTCTGTGTGTGTGTGTGTGTGTGTATGGACTCAGCAGTCTGTGTGTTTGTGTGTGTGTGTGTGTGTATATATGGACTCAGCAGTCTGTGTGTGCGTGTGTCTGTGTGTATGGACTCATGAGTCTGTGTGTGTGTGTATGGACTCAGCTGTGTGTGTGTGTGTGTGTGTGTGTATTCAGAAGTCTCTCGGTGTTCGTATTTGTGTACTGTGTGTATGTACTCAGCAGTCTATCAATAATTAAAATTTTTATTGAGTTGTTGTGTAGGAAGGGCCCCAGAGCACTGCTTTTCCCGGGGGCCCTTAACACTGTTAAGATGGTACTGCTTGTGTGTGTCAGTGAGCTTCTATTTAGTGAGCATGTGTGTGTCAGTGAGCTTGTCTTTAGTGAGCGTGTGTGTGTCCCTGAACTTTTGTAGTGAGCCTTGTGTTTATACAAGTGAGTTTGTCTGTAGTAAGCCTGTGTGCGAGTCAGAGAGTTTTTGTCTGTCAGTGAGCCTATCTGCGCATGTCAGTGAGCTTGTGTGCTATATATATTGACTTGTAGGAATGGCATACATTTTTTGTGCTATATATATTTTTTGTGCTATATATATTGACTTGTAGGAATGGCATACATTTTTTTCCAGGGCTGCTTTCCTGTTTGACTCTGCCAGCAAGTGCGTTTTACCGCTGAATCATCTGTGTGAGCTGCCGCACACTTCAGCCCTGTTACACGCGTCTGGGAGCTGCTGTTGACAGGTACTAGTAGTCTAGAGATTGGGACATGGGGTGTATGCTCAGCTATCTGTATAATACTATAGTGCTGTTTTCTGTATAATACAGGTCTGTGTCTGTATAATATCCTGGGACAATCAGTGTTCCCTGTATAGTGCTGCTCTCTGTTTTGGGATATTATTCACAAACAGATCTGTATTATACAGAGAGAAGCACTGACTGTCCCGGGATATTATACACACAGTCATGTATTATACAGAGAGCAGCACTGTACAGGCAACGCTGACTGTCCCAATGTCTCAAATGTTGGCAACTATGGCACTATATCAAGGGAAATGTTTGTTTTTTAATAATCCCTGGTGGAAAATAATGAATCCTCCACCAGGGATTATTAAAAAAACAAAACACATTGTGTCGGGGGCGGGGCTTAACATGCAGCAGGGGCGGGGTTAAATGTGCCCCCTTACTTTTGTCCCTGCCCCACATGTGCCCCCCCTAAAAATGAATCCTAGAGATGCCACTGCTGTGGTGTAAACATCAGATGAAGTTGTCTGGGTGCCTATAGCATCCCTTTAAGTCTTGCCTCTGGGTGTCATTCTTACTTAAAATGTAATCCTTTAAACATTTAAAATTTTATTACAGCAATTTTAAACAACAGACAAAAGGAAAAGCAAAACAGTATCAAATATTTAACTAAGCACCCTAATACCACAATATTGATTAAAATGCATTCAAATACATCAAACAGGAATATAGTCAACAATAGTTACCAGCAGCAAAGTATATTAATGTTTAGGACACCATATGTACTTATAGATTTAATTAATTGTTATTAATACTATTCACATTTATATATCAACATTTTCTGCAGAGCTTTTTAGCTTGTTAATTCTTGCCATAATATAGAACGAGCAATTGACAGACACAAAAATGACGACGATAACAAGAAAACATGCATTCTTGTGGTAGTACCTGCCTAAATTACCGCTATCCCCCCCTCAGAATGGAGTTTTAAAAAGTACAAATTTTACTTACCTTTTCTCGCCGTGGCGGAGATCATCAAGCTGGATTATCTCAGCCAATCCAATATACTTTCCAAATGATTTAATATTTTTAGATAACATTTAAATGATTGTCTCAACATACTAAAATAAAAATTATAATATATTTTATTAAAAAAATTCAAAATAGTACAAAATTTAAATACTTTGCCTAATATTAAATAATTGTAAATGCTTATCCCAAAATATTAAATCATATGGAAAGCTGGTCCAACAATATTAAATTGAGGCTATATTTTGATATAAAGGTTTGATAGAAACAAACACTAATATATTGGAGCCAAGGGAATAAACGGACATTCAAAGATGAAAATCTTTGTTTCTTTATTCAGTATGTACTGTGATTTGTAGACCAAATTGCAAATTTTGAGTCAGAAAGTTCAGATTTGGAAAAAAGTTAATGATTAGTGATTTAAACCCTGAATATTAGTTTTATAATGTATTTAAAAATGGGTTATAAATTCGCCCAGTAGTCTGTCGCTCGTCTACCCTTGCTAGTAGACTTTGCATAAGATAATTTCTAAATTTGGCCAATATACAATATTAAATCAATATAATCTATCAAATATTTTTATGTAATATCCACATTAATCAAAGTATTTCCCACTGCTTATTATCTCCCCCCCCATCACTTTCGCTGTATTATATACCTTGAATAAGAGCAAGTCATCTCACATTGTGCTCCACATTCTATGATCCATCGCGTCCTTTTAAAACTACACCAATCCTCTTATAAGTGTAATCCTACCTAAGCATCTTGGACCATTTATATAAGCAGGTCATTATTTTGCCATATGTCTCAAGAAATATGTGGTACTATTATCCCTAAGAATATTGAGTCTTTTACATAATTTCTTACATAATTTCTACTAATACAGTAGAAACAGATGTCCTTTATATTTATTGGAGAATTTCATCATGATAGGAATATATAATTCAGTATGAACATTGCTAAACTATACTATTACTATACTATAACTATTAAAAGAAATTGGAGTGTAAAATAATATTGATAAGATTGTCATTACATAGATCTTGGTTAAATGTATAAGGACTTGAAAATTAGTACTTTTTATTTCCATTTACCCATGCTATCAAACTAATATTGATTCATGTAGTTTAATTGTCAAAGTTAAACATTATATGTGTAATATCCATAGTTTCTATTACTTTAGTTAAATTTGCCATAACTTCAAACAATATATTTGTTTTTGTGTGTTCTTGGCAAACTACTATGTGTTGTCTGGTGATACCCCTTGTTCATGCACATCTTTGATGACATCTAAGATAACTTAGATAACTTAATCAGGAGTTCATATGTTCATAGATCCTAAACCAAGTTAGGAACACTCCGAACTACATACACACATATTCAGTTGATTGCCATGGTCTTCCAAAGGGCCCTGTCAGACGTAATAAGCAGTAGCCTTGAAAAGACAGTAATTACATTAATTACCTTCTAGGGATATTCTCCAAAGTCATTGAATGAGTACAATAGACTTGGAATCATCAGAGTATTAATTAATTTCTTCTCATATCTCCCTTTGCCTAGTTTAATAAGATTAGTCAGAACCTGCTGAGTTTAAAGAGACACTCAAAACACCATAACTGCTACAGAGGTCTGTAATGGCTATGATGGTAAAAGTCCCAAGGCATCACCCAGGGTTAATTTATCATACCATTTACGAACAGTTTGAAACTGGCCTTGCTGTGTTAGGTGTCCCAGTTCTTCAGGTCTGAGCTCGTATTAAGGGGACACTATAGTCACCAGAACAACTACAGCTTATTGAATTTGTTCTGGTGAGTAGAATCATTACCTTCAGGCTTTTTGCTGTAAACACTGTCTTTTCAGAGAAAATGCAGTGTTTACATTACAGCCTAGTGATTACTTCACTGGCCACTCCTCAGATAGCTGTTAGAGATCCTTCCTGGGTCATGGCTGCCTAAAATGCATCCAAACATTCAGTATCTCCTCCCTCTACATGCAGACACTAAACTTTCCTCATAGAGATTCATTGATTCCATTTATCTCTAGGAGGAGATGCTGATTGGCCAAGGCTGTGTTTGAATTGTGCTGGCTCTGCCCCTGATCTGCCTCTTTGTCAGTCTCAGCCAATCGTATGGGGAAGCACTGTGATTGGATCAGGCCACCACTTCTAATGATGTCAGCAGACTGCTTGTCTTTCTGAGTCTAACAGCTTGCAGAGTTACAGCATCAGGCTTGAATACAGTAAGATTTCTATTATATTTATGGAGGCATGAGGGGCCCGGGGGGGCTAGATGGTGATGTTAACACTATAGGGTCAGGAATACGTGTTTGTGTTCCTGACCTTATAGTGATCCTTTAATGATTTTTCAGATCAAATGTGCTCAGAAGCAGTGTGTGTACTAAAGAGCAAGGCAAGTTTCAAGCTGTTCATAAATAAGTATTAAACTATTTGTTAACTATTTGCTAGATTTCTGGCAAGTGGCACCTGGCAACCCCTGCAGCATAATTACTACACCATAAGCACTATATCATCATGTTTAGAGTGTCCCTTCCTTGGTATAGGTATGTTTTGATGTTATCAAGTTGGAAAAATGAAACTAATTATGAATTACTCTATCCAGGATTGGTTTGAGGGATGGAACCTAGCTAGGAATAATGTTCACTCCATTACACTGCAAGAAACATACTATAAACTACTCCAAAGATTGGTACTTAGTTCCCTCCTGTATACTTTAGTACGATAGAAATGAACTGAACCAATGCTAGAGATGTAACCTAGAGATAGGAACTTTTCTTCACATCTGGTGGGACTGCAGTGGATTGCAAGAGATTAAATGCGCCGTGGATGTGCTGTTTAAATCTATTTTTAAAACAGATATCTCCTTAAACCCGAGTATGTGGCTCTTTCATTTAGGTCTTCCGAAAAATAAAAGTACCCATATCTTGGCAATTAATATACTGCTAACTATTAAATTAAATATTGCAAGAAAATGGCTAAATTTCCATCTTAGGCTGAGCTTATTCAACAAATTTCATATTAAGAGAAAATGCAAAGATATATATTTTTTTGTGATAAATGAACGAATCCCATTTTACAATATGATATGGAACCCATGGTTTAATTATATCTCTAGAGATTGATCCCCAAAGGGATAACACCTAAATGACTAATAACTAGTTATGCGGCTCTTATTACCCCAAAACATAGTAATTGCAATTTTTTTTTTATTTATCTATTTAATTATTTTCTTTGAATGAGATCGAGTGTGATGTATTTTTCTTTTCTTTTTTTCTGTTATTATATAAAACTTTTTTTCACTAAGTCTGTTATTATATAAAACTACATATACGAGGTATATGATGTTTAAATCTGGTATGTGTATTGAGTTTTATATGTATTTTATATGTGTATGGTGTTTTATATGTATTGGGATAAAAAATTTAAAAATGCTTCCCTTCTTCATCCATTGTCCTCTCCATCAAGGCAGTTCTGAGGATTTTGATGGGATGTTGATGAAAATATGGTAGCATGGTGTCCCTAATCTGTGAACTCTGCCTATGAGTACCTGTAGGCTGACACGGAGTGCTTTGTACCAGCATAGCGTGTCACGGGACAGGTTCCTGATGTGCCATGAAGTTAGGCATTGCTATCAAGATTTATAAAAACCTTTTAATTTAAGATTTACCTTGGATTTTCTGGCCCCTTTTGTGTCAGCAAATTTTCTTTGTTGATAACGTTTGCTAGGGGTTATCCACTCCATTTTTTCCTGCTTAGATCATTGGACTACTAGGTCTTACTATTTTGTTTGTTTTGTTAGGGTTACTTTAAGCGTTAAGGTGGTGTAATGTTAGGGTAATGTAAGGGATAAAGGACTACTCTATGCATCATAACCTCTACAGACTGCTGTAGTGGTTATGATGCTAAGAGAACCCTGGTGCTGTTTGCCAGTAAGGTACTGAGTCCCATCACGTGCTGAGTTAACCTCAATGGTAACTGAAATGCATCTGGCTTCAGTAGAACCCTGATGCAAATCCTTCCATCCATCCACTAGCTGAGAGTGTCAGATGAGTTATCCCAGTCAATTAAGAAAATTACAGAAAATACACAGAAATAACAATTAAATGGATTGAGTCTTTCCATTTCGGATCTTTTCAGTTTTGCATATTTCGCAAAGATCCGTGAAATGGTCAGAACTGGTGTGTACTTACCTCTGGCTAGTCCCTTATAACTGCTGCCATGTTAAAGCTCCTGGAGCTTTAGATGCCAGTAGCCTCTTCAGTGCTATGCTCTCACAAGCGTAAAATACTGACATTGCAGGATTCTCCATAGTTAGAGCCTGAATGCCACAGCCATTGCTGTGATTGGACAAAAGCTTTACCTTAAGACAAAGTTATCCCTACTTTATCCCTACTTTGTCTTATGATAACTTTGGATTGATTTGGAATGTCAGCGAAATTACAACGCAGTCTTAATTGGTGTTCATCAAGATAATATCGTTATGAAATACTGAAAAGTGACATATCCGCTTTAACCAGAAATTAACTCTAGTTCTGGACTGGCTTTTTATGCTGCCGGAGGTGCAGTTATACATCCATCAGCTAGTTAAGCTATCTATGTATTGCAGGGTTTCTTGGTAAAATGCTGCACATAAAGACATCTTGCACCATGACCACTTCAAAACACTAGCGAGTGCCCCTATGGATTGTAACACCCACCTAACTCAAGCAGACAGAGCTCAGGGCCCCTAAAGTGCACGTGATATGTTCACTTTTACCCACTGGGGGAATATCCCAGTGCAGTCTCAAATATATACAAACAGATACCCATACAGCAGTGTTTTCCAGCTTATTATAATCCGGTTATTTTAGATATGCCTTTAAGAATGCTAGTGTAAGCTTGTTGTGAAGTTAACAGTAATTAACCAATTAACAGTGGAGGAGATTCTGATAAACTTTGCAATCGGTTCCTCTTCCTTGGGATCCTAAGAATATTGTGAAGCTTAAATCTGGAAGACCTATCCTTGTAGCTCACTGCCTAGAGCAAGACAAAAGATAAGTTATATATTTTTTTGTTTTTTGTTCAGCTCAATGAAGTGGTCTGGGTGCCAGGTCCCCCTAGGTTTAACCCTGCAGTTGAACATTGCAGGGTTAATCCAGCCTCTAGTGGCTGTCTCCCCGACAGCCACGAGAGGCCGCTTCCACGATTCTCAGTGTAAAAATCGCATTAAACTCACACAGGGTGAGTTCAAATCCCCATACCAAAGCATTGTGTTTTAACCCCTTCAGCCCAGCGAGAGGGGGGTCACGAGGGAGGAGGGGACCTAATAACTCTATAGTGCCAGGAAAACGAATTTGTTTTCCTGGCACCATAGTGCTCCTTTAAGGAAGCTGCATTTACATTAATACAAACATTAGCAGGTTACATGATAATCCATAAATATGTTGTATAAAGCTTGCTTGCATGACTGTGATGGAACTGAATTCATTCCTTGTCAAATATGGATTGTTCACAAGATGAGACTGAGAATGCGTTGAACATGATTCAAAGTGTTACGCCACGGGTGAATTGAAAGGGATTCTATAGAGTAAAGAATACAAATCTATATTCCTCACACTATAGTGCCCTCTGGTCAACCCCTCCCTCGCCCTCACCCCCTGTGCGTCTGACGCATTCCAGCTTCGATGTCCCTCTGGCTTGGGTCCAAAGTTATCTGATCTAATGCGCATGCATTAAGCCCTCCCCATAGGAAAGCATTGCCTCAATGCTTTCCTATGGGGTTTTTACTGACGCTGATGCAAAGCGTGAGGACATCCAGCATAGTTTAAAGGACTCAGTGTCCCTTAGAATCCTGGAAGCAACTCTAGTGGCTGTCTGATAGATAGCCACTGAAGGCTATTTCAGTGCTGCAAAGTAACCATTGCAGGTTCTCAAAAACTGCATTGATTTACATTGGAGGACCAAGTGGGACATGGACACTGCACAATCAGATGCAGTGGTCTGGGTGACTATAGTGTCCCTTTAATGTACTTTATTCCCCTTCACCGGGCAATGTTTTATGGCTTGAGAAAGTTTTGGTGTAGCAGAAACATTGCCCAGTAGTGGTAACTACTCTTGAATTCATCCTTTTAGTGCAGTGTCAAATTTGACTCCTTTGGAGGTGGTTCTCTAGACTTCAACGCACCAGGTGAGTATGTGAAGTGGCATTTTACACTCAGCATTTTTTGTTGTTGTTGAGAATTTGTTGAATTGAACAGAACATAAAAGGAGTTGCTCCATTCCTAGTGTAAGGTTGCAGGGGAGGATTAGATGTGTAGAATGGCCAAACAGGATTAAGTGTAGAACAGCCATTTACCACCGAACTCCCAGCTTTAGTTGCTAGGCCCTTTAAATGAAAGTGTTGTCAGAGGGCTAGAGTCATAGCACAGTGAACTAACTCAGCTAATGAAATCAAATCACGGACAAAGTCCAGATTTGTAGCTCAGTAGGGTGCTAAAGCTAAGCAGGTCACGAGATCCAACAGAAATATTCAGACACATGGTAAGGTTTCATGGCATACCTAAATGTGAATCGAGAATAACCAGTAGACGAACAGGGATACAGCCTTTCAGCTTCCCAACACATATACAGAAATAAATTAATCACAATTCATATATTTAAATTTCAATACAGAGTGGCTATACTCTTGTAGTTGTCTCACATGCCTTGATATATATGAATACAATATATAAACACATATATAAATATAACCCAGAACATGTAATAAATATATTCAACTATGATTACAGGTGAATTCTGTATTGAGGTATGTTTCCATAGATCTCTTAAAGGATTTTAGATTTAATGAAGATTTAACTGTGCCTGTGAGGTTATTCCATAATTGCGGTGCTCTGTAGGAAAAAGAGAATTGAGCCACTTTATTTTTGTATAGCGGTACTGGATCGGAGCTTATAGGAGTTGGGAACAGCTAGGGAGAGCATTCTACTCAGATAGGGTGGGAGCTTCCCAGAAATGGTCATAAAGATAAGGTTGGAAAGATGAAGGGTTCGATTGTTAGTTTAGATCTTTTATCATATCACAAAATGGTGGGTCATGTAATTAACAGATTCTAATATTTATTTCCTTCTTTTTAATATTTCCATGATAGATCAAATAAGACAGTTAGGTCCAGGGCACTAAACCCCTGATAGGACTTTCAGTCAGAGATTATTTAATTTCATCCTCGTTGTACAGAGCACAACTAATTATGATACAGTAATCTGTCTTTAAATTTAATTCCCACTAGATTAAGTAAAGTACAATTTACTTATTAATATGCTTATTAAAATATGATTATAGAAATTATAGAAATCTGTAAGTTCCACTTTAATCCAAACATCTGCCGTTCACCAATTAATAGCTTAACTGTGACGTCTAATTTGAAATTGTAGATCTTAGAAGGGTTTCGTTATCAGAAATAAAAGCGGTATTACATTTGATTTAAAAAGATTAAATTTTGCAGGCATTTTAAAGTAAAACTATCACTTCTTTTTTTTTCCTTATTATTTTTACTTATGCTTAACAAATATGTATTTGTGAGGAGGGAAAAATAAAATTAAATGTAAAAATTCAGGCCTCTTTATCCTGTGACTGGACTCCTCCATCAATGTTACAAGATCTGTCCCAACACTTTATAAGTACTCCATGCCTCCATCTTTGAATCGGTAATACCTCATGTGGCAGAACCACTGATTATTCGTATGTTTTACCCTTGTATTGTGTGTTTTCCTCTGTTTTTCGTGTGCTGTGCCTTGTTCCCTTGTTTGGGAGTGTCCTTACGAACAGAACCCATTTGTCTCCCAAATGGGGACCACCCTGGTGCCCAATTAGAATGTTCACCCCAATTAATTAAAATGTTCACACCAGTAACAGAAGTGCGAAACTGCAAGGGAAGTCATTAAAGGACCACTATAGTGCCAGGAATGCTTGTATTTCTCTTAATTTGCAATGTATGTCCCAACCTTGCTTAGTAGAAACTGGATCATGATTCTATTTTCAAAATCATATAAATTCAAAAGAAAACAGTTACAAGTGGCTTTCGGTGTTGTATTTAATTGTGTGAGTGTCAGTTCTTTAATCTCTCAAGAATTCTACATTTCATATTTAGTTCCACAAAGAGTGCAGTGCTACAAATATTCACAATTTTCTTTCCAACTACTAGTAAATCATAGCCAGTTTCCATATCAAGATATCTTAAAGATTTGTTTTAGTGGAATGGGGTGAGTCACAATCATGGCACAAGAAATAGGTTCAAGGAAAGAATTAAAGGGACACTACAGGCATCTAGAACACCTAAACTCATTGAAGTGATCTGGATGCAGTGTACCTGTCCCCTTTATCCTGCAATGTAAAACATTACCATTGAGAGATTAAGACTGCTTCTATTGAATTTCCATAAATAAATGCTGAACTTTCTCACACTTTGCATGAGGATGTCCAGTGTTTTAAAAAACCCCAATAGGAAGGCATTGCTTTCCTGTGAAGGAGCGGAAGCTTTAATGCATGCGTAGCACTCACCACACATGCGCATTAGGTTCCCCTATCACTGTGACATCACAGAAGGGGGAGGCCAATCCAGGATGCAGCAAATAGAATCAACGTTTCGACCCCCGCGGGTCTTTTACAAGATTTTAAAAAAGACCCGCTGGTGTCGAAACATTGATTCTATTTGCTGCATGTTTGATGATTAATTAAACCACATTACACTTATTTAAAGACCTGAGTGTGCATTCTGACTTTCTCCTGTGTGTGTGTGTGTGTATATATATATATGTATATATATATATATATACACACACACACACACACACAATATATATAAATGTTTTTATAATAAATAAAAACATTTTTTTTATTTTTTTTATACAAACATATAGTACCTTGATGGAGAGCACTCACAAGACTCGATATGTTTCAACAGAGGGCTTTTTATTTCAGCAACAGATAATCACATCAAAAGTGTCAGTGTCAACGTTTCAGTCCAACCGGACTTTTATCAAGACAAATAAACAGTGATACAGCAACCATTTAAATATGCAATACTCAAGTGTTCATTGGAGGGTGGGAAATGTGAAAATGAGATCAAGTGATGCCATCAGTGACATGTCTCTTTTCAAAAAACGTCATCAGTGTAATTAGTCCAATACTCCACAAGAGTCAGTGATTTAGTATAGAAAAAAAAGAAATAAAGTATAGAAAAAATATATACATATATACATTTATTTACACAATATAGGGATGGTCGTTGGGATATTGTTAGGACACTCTCGAAAAAGAATATTTTATGTAGTGACTGGAAGGAAGATTTCAATGTTATATCAAAGTGATCAATATCTATAATTCCTGAGCGCCTACCAACAAATATACCCATAACAACCTATGAGTCTAACTCCCAACACCGAGAACTTATCCCACTGTGTGCCGGTTAGTAGTAAGGAATTCGTAGATACGAAAGGAGAAACACCAAATGATCACAGTGCCACTATGATGTATAATCGCTTACTTCAGATAAATACATTATGGAATTACTACATTTATGTTTAGGCTTGAATCTGGATTTTATATCCAACAAACAGGAACGTCCATGGGTGAACCCATGGCTCTGATGTACGCCGGATAAATACTGGTTACATTTGTAGCAGAACATACAGCAACTGTCCATAATTATTATCCACATTGTGTCAATAATATCCTGCATAGATCTGTTTTCTGTAAAAACAGAAACTTTAAAAGGTTTCCTTAACGGAATGAAAATTGAAAAACGGTCTGGTCACTATGGGACTATAGGATAGTTAAGAATCAAACTAGAGCAGGCAATAGAAACATAGAAACATAGAATGTGATGGCAGATAAGAACCATTCGGCCCGTCTAGTCTGCCCAATTTTCTAAATACTTTCATTAGTCCCTGGCCTTATCTTATAGTTAGGATAGCCTTATGCCTATCCCACACATGCTTAAACATTTGTTAACTGTGTTAACCTCTACCACTTCAGCTGGAATGCTATTCCATGCATCCACTACCCTCTCAGTAAAGTAATACTTCCTGATATTATTTTTAAACCTTTGTCCCTCTAATTTAAGACTATGTCTGTACTGTAGTTTTAGCATCACTTTTTATTTATTCTTGGTAGCATGTTGAATCTTAAGTAGAATTTTCAAATTTTTAATTTCTATGATGTAAAAAAAATACAATTCTGATTTTATTTTAAGGAAAATTACGTTCTAATATTTTCTCAATATGGTTATATAGAATTGGTTGCATATCTGAAGTGTTTTTTTTTTTCTACCGATTTCATCCATATGCATTTAATATAGAAAGCATGCTCAGTAACACATTTATCCAAAATATTCCTTCAAAGATGATTCACATAACAGTGAACGGAAACTGGGACTATCAGGTTGGTTCACTAAACCTAGAGTTGGATACATTGACAAAAGGAATTGTAAAGTTTAGTCATAGCAATTTTTACAGCTCAGACAATTTCCTTCGTTGGTCAGTTCTCTGTAATTCGTGTTTAGTAATTAAAGCCGAAAGGACTGGCTAAAAAAAAGCCCACCACCATGTTCACATATATTAAGGGGTATCTGGAAGATTATATTATTGTGGCACTTACTTTATTTTGTTTAGTTGTTGTTAGAGTGACTGGTAATCCTCTGGAATATGGCTATGGGGTAGGTTATTGGCAAATAATTGAGGATTCATGGTCATTTGAAGTGCTTGGGGCTGTCCAAAGTCAAATGGCACATATCTTTAGATATAAAAGTGAGTAGGCAATTGTACGTCCACCCACTATTTTAAATTTACTCACATAGAACTGCACATGGAGTGTGAATGAGAATAGGAGCCGGGGCATAGGAGGAGGGTATTCTTTGGCATGACTAACAGTTATCCTACTGTGCATGGGGAGAAGAAAAAAGGAGAGCATTCTTCTGTGTCCACCCTGGTTAAAAAAATACCCATTATGTCTTATTAACATATTACTTTAGGGGTTAACAGTGTGTTCACCCCTTTCAGTGCTTTGCTAAGACTCCTAAGTGGTACCATGCCAGCTGTCAATTACACAACCAGGATGTTGCTCTTCCTGATTGCTTTGTGCCCTAGCAGAAATAAATGAGAAGCATTGCCGGTGCAGCAAGGTGATTGCCACTGTGTGCTCCATATGTCTCAATACTTCTCTTGAGAAGCAGTGGATTGGCCATTAGATTATCAATGCTGATGATCTCCAAGAGGCAGAGAGGAGCTACAGTAAGGTGCCCTCTTCAAGGCTATCTTAGCAGCATTATAGGCCCCAGGGCAAAGCAATGTACTGGGGCCCTGCCTATACAACCACTCATACAGATAAAAATGTAAATTATCGATAAAATGAAACTTAGATTTATTGGTACCTCCAACAAAGGTAGTGTTTACATATTAAAAAAACATGCTGCACAGCAGAGATTAACCAACACAAACATTTGAACAATATAAGATGAACCTTGAAGTTGAAAAACAAGAAATTCAACAGAAATATGGTACTCGGTTGGCAAATCATACAGACGGAAATGCCACCGTACGAAATTACTATGAATTATTTAGTATTAATCAAGTGTGCGACACAAACATTTGTGAAATTTATCTTGCAGAGAATTACTTTTTTTATTGGTTTAAAGTCAATGGTCTTCAGGATGTCAATGCTGAGCTGATTAGTCCACCTAAACGTTTCAATAAAGAGGGTTTTAAGGTTCTGAATAAATCTCCCAGAATAATATACTGAAAAGTTGGCAAGCCTATGGGGCCCCTATGCTTGTGGGGAAAACTGGCAACTGCCCAGCATGTCCATGCGTTAAGATTACTTTGGCCCTCCTGCCACTGGATTAAATGTAAATTATCTCTTTATTTTTACGGAGGGGGGGGGGTGGAGCGGAGGGAATAAACTCCACAATAGACCAGAATTCGAAATAAAATGTATGTATTTAGAACTTTTCAGTGTCACTTTAATGAAATTGTTATCATGGTGATGTATTACTATATGACTGTTTTTATCACAAGCTAGCACACTTTACAATGTGCCTTTATAATAGGCGTGTCTTGAGAACTAATCCCACGTGAGAATCTTATAATGATCTTAGATGATCTTATTAGTGTCTCGTGAAACACATTGCATGAGTCTGACCATGCTACCCACTGTGCTATGCTGGGCAGAGCGACCATGATAGAATAGAAACCTGGAAAGGTGACAGGAGGCACAAATAATCGCTCCATCCTTGAGATATAATTTTTAGATGAGTCCAAGTGCAAGATCAGTGATGGAACCAAATGATAAAAGGATCACTAGGAATGAAAACTGCAGGAGGAATTTATGTCATTGAAATGCACATATATGTACGATTTGCACTTCTCAATGGCCTCTGGTTAAAAGTAATGGGAAAAACCATCGATACATGAAGAGGAAATTAAACCAAGAACTGTAGCCCACGAACTGAGAGTTTATTTCCATGCAGAGTTTGGGATGCAAATAATACTTTTTGGAAGTTTCATTTTAGAGCTGATTCATATCTGAGTGCAAACGAAAAGACTAAGGAAACAGACGCAAGGGAGAGGACGAAAAAAAGAACGTCATAGTGCAGCCTCTCTGTCAGGTTTCCTAAACATGGGACAGCAATTAAGTGCGGATTCTAGCAAAGTAGAAATTGATGTGGCAGAGCTTCAGGAGTGGTATAAGAAGTTTGTGGTAGAATGCCCAAGTGGAACTCTTTTTATGCATGAGTTTAAGCATTTTTTTGGCGTGGTGGACAATCAGGAAGCAACTGATTATTTGGAACATATGTTTAGAGCTTTTGATAAAAATGGGGTGAGTGCTGCATAAATTAACACATAAATAATTTAATACCTAGACATTGATGTAATTGTAGAATAATTACTACAAAAATAGGCTACAAATGGCTACAAAAAATCGGGCTCAATAAGCAATAACCTGCTATAGTATATGTTCCTTTAAGATTTTTTGATAAATGTAATGTTTGTATATGTGCAAAATGAAAAAGTAAGTCAGCTGAAGAACTAACTGTGTATTACTAACTTAAATATTGAGACGTCTTTCCTGTTTCTATGAACTACTTTTGCAGTGAACTAGCTGGCTGAGGATCATGGGATATGTACCTAAACATCTGCAATGCTATTAGCGATCACTGACCTATTCGTATAAGGGACTGTTTGTCTTGCTTGCTATTGGATTTACTCACCGGGGAATTATTCTACTGTAATGAGATTTGCCAGCAGGTTATTTTTAGGAATAGCTGTGAGCTGACTTTTGTGACTATACATACAGCATGTAAATCAATAATACGTTACTCAGTACACCGTACACAGACATGTTTATTAACTGAAGTGGAGAACTAGAATTTGAAGGGATTTTCCAATTTTAAATGCATTATATAGATAATATTCTCTGAAACTGCTATGTTTATAAAAAAAAAATGGGTTAACCCTAGCTGGACCTGGCACCCAGACCACTTCATTAAGCTGAAGTGGTCTGGGTGCCTAGAGTGGTCCTTTAATGTTGCAAATCAATAACATTGTTCATAGGCTTAATACACATATGCAGTGGCACAATACTTTATTATTTTAATCATCTAGACCAGGAATCAGCAACCTATGGCATGTGTGCCATGCATGGCACTTTGTAGAGCACACACGACTGCCCGTGGGACTTCAGATATTTACTAATGCAACATGAGTGATGATTGCAGGTGGTGAAAAACACTTCTCAATTTAAGCATTGCGGCACTTGAGGAAGTAATCTCAAAAAACTTCATCCCAGCACTTGTGAGTGGGAATCCACACTGGAATAGAGCAGCATACAGCAGCTCCTGCCCTTGACCTGTACCTGCCATCCCGGTCCCCACTGGACCCTAGTGAAGCCACACATACGTCTAGATACAACAACTCCTGCCCTGTGACCTGTACCAAGCCATCCTGGCCCCCAATGGACCCAAGGGAAGCCACACACACTTCTAGATATACACAAAGTTACAGAAGAATCCATCTCCTGAACAAAATAATACAAACAGCCCACACAGAAACACACACCACTGACACCCACAAACACAACACCACTGACAATCAACATACATGCACACAATCCACCATAACCAACCCCACAAATACACACACCACCAAACACACAATGTGACATGTCATTCAGACACACAATTCCACAAGCAGGCCCCATACACAGCCCGCATTCATAGGTGTCATACACAATACCACAAACTACTCATGAACATATACAATACAGCAGCCAACATACACACAAATACAATGCTACAAAGCAACTGCAGCACCCATAAGTAACACATTAAATAACGCATTATACAGCAAAATACACAACCTAATTAAAAAAAAAAAGATAGGACTGGCACAAGATGTTGTTTTGGCACAGTATTACTAAAAGGTTGCCTACCCATGATCCAGACCATGCTAATATACGTATGTTTGGTATGATGGTACTATAAAGGAACAGGCATGTAGTAATCTCATTCTGTCCATAAGTATTTCTTTTTATATACTTCAACACATGGAACAAATGGAGCATACAAAATAGAAATTTGGCAAAAAGTCCTAAGTTGATATAATTAGCAATAAAACAGAACAGCTTCCTGCCATAAAGTCTCGAGGACAGTCCCTGATTTGAACTGTGAGGTTTATTCAGTAAACTAGAAATTGTAGAAAATTGATGTAGAGATGCAGCCCAAAAGATTTTAAAAAAAAATACACTGTGCCCCAATGCTGCTAGTTTTCCAGGTAATCAATCTTGGATTAACACATCCTATCCCTTTGTTAACTCTATAGAATGAAACAATTAGGGAATTAACCCTTATGACTCCATACTGTAAAATGGCAGCCTGGTCGAGCAAATAAATGTATAATTATTATAAATATAATTATAAATTATTATATAGATTATTATGAATATTATTTATTTTGTCTTTTTTATAACACATGTAAAAAAACACCTGCAGAAATAATGACATATAAAAGCTTTTAATGGCATAAAACAGGTCAAATGTGTGGCAAAACAATCCTTATAACTAACTATAATTATATAGCTCATGTACCAGTTAAATTGGCTCCAGTCAGTTGTTCAGCACCTCCGATTCTTCCTCTATTTTTCACAAATACTGCTTTACTGATCATCCTCCAATCTCTGTAAATTACTATCATTATTATTATTATTGAAATATGCCACAGCTCTAGGGTAGACAAGACATTCAAGTAATTGTAAGTTAGGTTTGACATACAAAAAACAGAAACAGAGAGGTTCCATGCAAGATTTTAATCAATGTGGTCCCCAAAGTTAAACATTTATCTTCATATCCACACATCTACATATACACACACAGACACAGATATTAACAGATAAACAGGTACACAGCTACACATAATCAAAGGCATTTGACAGTCAGAAACACACACAGATAAATAGATTTAGATACACTATCACTACATTAATTCTATACTCCCTTGTGTCTTATCTTGGTTTCTGATAATGTACTGCAATGTATTCTCCTGGATTGTGCTGTTGACCTTGGCAGGATCCTCTGCAGAGTCTCTGACACTAATAAGTAACTTGGAACTTGCTATAGAGTTTATTAGTTGAACGCGTTTGTCCCCTTTGATTTCTACAGGGGATCATCTAAGGGCAATACAGGAAATACTTTTTTATTATACTTGGAAATGTTAAAACCAAGTTCTATTTGTAACAATTTGCATGTGTGGAATGGGCCATGGATGCATAGAATGACTGCCAAAGACATAGCTGTAAGAGCTGGCATTAATGGAGATCAGTATTGTAAATGCTCTGAATTTTAAGGGTTCATTGTTGTTTATCCTGCTTCCTGGACGACAATGTAGGAGGATCAGTTCCCACCATCCCTCACCCTTATTGTCGTTAGCTTTTCCACTTTTTTAGTTTTTTATTTATCAGTAATGTCCCAGGTTGTGGGATTTCTTTCCTGACCAGCGCCTGAATAATGTGAAGCTCAAGAATTAGCCTAGAGGGGTAAGGGTAGGCATGTGGGGTAAACGGGACTCCTGCTTGGTTTACACTCCGAGCACTGAGTCTTGTGGATCTGCCTGGATCTGACAGAGGGCAGTTAATTATTGCTTATGAAAGTTTTAGGTCAACGTTTATGTGAAATGAATTGTAATTTAATAAACCATTGGCCAAGCTCTACTCCACTATATCAGTTTCTGTGTTTACTTACCGGGTTGGGTAGTCTCGCTTGGCCTTGGGAATTTCCTTGGTGTGTGGACAATTATGAAACCTGCCACGATCAGTATCTCAAACGTGATATCTACTGGATAAACCTCTTTATTACATTGTCTCCATCGAAAGTATGACACAGGAGATCTTGCTGTTTATAGGTAAATCAATAAAGTCATAAAAATATGCAAGCACATTAACATATACTAAGCATGGACCTCGATTTTCAAATGATGTAGACCTCACATCCATGTATATGGGATTAAGATGTTTGTTAAATAATGAAATAGGGAAAGAGGAGCATAATAGTCACATCCCACAACCCTCGGTAAGCTCTACTGAATGATGGGGTACAGTGATAGTAGTGAATAAACGCACTAGTCGTGTTCATTCACAAACAATCCAATAGATTAGAAATAATTGGTCTATTTAAATTATTGCTGTAGATGAGGATAATTATTTTTTAACTTGTTATTAAATGATGATGGAATATGTCTTCAGCGGAGTAGACCTACGCTGACTCTACTCTTCCATGTAACATCTCACTTATTTAGCATTAAAGGAACACTCCAGACACCAAATTATTTTCCTGTAATGCAACTTCCAGTGTTTTCCTACAATACTCCTTTTGTATTCTGAAGATATGACTTACATTCACAGTATAAATATATAAGGAATCAAGTAATTAATTAATCAATCATAAATTCAGCAGCATATAAATTCTACATACTGCTTGGAAGCAATTTCCATGTTCTGCTTATGGCAACACTAAGGATTTTAGGTTGCTGTTGTAGTGGTTATGATGCAAAGATACCTTGAGTGCAGTAATTACGTTTTCAAGCAGTTTATCGAAATACAGAGCATGAAGCATCATTTAAGCAAGTTTCAACTTCCTCAGTAGACATCCAAAATATTTGTGCTGGTAAGAGGGATTCAGCTGAGCCAAATTCCCATTAACGTCTTAAGTGATGCCTAATTAGCACAGGCTCAATGGAATGCACAGGCTCCATGGGATGCATGGCTCCACGGGATGGCTATTTATCAAACTGTCTTGTACATAGATAAAAATGTTTTGTGCTTTATTTTATAGGACAATACAATAGATTTCCTGGAATATGTGGCAGCTCTGAACCTTGTGTTAAGGGGTAAATTGGAGCACAAGCTAAAATGGACATTCAAAGTTTATGACAGAGATGGAAATGGTTGCATTGATAAGACAGAGCTACTGGAAATTGTGGAGGTGAGTAGACGTTTCTTTTTTAAAATATTTGTATTTATGCATTTCCAAAAATTATGCATAGCAGAAATAAATTTAAAAAAATGTACGCAAAACAAAAGCTGGCAATTACAGTGAGGCAATCTGAGTAACATCAACCGAACTGTCAAACATTCCCATGCCGGTGAAGGCCTGTGAATGTCTGTGCAGCCATGAGCACTTAAAAGTCATGACAACAAATTTTCATTTTTCATTTTTAAAGGTTTATTGCATTTATATGAAACTTAATGATTTTAAATTATTATTGATTTTTGTTTTGAGAAATATTTACTTTTTTAAATCTGACTGAACAGCCATGTTGAGTCATATTCTAGTACTGTTACATACCTCCTAACTCTGATGTCCTAAGAATGTTCTAAGAATGGGGACGCCGGTGGGAGCAAGGTCACTAGCTCTCCCCAAAGAGGAAGACCTGCCCAGAAGAGGGCAGTTCCTCCTAGGTTTATGGCAGGTCAGCTTGGCGTGAAAGCATGCGAAGGAGCCCTAAACATATCACAATCACATCTTATACTATGAATGGTGGGGATAGTTCCCTGGTGTCCCCAAAAGTTGGACAGAAAAGAAATACGGCAGAATTGGGACAGTTGAGAGGCATGTTGTTATATGATCAGCTGCAGCTCAACTTAACTTGTTTCAAACAGAGCAAACAGAGACATTGCCATAGCAGGTTAGTTCGTTTGAACGGCAGGGGCGGTGATAAAGGACATGTGTAGCAGCATTCTGTGAATGAAAAAAAAAAATCTTTTAAAAAATAAGAAAATGTAAATGTAGAAGTGAAAGCTGAATAAAAATAGGTGGAGAAGCAGAAAAGAGAAAAAAAAGGAGGTACATAGTAATCCAAATTAAAATCAGGAAATTAAATACCCTTTTAGTTCAGTTTAGTCCTACGTCACACCACCCTGGCAAAGATCATCAGCAACGATGATCTCAGCAAATCCAATATTTTCCCATAAGGAAGTAATGGGGGGGCTCCTGTGTTTGTCTGGAGGTCGCTGCTCCAATCTGCATCTCCTTAAAAAGATGCAACAGCTCAATGCATCTCTATGGGGAGCGTTTGGCATCCTAGTGCTCAAAAGATTGCGGATCATAATAAGAAGCTGCTCTAGTAGCTGTCTGAGTGACAGCCCCTGGAGGTGTCCTTACAGCTCAACATACAGATTACCCTTTCTCAGAACAATTGTGTTTACAACTGAGATACTGCAAATGGACTCTTTGCACCAAAACCACGATGCTGTTGTAGTTCTGGTGCTTAGAGTGTTTCTTTAACTACCTAAACTTAGGAGCTGAAACACAAAGTTATACACTCTCCATCGTTATGTTTTACTGGAAACTTTAAATGCTTCCCTATCAGCACATAAAGGGTTCTGGTAGAGTAGAGGGACATTATTTATTTAAACTTGACTATCAGCCCTTTTATAACCCTTCCCACACTCACCGATGAATGTTACTTGCTTACTGACAGACAGACAATGACTTTTTAATTGCCTCCCAGACAGCATAAATAAAATATATTATATAGCATTCAATAAAAAACAAAGTAGATCATCAGTTACAAGATGTTTAGATAAAAGTTCTCTTTCATATAATACACAGGTCCATTCCCGATGAGCTTGCATTGGGTTCCTTGTCCTTTGCTAGGACACTCAGTATCACTCAGATCAGCTGTTATTATAGACTGAGGGTTGTATTTAGGGTGAATTAATATAATTATTTACACATTTCATTCAGTATGTGTTTAAGCTGTTTATTGTCTGTGAGAAGAGCACATGTGATGCTCACATACGTTTACGACTTTATGTATTATTTAAAGCACATCTGTCACTTTCACAAGCTGATATTTTGCAAACACCCTTGAAGGTGACATGTCCTGTGAGGGTCTAGTTACCGTGGGGTGCAGTGGAAAGAAGATTTAGGTCCTCTACACCAGGCGTGTAAAACTAATTTGTTCTGGAGGGCCAAACTGTCCACTAAAATGGGTATGGATTGCCAGCAAACAAGAAAAAGAGGAGACACAAAGAAGAAACTTTACATAATGTAAAAAAATGTAATTGTTTACTTACAACAACAAAATAAAAGTGTATATATTATGCATGTGCATGGGGAAAATTTTCGGTTCGGTTCGGCATTCCGAAATTTGGGACTTCAGCAATTCGGGACTTTAACACTTCGGCAACTTCGACACTTCGACAGTTTGGAAATTCAGCAACTTCGGCACTTCGGAATTTCGGGACTTCTCTTGCAGCCACGAGTGGGGGCTTTTAAACTAAAGGGGGGACCTATTGTTCCCCCCCGGCCCCCACCACTGAGCAGCGGATGGGGGCCCTAAAGTAAAATGATGGGGGGGACCTATTGTCCTCCCCCCGGCCCCCACCCCTAAACGGTGGGTGGGGGCCCTAAATACTAATAAGGGGGGACCTAATGTCCTCCCCCCCAGCCCCCACTCCTGAGCGGTGGGTGGGGGCCCTACAGTAAAATAAGGGGGGGACCTAATGTCCTCCCCCATGTCCCCACCCCTGTCGGTGGGTGGGGGCCCTAAATTGGAATAAGGGGGGACACCTAATGTCCTCCCCCCTGGCCCCCACCCATAAGCGGCGGGTGGGGGCCCTAAATTGGAATAAGTGAGGGACCTAATGTCCTCCCCCCTGGCCCCCAACCCTGAGCGGCGGGTGGGGGCCCTAAATACTAAATACTAATGCCCTCCCCACTGGCCCCCACCCCTAAGCGGTGGGTGGGGGCCCTGCATTGGAATAAGGGGGGGGGGAGCGCAAAAAAAATAAATCCATCTTCACCTGGCGAGGGCTCAGCGCAGACTGAGCTCTGCAGCGTGGGGGAAGGCTTATAAAGCCTTGCCCCGTCCTGCAATTAGGCTCAGAGCAATTAGGCTCAGAGCACTCTGATTGGTGGGTTTAAGCCACTCATAACTCTCTGATTGGTGGATTAAGTAACCAATTTAGGTCTTTCAGCCTTTTAGTAGATAGCTCCCTAATACTGTGGGAATTAGGGAGTTATCTACTTATTAATTCCTGTCATTACACTGACTGGCTAAGTAACTTACATTTTATATGAATGTGTGTTACTTGATTGTTGTAAGTGTTGCAAATGCTTACAGCTGAATCCTGGCTATGTTTGTATACTTTTTATTTCAAATTGTATACAGTGTAACATTCTTCATTCTTCCACTGGGTAAGTATATTAGTTCTTAGGCAATACTGTGCATCTGCACTTCGACACTTCGGAAATTTGGTAATTTCGGAATTTCAGGACTTCAACCATTAGGTACTTCGGCAATTCATCTATTCGGACATTCGGAAGTACCTGAATGTCCTAATTGCCCGAAATGGTCCGAATTGACATTCGGACCAAAACGAATTACACATGTCTAGTATATATGTGTGTTGGTGTTTGGGTAAAGTGTGTGCGTTTGAATGGTGTTGTTTTTTTTTTTTTTTAAGTAATGGCATTTGAATTCAGGACTGTGTTTGCGTGCTTGACTGCAGGGTTGTATTTGTGGTGTGGGTGTTTCAACGCAGGGGAATGTTTACATACATTTTTGATGTTGAATGCTGGGGTATATTTGTGTGCAGTGTTGCCGTTTTAGTGCTGGTATGAATGCATTGCCACACACACTGACATAGATATGCACAAACACTCAGTTATGTACAGACACAGGTACACATACAAACTGACACACACAGCACATGTACACATACACACATATAAGTAACAATTAACAACATTTTAGCCATAGTTTATAGCTTCCCTACTGTGTGTGTGCCTGCTCCTACCTCTCTGCTTAGCTCCCAGCAGGCTCTGTGTGTGTGGTGGGGTAACACTCTGACAAGAGTCTGGTCCTGTTAAAGGGCGACCGGGACACTGATCTAAAAGCCCTGCCGAGACTCAAAATGATCCGATGGGCCTCCACCACCGCCCTTTGCTGGACCACCCTCAGCAAATTGTACACACGTGCACACACATATATATGTGTATATATTTATATATTGGAAGGCATGGCCTGAAGTTGTGGGAGGGGCTATAGACCTATAAAAGGGACTCCCCCCTTTCCCTACTTACCTTTGTTGGTCAGACGGATAGACTGTTCAAGGTCAGCATTTGCATGAGATCCACTTCCAGGTCATACAAGACGCCATTTTGGTTTCACCTCTGCTCCATGAGGTCTTCTACTCCAAGCTGTGTCCAGGAATCCTGCAGCAGGGCTTTCCATTAATCCAGTGGCTTTCTCTCCAGTCAGCATCGCATTTGGTGTCTCAGGGACTCTCAAACCATAAGTTGACCCACCTGTCGCACCAGGATTAGTTCCCACGGCGTTCAGCACAGCACGGGTCCTCACTTTACGGTTTCCTTTCGCTTTGCACGGTTATTTCGTTAGCTTATACTCACCTAGCTGTTCATGTAAAATCTGCTGGGTAAAATCTGCTGCGTAAAATTTGTTGGGTAAAATCTGTTGGGTAAAATCTGTTTTGGGTAAAATCTGTTTTGGGTAAAATCTGTTTTGGGTTAAAATCTGTTGGGTTAAAACTACAAACAAAATAAAATTTTTTTGCCTACACACTGACCCCTACCGGTCTTTTGGTGTACTATAGGCTTCTTAGACATTATTGCATTTCATGTACAAACCAACGAACCACTGCATTTGCGCCTACACACTGACCCCTACCGGTCTTTTGGTGTACTACAGGCTTCTTAGACATTATCGCATTTCATGTACAAATCAACGAACCACTGCATTTGCTACATCTCTACAACCCATCTTATTCTATATCATATGAGAATGCCCCGAACACAAATATATATATATATATATATATATATATATATATATATATATATACACATGTATATGTATTTGTGTGTGTGTATACATACATATATACACACTGCTACAGATATACACATACTATTACACTTATACACACACACTGTTACACATATACACACACTGTTATACATACAGACAGTCAGTTACACACTATTGCACACTTAAAATTTTTGTGGCTTGCTGCTCTGGTACAGTATATTTGGCAATATGAGGGAGCAGATCAGTCTCTGCTCACTCGCTATCTAAATCCTGCACCAGTCTCTCTTTTGAGTTCCCAGACAGAGCATCACACCCCACCTCTCCTACTGACCCGTCTTGTCAGCTGCCCATGCTGCCTCATCTCTCGCTCCCCTGTGCTACTGTCTGTGAGCCAGAAGGAAGTGGAGTTTAATCACTTCCTCCCAGCACAGTGAGTGCTCTAGGCCTTCTTTAACTGCTGGTGCTTCATGGAGCTACATCAGCACTGCTAGAAGCCATGTCAGTGCTGTATTCTCACAAATGTGCGTACAACATTGAGATATATGGAGGGTCCATAGATCAGGTCTCACAATGAGCGAGACAATGCCAGAATCCCTTAGCAATTACTTGTGACCATCAATACTTCATAAAGTACTGAGAGGTGAAAGAGCTGTTTTAAATTCTTTAACGATAGGTGTGGTGATAAAAGGTCAATTTATGCATTCAATCTACGCACTGGAAAAATCATAAGCAAATATGTAGATTGAAAAGATATACTTATCTAAAACGTGCTGTGGCTAGCTCCAGGTGATGACTTGCACCCGCCATGAAACTATGATTATAGGAGGAAACATGCATTCCTTGGTATAGAGATTTTACCTACATGTATGTGACAAAGGCAAAGGCTAAAGACTAAATTTTGTAGTTTAATTTACTTTGTACATTTTCTAGCAATAAAGCTAGTATTAAATTATAGTCCCTAAAATTGATACGTCGTCCTTTTACTATTTTTAGGTACACTTTAACACAAGAACATATTGTCAAACCATTATAACATTAATCCTTTAACTTTTCTGTGTTGTAGTTTATTGTGCTATCAACTTATGCTGTTGATAAATGTACGCAGATTCATCATTTAAAGGAACTCTATAACATTAGAAATATAAACATATATATTTCTACATTTGAGTAGATCTAGGGATGATTTAGATTATTGGGCCTCCCCACAGCTCCAGCTTTTTCCCTGGCTAAGATCTTCAATTCAAAATGTCTTGACAGGTATACCGCAACATGCAGACCTAAGACACAGGATGTCCTATACTAGATAGAGAACACATATTACTGGTCCTTAGAGTGGCTGGGCTTAATGTGGCAAAGTATATATACCTAAAAATTAAACAACAGCATAAACAGAGACAGCCAATGTTATGGAGTACAGCAATTCAGATGAACAAGGAACAGAGTTAAGGTACAGTATTCCAGAGATCAAAATAGTCGATAAACCAAGTCACAAACCATAAAAACACAGAGAGGGTCAAAAACGTACTCTCGGGTAACAAAGACCTGAGTAATCTTAGATAGCTCTAAGTACATTCCTATAGGCCTGCGTCCATAGTGATGCCAAAACATGGGCTACCCACATTGCTGGATTTACGTGGACCGGTGTGACATCACAAGATACACAGGGATCTGGGTGTATAAACAGAGTGCATATTGGAGCTTTTTGCATCAAAATCAGGAAGCATTGCACTCTAGTGCTTCAATCAGCATCTCATTATAGATATGGGAAGTGTTCAGTGTTTTCATGCAGAGCGCCAGGAAATTCCTCTAGTGGCTGTCTGAGTGACATCCAGTAGAGGTGACCTTAGGGACAACTGTAAACACTACTTTTCTCATAAAAGGCAATGTTTACAATTGTCAGCCTACAGGGACAGTCTCTTTGCTCCAGAATCACTATCCTCTGTACGTACTCACACCTCTGACTCTAATCTTCAAGACTTCTTTATGGCTCCACCATTCCTATGTTACTCCCTTTCTTGCTCCATTAGACTCTGACCCAGTCTTCTGTCAAAAAATCACTAACAACTCACTTCATCAAAAAGGCATTCCAATTAAACTGTTAACCTGCCCACATCTCACTAACCCATCTTCTGTCCTGCAACTGTGTGATCTAAAAAACTAAGTACTCGTTGTAAGGAAACCAAGTGTATTTAAACCTCATTCGGTAGTTTCCTCCTGAACCGCCAGAGCCTTAGTGATTATAGCCCTATGTTCGGTAGATAAAGTAGACGAACCATATAGTAATCCCAATAGCTTCACAAGATGATTCCCTTAGTGAAACACACGAATCCCCAAACATCAGCTGAAGTCAAGAAGAAGGGTACAACTGAACTAACTTTTAATGGGTGCACACAGGCTTTTATGCAAGTCCTCATGCAAGGGGACATCCCTCAGGGAGGGACAAAGATTAACCAATCACGTACTGTAAAAACATAACACACACCTACAGTTCCCTCCCCTAGCTCTGGAGATAATTAAGTCTGATAAAATAATAACTTGATTATCTCCAGGCAGAAAAATCTAATTTTTCCCCAATAACTGGAACACCCCTTTATACTTGGAGTATCCCCACAAATAACATGTCCCCTGATAGCCCTGGTCTGGGTGACCAACATATCCGAATTTCACCCAGATCGGTTCACGGGTTCTCAAAAACTATGGAGGTCTTCTGTGACCGGCTCACCCTGGGCTGTATGCCCAAAACAGTTCCATGAGTTTGGTGGGTTTTGCCGGTCACTTTAGAAAAAGGAGAAAAGCGAACAAAGTACCAAATGGATCCCCCTGGCTCTTAGCAGCATTCGTTCCCCTCTGTCGAATGCACCAAAGTACCAAATAGCGCTCTTCTAGCTATTTGGTAAGTAGAGTTCCAGCGTTCGTCTGTTTGAGACCGGTGTTCGGGAAGTCGAGTGTCTGATTTCAGTTCCATACACTTGACGACCAAGTCCCGCTGCCTTTGTTCGCATGAACAAAGATGGCCGCGGTTTTCTCTTCGGCAGTACGAACGCTGGCCGCACAGACAGAGGCATCAATTGAATCAGTCTTTGATGTTTAACGAGCCAGGGGGGCGGTCTTTGTTACATCTGTTGAATGCAATAGGCAGAAAATAGTGTAATAAAAGGGGATTTCTTCACACTCGTACATTTTGTTAGCAACCTACTTTCCTCATACATGAAATAAATCTTACCTCTTGTGTCATTTTACCCCACTCCCCATAGAATGTAAGCTTGTGTGAGCAACTTTCTGTTCCTGTATGTCCAATCCATCTTGTCTTGTTGCAACTACTTGTTTGTTAGTCTGCATATCGTACAGTGCTTTATAAATATATAATTGTATTGTTGACAAATTATAAGTAATAATATTTAAGCTGTAGTCCTTCTGGTGCTTAAAATGTACCTTTAAATAAAGACGAAATGGGGAGGTTTAAATCTTCTGAAAAGTGTCCTTTATTTTTAGTATTTTTTACAATGTTTTTAGAAGGTCCAAAATGTTTTAGCTTTTCTCTGCTTACATATTTTTTTTTAGAATTATCAATGTAAGAAAAGACCCCAAAATAGGTGTGAATTTGCCTTTCTGGCATAAAACATGAAGGAGCTACTGAGAAATCTGTTTTGTTACAGAAAATATGGCATGCATTATAAAATAACTAACATCCTCAAAATCCCTATAGGAAAGCACTGATGTGCTTTAGGTTTCCCCTGCATTGACGTCGGACGAGATGGAGACGGAGCCAGCGTAGACGTGAGCGAAAGAAACGGTTATTTAACCTTTTCGATGCAGGGGCGTATTCCTAAGACTATAGTGTTCCTTTAATATGGTATTCTTATAAAAAAAAAAACAATAAATAGATTCAAATCTTGGTGTACTATGCCAGGGTGACTTATTGTTCTGCTCTCCTTCAGATATTGAAATATTATGATCTACTGTGCATACTCGAATTATTCTACTTTTGTTTCAGTCTATTTATAACTTGAAGAAGGTGTGCCGTCAGGGGCAGGATGATCGAATTCCCTTACTCTCACCTGAAGAAGTAGTGGATAGGATATTCCAGTTGGTAGATGAGAATGGAGATGGTAAGTAATCTTAGGGTTAACAACCAATGCTAGACTTTGTCTAATGTACCTGCCATTTTACACTGTGGATAGAGGCCAGTATAAATGCAGATACCTTCTTCCATCTGACACACGTGTGTTCTTAAAATGTGTCCATTGTGTGAACTGAAGTGCTGACATGTACACATTCCATAAATGTATCTACTTATATATTATAAGACAATTTATTCAAAGGAATACATACATAGCAAAACACAACATAATATAACAAATTATACATCCATGTTTAAAGGACCACTATTGTGCCAAGAAAACATATTCGTTTTCCTGGCACTATAGTGCCCTGAGGGTGCCCCCACCCTCAGGGTCCCTCTCCCGCCGGGCTGGATGGAGAGGAAGGGGTTAAACTTACCTCTTTCCCCAGTGCCGGGCGGGGAGCTCTCCTCCTCCTCTCCTCCTCTCCTCCTCTTCGGCTGAATGCGCATGAGCGGCAGGAGCCGCGCGCGCATTCAGCCAGTCCATAGGAAAGCATTCTCAATGCTTTCCTATGGACACTGGCGTCTTCTCACTGCGAAAATCACAGTGAGAAGCGTGGAAGCCCTCTAGCGGCTGTCAATGAGACAGCCACTAGAGGCTGGATTAACCCATTTATAAACATAGCAGTTTATCTGAAACTGCTATGTTTATAGAAAAAAGGGTTAAACCTAGCTGGACCTGGCACCCAGACCACTTCATTAAGCTGAAGTGGTCTGGGTGCCTATAGTGGTCCTTTAAGGGTAAGTAATCAATCCACAACAGTTAAGTTTATGAAATGCCAAACATATTCGGTAAAATCTCCCCCCCCCCCACCCCTTCCCCTTTTCATTCAAATATATTTTTTTACCAACAGAGTAAACAAGAGTCAGAAAATCAGAGCATGATAAAAAAAAAAATGTAGTTTTGGCATGATTTCTGACACACTGACATAATGACATAAACAATGTATTCAAGTATACTTATAGTAAAGCAACAACCTGGTTACCTTTAGCATGTTGCGGAAAGGCCAGTGTTAAGGTAAACTCGAGGTTGAAATATAAAACAGTGACCCTCATACAAACAACATTCTCACTAGGCAACTTCAGACAACAAACAACAA
This sequence comes from Pelobates cultripes, assembly GCA_933207985.1. NCBI lineage: Eukaryota > Metazoa > Chordata > Amphibia > Anura > Pelobatidae > Pelobates > Pelobates cultripes. The sequence continues at coordinate 123,012,512 of OW240912.1, forward strand.
CATGTAAATAAGTTATCCATAACGTGTGGCAGCTGGTAAGCAAGTATACAATAATTTGATGTGTGCACAAAGAGAAATTAATACTAAGGGCAGTGAGAATGTAATGTGGCACCCCACTGGGAAGCTTCCAAATTAAACAAAATAACTTAAAAGAACGTGCCAAGTTAGATCAGTAGAGTGCTCTAGGTGCATGATATGAGATTTAGGCACAGTATTAAAGTAAAAAGACACATGCAAATTAACCAAGGTAAAAAATACTATAGTACAATATGGAAGTCAGTAAATGCCATACAAGCCAAACTGTCAGGGATGGGATTTAAATCTGTGGCCAGAAACATTCCTGGTTGCGAGTCAAGCTTAAAATCGAAAAGAAAGACTGACATTCCCACAGAGGCACGTCAGAACATGTCAAATATATCCAAAAAGGTCAAATGGATGTTTCAAGAGACAATAATAGTAGAAGAAGGAATGTCACTGAGCAGCTAATTTGGCAATTTAGTATGCTACTTCGAGGAGAGAAAGTCCTTCAATTGATTGCTGTTCTGTGGTGGCATAGGTCCTTAATGGCATGTATGTCTGTGTGGTGTAAAGTGCAGGCACAGCCCACCCCCACCCTGGAAGAGAGTACATTTTGGGAGTGTTGATTAGGGGAATTCAGTGGACTTCTCACTGGAGAGTGACCCAGAAGGTTGTATAACTAATGAAGCAGTGGGCTGACAGATGGACACAATCTATTAATTTTATGCAGTCATGAAATCCTTGAACAAGGCTTTGCAAGTCAACTTTAATATATGCACACTACTCTATGTAATCATCAGTTCTCTGCTCTCAGTCACTATGTGTTTTAACAGTTTGGGCTGAGCAGGAAGCAGGGCCCTATGTTAAGCTAATAAATGCCATCCCTGGATGGTAAGCGGGGGTGGGAGTAAGGGACTTGAGAGCCCCTGGGAGAAAGGGTAATTAATGCTTATAGAAGACTGGCCACCTCTCCCACCAAAATAATTGTAAGTTCAGAGGTTTGTGTATTTGGGCACCAGAAATGGCTTCCAACATTCGTAATCTGCAAATAAAGAAAATATTAAACAGACCTTACAGCAATGACGTCTGTTTTTATATCTGTATAATTATTTATCTGTTTCAAAATAATAATAGTATGCAAAAAGGTATTATACAAAACAAAAGGTCCTTCATTCCCTAATACCCGTCTCTAATCAAGATATTTCCCCCTGTTTCCTTTTTAACCATTCACTCTTTCAGCCATTTTATCTGCCATCGCTTCCCTCACAGCCTGGTTCCTTGCCTGTCCTTTCCTAATATTATACACGGTAACTACGTCCGTAATAGTATTGTTTTTGCATTTTTTCGAGCGTCGTGATTATCATATCTTCCAAACAATTAATGTCTTACATAGGTGTTTTTCTTTTGCAGGCCAACTATCATTGGATGAATTTATTGATGGTGCTCGGAAGGACAAGTGGGTGATGAAAATGCTGCAGATGGATGTGAGTCCTGGGAGTTGGATAACAGAGCAAAGAAGGAAGAGTGCTCTATTTTAAACCATTCTGGCTCCTTAGCTCCTGCTGCTTGTCGAGGATGTGAATATCATAACAGGAAGTTGTTGTAGGTGGTGGAGGAACATAGCACCTGCTGCGTTTGCTTGGATTTTAAGTATCGGAGCTTGATTATACACAGTTTGAATTACTCATTACTGTCCTGAGATATTTATTTTGTGATCCACAGTTGTTACTTTGATCTGGATTAATGCACAACGCACCAAGTCATCAATACTAAACTCTATGGAAACCTACAGTGGTCCAAACTCTTCACTTTCAGTCTTGGGAAATGCAGATAAGCAGGTGCTAGTGTACAAAAGTCATGCCTATCATCACTTTATGATTTTTTTAAACCATAAGCTCAATTTTGAGTAGAACACTTATTGCCTCTTGTTCCTACATGTCTACACATATTTTTATTTTACCCAGTGTACAGCACCAAGGAATACATAGGCATTTTATATATATATATAATAATAATAATTAATAGATGATCATTTAAAATCTAAAATATACAACTCCTGCCAGCAAGGGTTGCTGGAAGAGAGACACTGACCATGGTCCTGGTAATGGGCAATTGGTACTCCTTAATTAAGCGCTTGTATGGAAATCCAGTGATAGCAAAATTGTTTACTAATGCTTTGCCATGTAGAAGGCTTTGACAGGTCAAAGTAAGCCAATAAGTAGTCATTGCTACTGAACGTGTCCTTGGCTCTTCACTCCAAGCATCAGCTGCTAAAATAGGAGAAAGATGATTGACTAAGGTTCATAGAGTGGGCTGAGTTGTGTAGTAAAGTCAGAAAGGGACACAATAGACTAGCAGAGATTGATAGGGGGTTAAGATTGCTTTCAAGCGTTTGAGAATTACCAGACGTGATGACTGGTGCTGGTTAGAGGTGGCAGGGGAAGGAGATTGAGGAACTGAGAAGGACAACATAATGTGATGGAGATTGGTTTGATTAGGCTGAGAAGAAAAGGGAGTGAGACTAATAGTAGTGGACTCGGACAAAAGTGCTGGGGCTTAGAAGAATGGTGTTTGAGAGGGATGTGGGGTGAATTACACAAGGGGGGATGAATAGGACAGGGGAGATGGAAAAATACAGTGGGTATGGGATAGACAGGGTCTGAGAAGTTTATGAAACTGAGAATAAGTAGAGAGACTGGTAGGGGAGACATTTTAAATAAATACACGGTTCCAATATCTCCCACCCACAATACAGGACATCAATATTTCTCATCAGTAAGATCCATGCTGCAATTTATGGAAATAAAAATATCAAAAAATAGTTCATTAATTTGTGTACAGTGTACAATGGTGACATGATGGCAGATGCCCACAAATGTAACATATTTTGTTTTCTCTTAATCTGTGCATTTGTTTCCAGTGATATTAGCACAATGCATCTGCATTCCCACTGTAATCTCAGTTTCACTGAGGATGTTTACGCATGAGCTCTTGTGATATTTAAACTAGGTATATCTATATGTATGTGTATTGATGTGTCACTATGAAATCATGCATGTGTATGGATGTGAGGAATGAGCAATCCTAAAGGTATGGACAAATCAGGCAGCAGAATAGGCATTGATGTAAGTATATCAGTAGTATAGGCACAAGGTTAACATGTCATGTATGTTGACTGTATACTTGACTGTATACCAGGACTGCCCTCTAGTGGAACCAAGTGAATTTAACATGTTTGCTGCTAATCTGCTCATGACTGTTCGTCTCCTTGGTGTGGATAATATGGAGAAAGATAAAGCAAAACATTGTGATTAAACATATAGCAAATTATTATATAATATAATGGGTCTTCATTAGGTCGTTCATTGTACGTTTCTGTATTATTGTGTATTGTACCTGGTCAAATGGAACTGGTATTCTGCTTCTGTGTGTAATATGTCTGAACAGTGTTCGGATTAGATGTATACTGAGCTTCTGTTCTGCACTTTGATAACATTGTACAGAAATAAAGCCCCATTCTTTGTACTCTTTTGGTCAAATGGGCCTAGTGAAGACACAGAACCCTCTGGCAGGGAATTAGCTTGTATATATGACTATAACAAGCACAATGGAGGTAGGATACATGTGATACACATCACCACAACATCCTTACTATTTGCATGACCGTGGGCGAGATAATTGTGAAGACCCACCCCCTGGTGTGTCTAATATGCATACATAAATGCATAATAATACACAATTAGGCATACATTGATTGACATGGTAAATCGGCATACTCTGACCTGCATGCACAGAGACACATGCACAACGTAGGGTGGCTCTAACGGCGGCATTGGACATTGCAAGTCCTTTTGAACAATGGCATGGTTCTTAGCAGTACAGAGATTGCCTGTTCTTGGTAGGAACAGATCAGTATAGTGGAGTGGAAACTAGATAAAGTGTGAACATTCATTCTCTTCAAACACTCCTTATCGATCCCAATACCACATTACCACTGCCATAATTACAATCTATAATTTATGCTGCTTCCAGGCTTTTCTTCCTTTCCTACCTCCCCCTTTGCCGATCTTTACATTGTCTTTCTGTCTTTCAGTATCTACGCCTACAAGACTTCTCAAAGGCAACACCATTCCCATGGAATGTACTATCTCATCAGACTTTTACCTAATCTACAGCCCTTCAAGAAATCCATTAAGTCTCATCATTAGTAAAGCTTGATATCTAATCCTATTCACACTCCTCTTGTACATCATGTGACTAGACCATGCACAGTCCATTTTACTTGGTCACCGTCCACCTTAATAAGATACTCTTGTATCATATCTGGTGATTTCTCTTTTGATACATTGTTCTTCTTCCTATTTATAATCTCCAGTTTCCTCAGTCTAGATTGTTAGAACAAGGATTTCCTAACCTCTTGTTTCTGTCCACATGAACTTGATTCTCTCTCTCTCACACACACACACAAACTTATTGATTATATAATAATAATAATAATAATAATAATAATAATAATAATAATAATAGTATGGATCTTTACTCAGGGCATGGCTTTCTTGTTCATGGGTGGAATCATGCAAATTCTGCAATACGGAATTAAATAAAAGTTGCTTTTTAACAATACAATAAGTTTGTGTGTTTCACTGATTGTACGGTTCTAATACTATATTCCAGTTTGTACACTGCAGAACCAGTGGTATATTCTGGTTTTGTGCTGCACAAAACTTGGGCACCCCCTCCAAATTTCTCTTCCTGACAGACACATACACTCACTTACAGTTACACAGTCATTGTCACACACACTGTTTAACCAACACACACTTTCACTGAAACATACACATTCACTGACAGACACACTCACACTCACTGACAAGACACACATGCAGACACACTGACAGAAATGCATACACACTCACTGACAGACACACTCACTCAATGTCAGACATGCACACTGGTATACACATATATTCACTGACAGATACACACACTGATAAACACACATATACAACACTCACTGACAGACATATATACACTCAATGTCAGACACACACATTGACTGACAGACACACATACACATTCATTGACAGACACATACTCTGTGACAGACACGCATACATACACTGACAGATACGGATACACATGCTGAAACACACATACACACCTACTCACGCATACACACACTGATAGACACACACTCAGTGACAGATACACACACTGACAAACACACACACACTCACTGACAAAAACATATATACTCTCAGTGACAGACACACTCACTAACACACACACTCACACACTCACTAGCAGACAAACACTAACAGACACACACTAACACTCACTAACAGACCAACACTAACACACTCACTTACAGACACACTAACACACTCACTAACACGCTAACACACTCACTAACAAAACACACTCACTAACAGACACATTAACACTCTCACTAACAGACACACACTAACACTCTCACTAACAGAGACACAATCTATTTAAAAAAAAAAAAATTATTCAGTCCACCCAACCTCCATACCTTTTGGGAGTGCTGGAGTGTATTCTTCCCTGGGGTCCAGTTGGGATGCTGCTGGCAGGACTAGCAGGCACACGGGCGGTCAGGCAGGCAGGCTAGCTCATAGTGGAGGTGGCGAGGGAGCTCTGATCTCCCTGTTGAGCTCCCTCACACACCTCTTAGTGATGCCGGAGCTGGAGTAACGTTATATTCTAGCTCCGGTATCCGTGCGGTGTGCGTGAGGGAGCTGAGAAGGGGAGAGCGCTCCCTCGCCACCCGCCTCCTGTATCAGTGCATGCCAGCCTCGGGTGGCCCTGAGGGACCAGCCAGCCAGCTCTTGGGCCCCCAGGACAAGAAGCTGGCAAGGCATTTGCCAGGGCGATTGGGGAGCGGCTTTTTTGTCGCCCCCCAGAAAATACCGCCCATGGCAAAATCCTTGTCAGCCTTGTGGTGAATACACAGCTGTGCAGAACAGAAACAGTCATAGTTCATTGCACTGTTTCAACTGAAAGTACAGGTAGTCCTCACTTAACGACTTACCTGTTTAACGACTGCTTGGACTTACGACTAGCTCTCTAGTGCGGGTAATCCCCGAATTTGAGTGTCAGGAATTCCCCTGAGCATAGAGTCAAGGGATTTCCTGTGCTTGTGAGCTGGTCTATGTTCAGGGAAATTCTTCGAACATAGACCTGGTCTCAAGCACATGCAAGACTTGGTCACTGACAGACAAACACACACAGACACACACTTACCGATAGACACACTCACTGACAGACATACTCACTCAGTCACCGACAAACACACACACTGACCGACAGACACACACTGACAGATACACACATACACTGACAGACAAACATACTGACAGATGTTTGCAAAAAAAAAGAGAGTGTAATGCACACACTAAAAAAGGAGGAATACTCCATGCATGGTGTTCCAGAAAGGGAGGGCCAATCCCTAAAGACATCAAATGGAAGAAAATAAATATCCAGGCACACCTGAAGTATCTTCTAAAAGGCAGTCTTTAATTTAAAACAAGAAAGTAGAGACAACGTTTTGGCTCCTCTCTGAGCCATTTTCAAGTCATAGTCACACACTCACTGACAGACACACATGCACTCACTGATAAACACACTCACACACACACTGATAGACACACACACTCACTGACAGACACTTTCTTACTCATTGACAGACACACTCACTGACAGACATACACTCTCACACATTCTTGCACACTCTAACAAAATAATTTTATTGCTTGAGGCCCATCCAGCCTCCCTACCTCTCCGGGGGGTCCAGTATAAGGCAGTAATCTTGCAGTTCCTCACTCCTACCCCACGCTGTTTAGTTTGCCGGGGCCGGAATGATGTCATATTCTGGCTCCCAGCATCACAGGGCATGCAAGGAAGGAGTCAGGAAGACCAGCAAATCTAACTCTTGTTTGCTCCCCCCTCCGGCATATATAGGCAGAGTAGGCACCTGTCATCCAGGTAAGCAGGTGTCTACTCTGCTTTACTAAATAATTGCTGCACCGGGGGCCCCCTAAGGTGGCCGTCCACTGGGCCCCTTAGACAGGACTGCTGTCGGTGCGCCCCCGCCTTCCGACACCTGGCCACGGAGCACCCCGTGCACCCACCCAGGATTGGCCCTCCCTATATTACTTTAAAGGAGGTTTTACACATCTTAATGCAGCAGTTGAAGCACTATCTCCTAAATATTTAAAACTACGACCAGGCTGCCATTGCTGCCCAGTCCCTAAAAAGGCTCATTCCCCATGGGATTGGGTGGAGGATTTTAAAGAGAAAAAATAATGGGGGATGGACAGATCACTGTGATTAGGTAAAAGAAACATGTGGGGGGGTGGGGGGGATCGACAACAAAGAGACACAGAGGGGCTGTGTGGAGAAAAAGACAAAATGCTGGGGGAAGAGACACAGATGTGGGGGGGATAAAGAGACATTGAGCGGATGGAGAAGGGGAGAAATAAACACACAAAAGGGGGTGAAGGGAATAAGTGACTGAGGGAGTGAGTAAGGGGAGAAAAATACACAAAAGGGGCTGTGGAAAGGGGCTCACAGAGGTGATGGGGAAGGGAAGAAATACACAAATGGGCTGAGGAGGGAAAGAGACACACAGAAATGCTGAGGAAGGTGAGAAAGATACCAAGGAGCTGGAATAGAAAGAGATACAAAGGGGCTGTGGTAGAAAGAGACACATAAAGGGGCTGGAGAGAAGTAAGAGACACACAAGGGGAGTTAAGAGACACATACAGGGAAAAATGGGGGTAAGACATTTAAAAGAGAGGATAAGAAACACAAAAGGGGGTAAACAATTCAACAGTGGGATTAGGGGAAACACAGAAGCATTTTTGGAGGATTAATGGGGGGTGGAGGGGAGAAGGGGCAAAATGCATCTTACCTGTGTAGCCAAAAATGTTTGACACAAAGGAGCTGGAATAGAAAGAGACACAAAGGGGCTGGGGTAGAAAGAGACACACAAAGGGGCTGGAGGGAAGTAAGAGACACACAAGGGGGGTTAAGAGACACATAAAGGTAAAAGGGGGGATAAAACATTCAAAAGAGAGGATAAGAAACACAAAAGGTTTAAGAAATTCAAGAGTGGGATCAAGGGACACATAGCTGAAGCAGCATTTTGGGGAGGGGGCTGGGGTAGAAAGAGACACAAAGGGGCTGGAAGGAAGTTAAAGACACACACAAAGGTGGGGGGAGGTTTAAGAGCTACATAAAGGGAATATACAAGAGGATAAGATATACTAAATGGGAGTGCAAGACAAAAGGACAAGATATACTAAAGGGGCCAAGGCATTCAAAAGAGAGGATAAGAAACACAAAAGGGGGTAAGCAATTTAATAGTGGGATTAGGGGAAACACAGAAGCATTTTTGGAGGATTAATGGGGGAGGCAGGTGAAGGGGCAAAATGCATCTTACCTGTGTAGCCAAAAATGTTGGCACAGGCTCTGGCAAAAAAGCAAATCTAACTTTGCAACACAAGGGCTCTGTGCAGAATAAAGTGGAAAAAGCTTTTATAAAATCTTACCAATGCTTTGAATTATCATTAGAGTGCTCCTATTGGTTGGCTTGTAATTCTCATCAGAATTATCATTATAGCGCTCTGACATGCAAGATCACTGTCCAGCCCCTGCCCCCGATGGGATGTGGCTTTTCTAGTGCCTGGGGAACAAAGGCGGCTCTAGACTTTATGAGGCCTTAGGCGAAACTCAAACATGAGGCCCCACTAACAAAAAAAGTGTCACATATACACATTGAGGCACTGTCTACCTGTGTATGTGCCTGAGAGTGTGTCTGACAGAGAGTATCCTTGTGTGTGTGAATGTATGTCTCTGTGAGCATGTTTGCGTTTTTGTCTGAGACCGTATGTGTATGGGGTAGCTGCTTGAAGTGTGTTGTGTGTATGGGGGGTGATGGTGAGAGGGAGAGGGGGGTGATGGTGAGAGGGGGTAATATGAGAGTGAGAGGGGTAATGTGAGAGTGAGGGGGTAGTAATGGCGAGGAGGGGTGATGGAGAGTGAGTGGGGGTGATGTGGCGTGGGGTTGATGTGAGTGAGGGTGATGTGAGTGGGAGTGATGTGATAAGGAGGGTAGGTGATGTGAGAGTAGGGGGGTGATGTAAGAGAAGGAGGTGGGTGAAGATGAGAAGGAGGGGTGATGTGAAGGAGGGGTGATGTTGGGGTGATGCTGAGGGTTGGGGAGTGATGCTGAGGGTTGGGGGTGATGCTGAGGTGGTGAGAGGGTGCTGAGAGTGGTGGAGGGTGATACTGGGAGTGGTGGAGGGTGATGCTGAGGGTGGTGGGGGTGAGGCTGAGGGTGGTGAGGGTGGTGGCGAGGCTGAGGGTTTTGGGGGTGAGTGAGGCTGATGGTGAGGCTGGTGAGGCTGAGGGTGGTGGGGGTGGTGATGCTGAGGGTTGTGGGGGGTGGTGATGCTGAGGGTGGTGAAGGGGGTGGTGAGGCTGACGGTGGTTGGGGGTGGTGAGGCTGAGGGTGGTGGGGGGTGGTAAGGCTGAGGGTGGTGTGGGTGGTGGGGGGTGAGCGAGAACCTACCTTAATTTCCCTGGGCTCCCTGGTGATCCGGTGGCCATTGCTTCCGGTCTGCAGCTCCGCAGAGCTGCAGACCATGTAATCTCGCAAGACCATCAGAGCGTTGCTGTGGTAACCACTCTGATTGGCCCGTTTTCGCGAGACACATGGTCTGCAGCTCTGCTCACTGCTGGCCGGGCAGCCAGGAGGGGCCTCGCACCCGGTGGCATACCAGGTAAGCCGCCGGGCCCCCTCCTGGTGACGGAGGACCTGACACAGTCTGCCCACAGGTGGTTTAGGCGGTCGCGAGGCCCCATCCAGCAAGAGGCCTTAGGCGGCCGCCTAATTAGAGAGCCGCCTCTGCTGGGGAAGAAGTAGCAGATGGGGGCATAGCAAGGTTTAAAACCTAGACAAAAAAAACAGGAGCAAAGATGCTACTGATCTCAGTGCAAACAAAGCCCTGAGATCAGGTACATCACCTGGATATATATATAGCAATGTAGAATCAAGGTAATAATGTACTGGCTAATATATCGAAAAATATCTGAATAGTGAGACCGTAAAGTAAGTGAAAAATAAAGTATATACAAGTGTAATTAATGCAACCATGCAACCAGGATATGAGCCAGGTAAGGGTAACTCACATATATGTATAGGGATGTGATCCAAGGTACTAAAAGATATATCTTTATTGAAAAACTGACTTAAAAGAGAAAAATCAATCTCTTTTTATAACTACTACAGAGACACTTTGGATTCCTCAAACTATATATTTTGTTCAACCTGTGAGTACAGATTCTGAAATTCCACCTTATAGGGTACAGTGTCACTAAGAGGAGTGTCCTTGATACACCAGGGATAGGGGTAATACATTGGGGCTGATTTTTCTCTTTTAAGTCAGTTTTTCAATAAAGATATATCTTTTAGTACCTTGGATCACATCCCTATACATATATGTGAGTTACCCTTACCTGGCTCATATCCTGGTTGCATAGTTGCATTAATTACACTTGTATATACTTTATTTTTCACTTACTTTACTCACTATTCAGATATAATTTTTTGATATATTAGCCAGTACATTATTACCCGGATTCTACATTGCTATATATATATATATATATATATATATATATATATATCCAGGTGATGTACCTGATCTCAGGGCTTTGTTTGCACTGAGACCAGTAGCATCTTTGCTCCTGTTTTTTTGTCTAGGTTTTAAATGTTGGGGTTAAGCCCCTGGAGACCCCTGGAGTCTCCTTGCGGTACTGAAGACTAGAAGTTACACCCAGCAGAGTGCGTAGGTTTGATGGTCGAGTGCGTAGGTTTGTACTCACTGTCTTCTATCCTTTTTTTTAGGTTTAAAACCTTCATTATTTTCTTATAATAACCCCATAGGCTTATTTAATGCATCTTATAATAAAGACGTAGGCATATTTAATATATCTTATAATAACCCCATAGGCTTATTTAGCTTATCTTATAATAGCCCCATAGGCTTATTTACTAGATTTTATAATACCATTAAAACCTGGCGCTCAGATCTTCTGTGAATAAATGCTAGATAATACATGTGAGAATATTTTATCTTTTATTTCTTTTAGACTTCATTACAATAGAAACAAATCAAATTCATGACAGTCATTAAACAAACAATATAAGAACTACTTGTATGGCAGTCAAGCCAATATTTGTATAGATGTGTTTGTGCAATTGTTGCAGTAACATTTGTATCTTAAATTACAAAAATATAGAACTAATTATAAATGAAGCAACATAGTTACATATTTACAAATAAATGTAGACATGACAAGTAGAAAGACTAATATTTGGCTGGGGCTGCCATACCTGAGTATTTTGTTCAGTGGATTTATTCACCAATTCTTTCAGAATTATTGCTCTTCCATTTTAATACATGATAATATTTAACCCCTTAAGGACACATGACGGAAATATTCCGTCATGATTCCCTTTTATTCCAGAAGTTGTGTCATTAAGGGGTTAATGTCCAATATTGTGTTTGTCAAAGATGTATTTTAAAGATTTTCGCAAGAGGCTCCACCAAAATAATTATATAGTTTATAAAAACAGACAGACAAAAAGATTTAGACAGAAAAGTTGATTTTTAAAAAAATAGTCAGTCATTTTGGGGGTTATTAACTAAGCTCTCAATGTGCCTCAAAATTGCAAAATTCAGGAATAATATGTGAATGTGTCAAACATTTTTTAAATTTGTCTATTTACTAGAGGCAATTTAAAATTTACCCCCACGTGTTCAAAATGACTTTGGACTTTATTTATTGAATTTGCAGACAATTTGTCCTTTTGGAAGCCACTCAAAAGGGTTTATTTACCAAATTAGGAGTTCTTGGGAATGCAAAGTGAACTCAAAGTGAATTTCAAATCTCAGGCAAAAAATGCTGGGGAAAAAAATCTCCAATTCACCTATTTGGGTCTAAAATTTTAAATTTACTTTAGATTCACAACAATTCTCTCCTTAGTAAATAACCCTGAAAGAGAACAGTTGGGCACTCACTTGGCACTCTGCTAATGATAGTTTTAGGGGAATGGCACATTTTGGGGGAAGGAGTATGTGGGCATATTTATTACTCAATTACCGTATCTCACCCTGCTGCCTTTTGAATGAGGTACTAGGAGGTAGCTAGAGCTAGGACCTTCTTCATGGAAAATTGAGTGTCCTGGACACTATTAAAAGGTCTTATATTTTTATGTTGGGACACATTCAGGAATTGTTCAGTACTTCAGTTTTAAGCTATATAAAGCTAGTCTGTAGCTAATACAGTATTGCATCAACTGAAGGCTACATCAGGTGAATGCGGAGAGTAAATTTTATTCTAATTTCAACATTTGAATTGCTCAGACTTGTTTTGGAAAATTTTCTTTATACTAAATGCAAATGCTATACATTACTAATTAGCTAGTGGATTAGTAATTTAATTTTGTTCAGTTGGAGTCCATGGATATTAGTGACTTATATCTGCCTATTTGGAAATTAATATATCAATGTACTCTATTTATTGCTAGCATTCATCCTTCTTTTTCACCTTGCAGTACTCACATACTGTCTCCATGACATGTGACATTTCCCAATCCCCAATTACATTTTGAGATATCTGATGCTGCATGCGTCACCTCCAGTGTCTACCCAACCCAACTACAGCACAACCCTTTACTAATACTGAGCTATCAAACCAATCAATAGTTCACTGCACTAGACACAACTTTCTCCCTGAGTCCTCTGACCAGGAAACAACATTGATATATATTCCAGGGCAAAGTGGAGGGATATGAATTTGGTCCTTAACCAAGGATGACATCATCTTTAATAGAATTAGTATTACAAGAAGATTTTTCTACAGAAAAACAATTACCATGATATTTATCATCAAAGTTTTTCTCGTGTCATAATGGTGTAAGATGTGATTTGCCTGTTGGTTGATAGAATCAAATGTCTGCCATCTAGAACATCATCAACCATCATGCCAGTTGAAACCAGTGTAGGCATCAGATGAATTCAATGGCTGTGACCCATCTTTAAAATGTCAGTCCTTTCATAGGTTTTAAGGGATAAATGAATTTGGTTGCCACCCGTTACCTCAATTTGTCCATGATGTATACACTGTTTAAGTGTGTCTCACATGCAAAATCAAGGGAGGAGGGAAAAAAACCCAAACACAGAGACCAGTTCAATATGCTCAGTCATGTTCATTCCCATTAATGATTTCCGGTCTGGGGCAATCTAGTCGGTCCATCCTTTTACCATCATTTTGGATCATGTAGACAATATGTTTGAGATCCAAGCTGCGGGTTAAAACCTCAAGTAGAAGCTCGTCTTTTTGCACACCTTCCATAAATTCTTCCAGAGACAGTTCACCTAAGAGAAGAAGACATTAAAATAGTTTTACAATCGCGGTAACAATGGATCTTCAGTGAATGCTCATCATTTCACCTTGCTATATATTTCCATTACATCGACACAGAAGATGAGACCATATCACACCAGATATTTGAGATCTATAGTTGAGTGGCATTTTAAACACTTGAGTACTGGGATATGAGATCTTAGTGTTAAAATAACAAGCATTATTTATATGTACTGTTATTGTGTGGAAATCCATTTCAAATTGTATTTAGATTTATACACATATGTGTTGAAATCCACTATTTTTTTTTGTGTGTATAATTTTGCAATTAATAAATTTGTGTAAACACTATATGATATTGGTTTGTATAATCAGACCTGAGGCTTTCAAATTATCTATAAGGTTGGAGATTTGGCAATGTGTTCAATACACCTTTAATGACGGTCATCCTGACAGCCACTAGAGGGTGATTCCACATCCATAACTGAACCAGACGTGGTTTTGTGAAATTGCCATCAATGTAAAGTATTTGACTGGAGGAGTGATGCACATGTGCTTCTCATCCCTAATGCTTATTTGTGAGAAGATTTGGGATTGGGTGATAAGTCAAAGCAGAGTCACTCGACATTATAACATTGGGAATACATGTTTGTATTCCAAACTCTATAGTGTTCCTTTAAATATGTACGTAGAATGTGTCCGTGGTCATCATATAACATGCAACGAGTGACCAATGGTAACAGGTTCCCCCCTGCTGTGTTGCCTTAGGATATCCATCCCCTACAGTGAGGAGGGGAAATGTCATCAGGCTGCAGGGGGAACTTGGCCTCAGTTTAGTATTGCAGGTGAGGCTATTCTATATTTTTTGCCTTTTTTGAGGAAAGGGGTCAGTGCCAGCAAGCAAACAAAAAGCACTGTTTTTTGTTGTTGGAGTACCGGGTAATCCTTTAATTGAAATCCTGAACGTATGAGAATTTTTAACAGTTAGAATAGTTAATTCATGTTGTTCTGTGCAGACATATTCATATGTGACCAGTTAATACAATTTGTAATATGTATGTTTATGTAAGCATTGCATTATAGAGGAGCAAACACAAAGAAAAAACACCAAAAATGATTCAGTCACAAACACATGGGATTTTGGAAAAGGCTCAGTCATAAAGGTGATAAGATGGAAAATAATTCTGCAAGGTCACAAATGCATTCTATTTTTGTATATCTCTTTATTCATGTAATGTTCACTCTGGTCACCTTTTCATCTCCAGTGGAATAGTACTGATTACACAAGGTTATCCACCAAGATTAGAGGAAAGGAGATTTTACGTACAACAAGGTATAATCTGTGAATTTCACTGGCTTTAAAACATTGATTAAGGCATCAATTTTAATAAGCTTTCTAAAGGTTCAATACTGTTAGAACAACTTTCCAAATGATTTATCTACAGAGTTCACCATTAATGTCTACGGGAAAGATTTTTTAACCGTATTAAATCATTTGAAAAGCTTTGATTTAGTATTTTGGGATACATTTTTTCAAATGATTTAATATTTTGGGTAAACTTTTAAAATGATTAAATATTTTGAAAACTAATTTAAGATTTTGATATTGATATTGATTTTATTTATGGATTTTATTTATGTATAATATGTTTTTTATATTCTAATACTTTGAAGAATTAAACAAAGATATATATATCTATAATATTAAATCAGTTGTAAAGCTTTTCCAAAAATATTAACTTGAGGCCTAACTCAACTAAAAGATGAATTTACATGGATAATCAGTACAGCATTTTATTTTCAGATATTCGTAGGTGTCTAAAGTAAGTTTAACAATGATCCTTTCATTGCTTGATTAGATGCTTAATGGGACCATAGCAAACTATATTAGAGTGGGCTAAAAATAACATTTATATGTGTTTCTGGTTTCATGTGGATTTCTAAAATGGAAATAAAAATATAAAATCCATATTCACAAGCAGGCTAACCACAGAGATTTTTTTGGGAAAACAAGGAGTTACATGAAATCTTTCCTATGCCACCCGATACTATGTAATTCCAGGGGGCCGGGTCAGTGCTTTAACAGTGTGATGACATCAGAGGCTGGGAGGAAGTGACTGCCCGGTCACTTCTTCCCAGCAACCACTGTGAGATGCGTGGGAAGAAGGAGAGGCAGTCAGAGTGGGAACTCTGACTCCCATCAGGCTGAGCCACCACTAGACCCCAGGGAAAGATATGTATGTCTGTCAGTGTATCTGTATGTATGTGTGTATATGTCTGTGTGTCTTTATGTGTGTGTATGTCTGTCAGTGTGTCGGTATGTATGTATGTCGGTATGTATGTATGTGTGTCTGTATGTGTGTGTATCTGCATGTGTGTGTCTGTATGTGTGTGTATGTCTGTCTGCGTCTGTGTGTATGTGTGTGTGTCTGTATGTGTTTGTATGTCTGTGTGTCTGTATGTATGTGTGTGCATCTGTATGTGTGTGTGTGTGTATGTATACATGTCTGTCTGTGTCTGTATTTATGTGTGACTGTATGTGTGTGTGTCTGTGTATGTATGTATGTATGTATGCATGTATGTATGTGTGTGTGTATCTACATGTGTATCTGTTCTACATTTGGAGAAAAAAACTGACCACTTATGCGTCCTTCTGGGATCAATAAGATGAGTACCATTAAGTTGGATAATAAAAACATCTTAACCTACGGATGTATTTGGAATTTTGTGTCCTGGTCAAATATTGCGATATCATTATTATTCAAAAGTTTACAGATAAAAAAAAAAAAAAAGAATTTGCTAATTCAATACTTTGATATCAGCTATCAGTACATTAGATTAAATTGCTTTAGGTATCAGGTATTACTTTGTCTGTTTTATCTGAAATTACCAGGGTTTTTCACTGAAGTGAGAATTCAAAGTGAATTTTAGATATGAAAGCCAAAATACTTGAACTGTTAAACATTATCTAAGTCATCTATGCTTTAAGTCCCACTACTCTGGCCTTAAGTCTGAAATTCACTTTGTGTTCACTTTGAATTTTCACTATTTTGAAAATATATTTTTGTAAAACAAAAGACATTCAGAACCTTTTCTGTATGTTGTGCTTTTCTCTCTTTGCCTCTAGAGGGCAGACTTAAACATAATATAAAAATGACTTACCTGGTTATTATTATTCCTTGACAGTGACTATGCTTGGAGTAATACTCTTCTCAATGCAGTTAATAGTCAAATCACCTACTTACAATGTATATTGATGTGTGTGTCTACGTGTTGACTATATATTGATGTGTGTGTTTACGTGTTGACTATACATTGATGAATAGCATTCTTGAAGTGTGGTACAGCGAATCCCCAAAATATGAAGCCTAAAGTAACGTATGTAATGTAATTATCAATGTATAAATATAACAAGGATAGAATTTTAAAGCTGTGCTCATAACATCCTCACCTGGAGGCACATATTCAAATACTATGGAAATATTAAGTAATGCAAGTTGCCTACTGTGGACTAAAAAACTGATGGGGAACATTATGTTATTTCTGGCAAAGAGATATGATAACATTAAACTTGGCTGTCTGGCTAGATTGCTGAACTGTGTTTTCTTTTTTAAAATATCGAACAGATATTAACTAACTCATCTACAGGAACCATTTGTTTTCTGCTCCAGCCATCAACAGAACAAGCCCGGAACAGTAACTTGATTCCTTTGGATTCATAGAATTTAAAAACAGTGGATGCTGTAATCCTTACATTTACATGGTTTTCACTAAAGTGAGAAATGATCGGAATTTAAATACATTTTAAAGCAAATTCAAAAATTAAGGTCCATACAATGGAACTGGAAAAATTCTCCAGATCACTTAAGTGAATAACTCTGACAATGTCAATAACTGGGTTACTCTAAAATCCGCGTTACTATTTGAATTGTTCAGATTTCAGAATGTATTCGCTACCTATTAGAATTCTAATGAATTACAAGTGATTTGGGAGATTTCTTTTTCCAGATCAGTTATTGTAGCCTACATTTTATTGTTCAGATTCAAATTATTTACTATTTGGAGCTCAGTGAACAAACACAAAGGTCAATTTAAGATTTTAATCTAAATTAACCAAACTGCACACATCATTTTGGGAGGTTATTTTCCAAAATGGTTATCATATCCCAAAAATAGAAATTCACTTTGATTTCCTGACAACTTCCTTTTTAGTGAATAACCCTGTCATTGTTGTTTAATAAGAACCAAATTTGGGCTGGATAGACAATAGTTGGTTAAAATGACTTAATTGAAAGCAAATTTGTAATTCTCATATCTACTAATTACACAGCTGTTGAAATTGGGTTAAGTGCATCTCATTTAATACCATCAGCAAGGATATTTAGTGGGATAGTCCAGTTTTGGGGTTCAGTCCCTGCTAACCCAGACCCCGTCTTGATTTACCCACTCAGTACAGAGTAAGTGTATAACAAGCAATGAACCCATGCATTGAACATTTAAAAAGTGTTCAGAAGATGGTCTGCCCTGAATGGGGCCACTGAGACAGGTTGTCAAAGCGCAAATGATTTTTTGGCATCCTGCCCTCTTGTTGCCAACCCCTTGTGTCCCACTCATCCTGCCCACTTGTAACATCCCCTTGAGGCCCACTCACCCTGCCCACATGTTGCCAAACCCTTGTGGCACACTCATGCTGCTCACTTGTTGCCACCCCCGTGTGGCCCACTCATCCATACCTCCTATCATTGGAAGGTACACACCCAGTGTCTGCTTCAAAACCAGCAACGCTTACCTCTGAATCCTTTAGAAACTATAGGATTTGCATTATTATCAAACTGAATTTCAGCCAGACTCACTCTGAACAAATCCAGTAGCAGATAAATTTGCAAAATAAATTAACTTACTTCTTGTAGACGTACATAAAGAAATATACTATGTTTCACTTTTGGCAGCTCAAGCAGCCAACAAGCAGAGTTATATTATATTAAAATATTATGAATTTAATAAACTATATAAATAAATGAATAATATTTTAATAATGTAATAAATATGTTTTGATATTTTGGATTTAGCAGACCTATGGGGATAACACAGATGGAGTTAGCTATAATAAATGTACTAATTGCTGTAGTTTTGCAATTGCAATTACAGCTTGTATTAGCATTGGCTACTATCTACTTGTTATTTTTGCTCAGCCAAATTGGGTAAAATTAGGTTGAACCACATTGGCAGTCAGATAACAGAGAGTTATTTTGAATAATGTGGACAGGGGTTTTATTAATTAAACATTTGTGTGTAATAACAAGCAGATAAAATCACTTACCATCTCCATTGATGTCAATTTTGTCAAAAACCATATTAGTGAATTCCTCTGCAGTCATCTCATCATTACATCTGTTTATGGCCCTGATAGCCTGAAATAGAATATAATCAAGGAATTGGCGGTTACATTTTAGAACAGTGAAATGGCTGTCAAAAGGGTGAGTTTAAAATAGTGAGCACCATGAAAGCAACTCAGTAATGTTTCTGTATTTATTAGAATGTAGAGCCATGAAAGTGTCAATCACTCTGATCCCACACAGAACACATTCTGAGTGCAGGTTTTCTCACTAACAAGCGACAAATGCTAAATGTGGACAAAATCAATCCCAGCCTAATGCTTTTACCCCTTAATACATATCATTAAAAAGTCTTACCTGGCTGCTTTAAAAAAAAAAAAAGAATCATACTCTTATTAATGGGGCTGCAAAAGGGCTGCACTCTTAAGAATGTCCTATTACAATGGTGCCACCTGTATGGCTTTTTAACATTTACATTTCTACAATTTAAATATCCCCCCCAAACACTTATATTTTTCTGGTTCAGCCACCATTATATGAATGGATTAGGGACAGTAGTATGAGGTTTTTTTTAGTTTTTTTTTTATACTATCATTGTCATTTAGTAATTAGTCATCTCTTACATCTTTCAGCCCCCTACAACAGTATTAGCTGAACCCCCATCCAACAGCCAATCCCAGCCAGTTTTCCTAAAAGCAACCCACTAGCCTGATTGCCCTGCTTGACAAGGCTCCTACTAAAAGTAAGGTCTTTATTATGGTGGTGTCTTTGATTGTCATATTTCACCTAATTGTCACCCACAAATGTTCGAAGTTCCCATGCTAACCTTGATAATATTGAGAAGTTCTCCTCTATCGATGCAGCCATTCCCATCAACATCATAAAGTTTAAAGTACCACCTCAGCTTCTGCTCCACCTTCCCCTTCAGCACTAAACTCAAGGCTGCCACATACTCCATGAAGTCCATGTATCCATCCTGTAGAGCACAAACACAATGAAACCACATTTCCCTAATAAACCTACAGTGGCAACAATTTACATTGATTCTTTTCATCCCAAAGAAATGAAAAAACGGACAGGTCAGCAAGGGCCGTATTAATTTGCAGACATTAAGCTAACAGCTAAAATTTTGTTTAATAAGTAGTACACATAATGAAGTAGCTAGACTGTGTGAAGAGTCCAGGTTTGATCCAACGTTATTGTGTAAATTTGCTATTGGTAACGGAGACTGAAAATTCATATGTGAGAAACCAGTTTCACGTGTGCACCCATCTAGATCCTAAACCGTACAAATAAAACTCGACTTCTTAGATAAGTGCATCCTACTATTGTACAACAGTTGTAATAGATAGCCTTCCTCATTATCTCTTTAAAATATGTCAAGCATAACCAAATGTATGAATATTATGGGACCTGCTTAAGGAGAATCTCCTGTCTTTCTCTACATGTTGTGCATATACACACTTTTATATACCGTGTTTCTCCGAAAATAAGACCGGGTCTTATATTAATTTTAGTCACAAAAAACACACTAGGGCTTATTTTCAGGGTAGGGCTTAGAGCCAGTCTGTCAGCCGGTGTCCGCGCTGTGTAACCCCCCTAGAGACCCTCACCTCCCCCTCCCTGTAATATTCTCCCCTCCCTCCCTGTAATATTATCCCCCCTCCCTCCCTCCCTGTAATATTATCTCCCCCCTCCCTGTAATATTATCTCCCCCCTCCCTCCCTGTAATATTATCTCCTCCCTCCCTGTAATATTATCTCCTCCCTCCCTGTAATATTCTCCACTCCCTCCCTGTAATACTCTTCCCTCCCTGTAATATTCTCCCCTCCCTCCCTGTAATACTCTCCCCCTCCCTCCCAGTAATATTATCCCCCCTCCCTCCCAGTAATATTATCCTCCCCTCCCTCCCTGTAATATTATCCTCCCCTCTCTCCCTGTAATATTATCCTCCCCTCCCTCCCTGTAATACTCTCCCCCCTCCCTCCCAGTAATGGCCATCCCTCCTCCCACTCCTGTAATGCTCCCCCCCTCCCTCCCCTGTAATATTATCCCCCCTTCGTCCCTCCCTCCCTGTAATACTCCCCCCCCCCTCCAATCTTCTCCTCACCTCCCCTGTAGCGTGGCCGAGCTTCTATCCGGTCCGCGGCCAGGCCGGACTGACAGGAAGTGCAGACCCAGTGTGCACTTCCTGTCAGTCCGGGCGGGTCGCGGACCGGAGAGGAGCTCGGCCACGCTACAGGGAAGGGGAGGTGAGGCACTGCGGCAGCCGTCTGAGTGCTCTCTATAGAGCGCTCAGGCGGCTGAGGCATTTAAAGGGCCGGCAGCCGCCGGCCCTGCCTAGGTCTTATTTTCGGGGTAGGGCTTATATTGCAGCCCACCCCGATAATCCAGCTAGGGCTTATTTTCGGGGTAGGTCTTATTTTCGGGGAAACACGGGTAGAATATATTTATTCATATCAAATTCTGATGTTCTCATTTCCTGCATTTTTTAGAAACTTCATAATTTATTTTTTTTTATGTTGCTGATTGTACTCTCCTCAAGCCAGAATATTATAGAACCATTAGATTGTATATATAGTTTACTATAAACAAAACATTAATGTGATTGTGATAAACTGACAATTAATTTGCAAAGCACAGAACCATATAACAGAGTTAAAGAGTTTCAAATAAATCTGAGTTGTAGAATCTTTATTGGATGTACTAATTATGAAATAGTCAGGGATCACTGTTTAGTGAATAGCACCTAATGTTTAAGAAAATGGCTTTAGTCCATGATAGCTATCCCAGCTACATATACAATGGCACTTAAGAACTGTGTTACCATGGCATCACCTAGAAAGCAGCACAAGTATAATATATAATTGGTGTGGGAGTGATGTACAGCTTCATTCAAACAAAGAAAAGGTAGTTAGATTTCCTGGGGATTTAGAAGGTAGATAGAGGGGGCGAGTTTGGAGCTGAACTCTTCTCTTCTCCTCTCCCTCCCCCCCTCATAGCATTGAGAAAATGTTTAACGAGTATAGATAATTAAGATTGAAAAGGTTTGGGAGAGAGTAAATGTGAGTGACTGCACTACATAATATTTTTGGAGAAGTTTCACCTAAAACTTTTCAAATCTTAGGTGTAGATTAAATAGAACAAAACATTTCTTAAACGCTTACTCAAAGCACCATGACCACTGTGATTATTTTAGGTTGTCATGTTGCCAGCAGTCTGCATATGCACCTCAAAAATGCTGCACATACTGAGTTCATCACTTGGGGCATTATTAGGAAGCCAAGAGTAAGAGGCTGGCTGTTAATTCAAGGCATCCTTTGTCAGCACACATAACATGCTGACAACAGAACAGAAATAGTGGCCTTCCTACTCTGCGCTGCCCATGTCCTTCCATCAGACTCCCCTACCTGATATTCATCCCCCTCAAGCAAAGTAGAGTAATGGCAGCAGAGAAGAACTGGACTGAGGAGAAACTTAGCTGTGGCACCTGAATAGAGATAACTTTCAGCTATTTTCTCTTTTTTTGTGTGTGTGTGGGGAGAGAATTATAGGAAGGGTTATTCTAATCAAAATCAGTGTTTTCCTAAAACAATATTTTTTTGGTTGGAGTAACTCTTTACATCAAATTATAATAAAAAATATCCCAGTATGAATAACATTGAGACGAAGAATATGCTTAACATGTCAGGGTTTCCAATTGAATTTCAAATTTAAAGGCTAATATATCCAAACTCGAAACAACAATTCCGAAATGCTTTTTGGCCTTAAATGGGAAATTCACTTTGAATTCTGGGCAATTTTCACTTTAGTTTGGATAGTCCTGTTTAAGAATATAACTTTTTTTGAATTCTTTATTTTTGCAGTGCAAGCTTTAGTGTACAAGCTGGTAGAGATATAAAATAGACAATACAGAGCAACAATAAAACTTATCAAACTATGTCACTCAATTTTACTGCACTTAGTTTTGTTTTAGAAGAACATGAATAAACATTAATGAGTATTGACTAAGCCTTCTACTCCCAGAGGGAGAAACGTGTGCTAGTGTAAGGCTCCCCAGGGGAAGTATAGGATATGTGCCTCTCAATACGGCAGGGAGATGATATGCATAATATGCTTCATAATATTACTTTTTTATTCTTGTAAGAACTGTTGATTTTAGTACACTGGAACTAAGCAAATCTCAATAAATTTGTATACTTTATTATTGTAAATACATTGTTAAAAATAGATCTGCACAGAGCAGTCAAGCCAGACTTGCTTTCCCACAGAAATCTCACATTTGCATTGATATTACTACTGCAAGGGATTCTGGGTGGGCATATGCAAATAAGTTCAACAAAGAACCACTTTTTTGCCTAATGTATCTCACGTTACACATGGATTCCTTGGAGTATATGTCTGCTGTATTTAACAGCTTTGAAACACAACGCAGGAAGTGAAGCAAAGCAAGATTACCTACTCATGGACGGCCATTTTGTTGGTAATGCAACTCATTAGCATTAGGTTGGTTACTGGCTTGCTATGGAGGCTTTGGAAAAAAGTGACCTAAAACCCCTTCCATCTGAATTCAGTGCATAGCAAATAAATTGTTAAACAAAGCTCTTGACACACCGCCATAATTCTGTTGATTTGTGCTCCACAAGTAATGCCAAGCCTCAATAGCAAGCCACTGACCTCAGGTGGAAGGGGTTTTCAATATTTTTTTTTCCAGCCTTAACTCTATTGTTTATAATCCATGTAAGTACAGAAGAAACTTTGTTATTGGCAGCAAACTTTCGACCAAATTTTGAAGTACTCCTAGAAATACTTTAATAGGTTTTAAAGTCTTAATGTCTGGAATCCCAATACCCTCGTAACCACCAAATATAGTAGATGACAAGGCCCATCCTACCCTATAATAATAATATCATAAATATTATCAGCTCATACACCAGCTGTTACTGGCAGATTTTATTACTGTGTGTGACTGGCCTACAGTATATTAAAACCAGTCCATCTACAGACATTTTGTGGGTAAAGTATCTATTTCACCCAGGTGGAAAGGTTTGTTGGCTTAAACTTATCTCAAAAACTTGACTTGTTAGCACTGGTTTCCTTTAACTTCGAGTCTAGCTCTTTAAAATAATTTCTTTTTACAGCAGGCAGATATCATGGATAAAAGGTAAGGACAAGAAGGGAAGTCACTGACTAAGGTGGGACAGTATACTTCCAAATATTATAAAAACTATTTGATTTTTCTATACACAATATATAGCTACTTTGGTATTCTACGCTGGTGTTCTCATAGCTCCCCAGATTCTGGAACACAGTAGCCTACATATAGCTTACATAGCTTTTACAATGGTTCATATTTTTACCCTCATGCCTGTCCTTAGTATATGCAATGAGTTTCAAATTAATTGAGCTAGATCAAACATAAGCAGCAATTCATTTGAACTGGTTATGGAGGGAAAGTAGTAATGAAACATTGGAAAGAAGTAATTCACAAAAAAACAGAAGGCTTTCTGGTCAATTGCTTACATGCAACGCATACTAGCTATGGAAGGTTCTAGTTAGGTTAGTTAGGATAGGTAGATATTATCGACATCAATCACCACTAACAAATGGTGCTAAATGGAGTTACAGCCAGAATAAGAAGAGTAAGAGGAAAAAAATGGAAAACATGCAGAACAAATTGTTTTAATTGTCAAGTAATTATTATTATGAGTCAGCACATTAGAATATTATAAACAGCAGTGGAGGAGAATATTTGAAGAACAAGCTAGCACGCAACGAGAAACATCACTGCAGTTTAGATCCAACAGATATCCAGATAGGAAGAATCATACCGGTAGAGTATAGATTCTGGAAAAGATGGACTCGCTTAGAGTGTGCACACTCAGTCTAATGGTACCAGACGTTAGAGTCATTGTCCCCTTTTGTTGTGCAGATAGTTTCAATACTAGCATTTATTTTTCTAAAATATTTACAAATTATACACGTCTTCAATTTATTAAATATATATATATATATTAACTTACCTTCAGCTTAAAAATTGAACTAATTACTAAAATGTAAAAAAGAGCTCTAAAACATTTCAGGGAGTATCAAAGCATTTAAAACACTAATGCCATCTATTCATTTACCTTGTTAAAGTCGAAGGTGTCAAACATCTGTTCGATGTATTGATTTGATGCTGGACTGAGATTTTTGAGGCCAAAAAACTGCTTGAACTCATGCTGTGTTAGCTGACCAGAGGGGCACTCTGTCATGAACTTCTTATACCATCTGTGAATTTCAGTGGCACTTAATTCTTCTACTGTCTTTCCATCTATATTACCCATTTTAGCACAAAATCTCTTTTGCTTTTTTCTTTGAAGGTTGTTGGAGTTGGTCTCTAATAAGTGATTTGTTAAAATATCTAAAGTTCAAACCTAAAAATCTTGGTCGTCTTGAGTTTGATTCTAATTCTTGATATTCAATCAGAAAAAAAGAATAAAGCAAGATTTTGCTGTCCAAAAAAAAAAAAAAGGAACAATTCAACTGATAGGGCTAAAGTCCCAGAGCTCCAAACGTTTCCTTGTGTCTTGTCCAAGGTTAAGATGTCAAAGGCACGCAGGAGTGGCAGAAGATGCTTTTCATTAAGTAGAAAATTTCACAAGTAGCCAATCACAGAGTTTTCTTTTCTAGGAAACCCCTCGTGTTCATACAGGTGGTATCCCAGAGACAGAAGAGAGAAAAAAAAACCCACAAAAGAACAACGAAGGAAGCTAACTGTTGTGATTAAAGAGAAATGGGATTAACAAGGGAGAAAAGGGTGCTACTGAAAAGATTAGTAATCTTTTAATCTGGCATCTGCCTCTGACATTGCTAGTGACCTAAGAAAACACGAGCTTTAACTTAAGGTAATGCCAATGCTACGTCCCTCAATCTCCAGCACAGGTTAGAATACCAGTCCCATCAGCTGTTTTTTGCCATGAACTTTTCACATGGAAAAGTACGGTAGGCACAACACAAATGGATTTGGTTGACAGGGAGATGAAGTAAAGGCAGTCAATACAGAAATGTGTGTTTTAATGTTACAGTCATTTGAATAATATATATCTATATATTTGGCAGCCAGTTGTTGGAAATATCCTTTTGTAAAAATTGGCACCAAAATCACAAAAAAAAGTTTTAAAGACAAAGTTTTAAAATTAAATGTGAGCCTGTGGAAACTTTGTAGAATGTGTATACATAAATGTATATTTGTCACGGGAAATATGCCTCAAATAAAGTAAGCTAGCTAGTTAGCTGGATAAAGATCCTTACTGTTTGAGTCCCTTACGGAGGCCTTGATTTAATAAGCTTCCATAGTGACTCAGTAATGTTAAAAGAACTTTCAAAAACTCACATAGACTTTGATGGTGACTTCTGTCGATCAATCATTTGGAAAGGTTTGCCCACAATATTGAATTGTTTGGAAAGCCTATTAAATTAAGGACTGAATGTGCCTCATATACTAGGCACCAGCAATTACTTTTATCACCTGGCTGGTATATACAATAATGTATATGTATGTGTAATGTCTGACCTAATATAAAGTTGGTTTTTAACGTTTAACAAAATTGACAATGGCAACCCTTACACCCTTTCCTGTTCCAAACACCTTTATCACTACATCTGAGTTTCAAGCCCTGCAGGTACTAGTAGTTTAGTTTGCCTTTTTTAGAATGTTTAGCACTACATAAATGTCCACTGTGGTCCACAACCTGGCCCTTACTTGAGGTACGGCTAAGGAGGAGATTATACGCTAACTTAGCTATATAAATGTTTATCAGCTATGGCTAGCTCTAATAGGCTGAGAGAAATCAGGTGACACTCTCAGACTATCAATGGTGCCCATCAATGTTCAGGCCAATGCCTCAGCAATAGAAAGGCTGGGCTGCAGGCTCTTGTGTACCACATTTTGTATTAAATTGTTTGAAAATGATTTCACACTGGCACCAGGGGACTCTATGTCTAATAATCACTTCCATGAATTGTTCATCTCCATAACTATTCTGGACCCCCAGCTACCCAGCATTCAATCTCAATCTTCAGCATTCAAGATGGCCGGACGTGTACTCTGAGTGCTTTTGCACACATTGTCACATTGCCTGAATCCTCACCCAAGCTTTGGATTGCCATATACCAAATGGGAATCACGGGAGACATGATTTAAGCTGTTCCACTGCCTTCTAATACTGCCTGCATATGTGGCCAAGTCTGCTTAGCGGCCTGGTGACTGGAGGAGGCGGCCGCCCACGGAACTTACTCTGCATGATGACCATTTTATAGCCCCGCAACCACCTCCATGGACCACTGGAGGCACTCCCTGCTTCCCTGCAACAGAACCTCCGGACAAACTGAACACCACATGGCGCGCCCAAGATGGCTGTCACACTTCTAAGATACTCACATACAGGAGGCCTCATCATTCCAGACTTGGAGAGAGCACTTCAACGCCCACTTTGAACAGCTGTGTCAGACGTTTTGGAGGCAAATCCAGAGCCGAAGTTCTGAAGCTACCTTGCCTGTGCAGTCTGTGACACAAACTACCACACCTGGGTACTACCATGTGAAGGTACTTCCTACCAATTGCCCAATCATACGACGGGTTCTCGATACACTGAAGTTCTCTCGCACCCACAAATCTGCCGCATGCAGCACGAAGACCCTTGGAGAATCAAATAAGGCTCCTTTTAAAGCATTGACTTTCAGAAACGCAGAACTTGGAATTGCAAAAGAATATGATTTTATGCCATGTGATATTCTGGTGCTGTGTATTTCTGTTATACTACCTTTTTTCATCTTCTGTATCATATATATCACTTGCCTCAATAAAAGAAACAATCTATTATCTATCATAACAGAAATTAAAATATGAATGTGACTGATTCCTCCTACATCTGGCCACAAACCGGAATATACATATTCTTATTATTTTTCTAATTCCTTGATTCAGATCAGTGCTTTAAATAGTTACATAACCACACTAAATATGCACAGGATCAAACTAACTAGAATTCCCATAAATTGTTTTGGAATAAAGCCAGCAGATAAATTATGCTAAACTCAACCCAGACCCGAGACAGTGTGCAGTTTGAGTGACCAAAAACCCTTCATTTCATCCATCCCTCCAAAGTCCAAGTGAGCCCAGCTGTTCGGGTGACGTCACTGGCCTCCAGAATTCATCGTACTAGAATTACAAGAAAGCATTGGCCAGGGGATTAGCCACCCACAAAAGCAATGCTGTGACACCATCATAGAAGAAACAACAAAAGCAGTATTGTGTAAATACTTACATTTTTAGGATCCGCCATCCACTTGTTAATAATCTTAAATATTTATATAGCAAGTTTTCATCTAGTTCAACTCAAAATGCTTTAGAACACTCTGAGTATTTAATGAAACTAGCACATGATAGACAGATGTTGGTACTATCCTACTTTACCATTATTAGAGATAGTCCCTATTTTTAGCCCTGTAGAATATTGCCCAAATACCCTGTTCGTCCTCACTTAGTGTTGTTTGTTTCTAGGTGTTCCCACCCTGTACGTTTGGATTCAGTATGTTTTTATTTATTGGGCTGCTCAGAAAGCTGAGGGACAAAGTTATGGCCGTAATCTTGGTTTACCTTATGAGATGATTTAGATACATTGAAGGGGGTTAGATGGTTAAGGTGGGAGTAGCTGTACCTCAGATGTGTTGCTTTGAGCAGATATGCATCAGTCTCTGTTCAAGGATTTTACTCTCATTTGGGCTCAAGCGGTGCCTTGCCCGGTGTGGTTTTCGCACGGAGTGGCGTAGGCATTAGTTAAACAGGGCTCTATCATGTTTAATTAGGCGTCTTACCCAGGACATACTTGAAAATGAAAGAAATATCAATGTATCCTTCCTAGTATAATATTTTTTCAATAAATAATTAGGGGATTGTAATTAGGCACAGGGATTTCGAGAGAGATTTAGATTTGACTGGATTGGACATTTTAACCTAGGTTTCCAATCTATCAATGAGTTTGCAACGGTTTCCAGGTGCAGTGGCGGATCCAGAGCCTGATCTCGGGAGGGGCACTTGTAGATTATTTAAGGAATCAGTGTAGTAGTTATGGCGCCAGTAGTGCCAGGATCCAATCCTAGAGTAAGTAGTCAAACCGTTTAAGAACAGTTTGACAACTTACCTGGGGTCTGCTGGGATATAGGGATTAGGAACAGTGGTATGTGTTAGAGGTGAAGTGTGTGTGAAAGGAGTAGTGTGTGTGTGTGAGCGGTGAAGTGTGTGTGCGAGTGCGTGAGGGCGGCAGTGTAGGTCAGGGTTGCAGTGTGTGTGTGTTAGGGGGCAGTGTATGTGTGGGACAGTGTGTGTGTGTGTGAGCGGTGCAGTGTGTATGTGAGGGTGGCAGAGTGTGTGAGAG
>OW240912.1:123041841-123168639 GCA_933207985.1 Pelobates cultripes
TAACCCAAATATATTCGCCTCATTAACTTTTATTAGGCTAGATTTTATGCTATCCTTTACATAAAGGGCGACTCCTCCCCCTTTCTTGCCTTCACAGTATTTTCTATATAAAGAGTACCCTGGTATTGCTATGTGTGGCAGAAATGCTTCTGCCACGTGTTCTTGGAGGGGCCTGCTGGCTAGCCTCCTGCCCAAGGACTATGCAAAAAGCCTGTTAAAAGACTGTGTCTTTGCCATTTTCCTATGCTGTTCGGGAACCGAACAGGCACACGAGCCATGAACCACCCGGGAGCTTGTTAATCAATCATCCCTATTATCACCTCTTAACGATTCTAACCGCAGTGTTCTAATTGTTCGTCTGGGTGGCTGCAATTCGCATGAACGACCACGAGGAGGCGGGCATCTTGTTCACATGAATGCAGGCAGCGGTCAGGGCCAGATTAAGAGCCCAGTGGGCCTGGTGCTGACAAATATGATGGGGCCTAATTACAGAATCTTATCGACCAAAAACACTAAAACAGTCATACCTCTCAAGCGTCATGTATCTGATGGAGTTGGTGTTGGAGGGAAACTCAAAGGATGCAGCTATAAGAAAACACATACTCTATGCTAATCTCTTTATCTAATTTATGCTTTCATCTTTCAAGTAAATCCATACCCCCCTAACAGCAGTGTCCAGTGAAGCAGAAAGTCAATGGGTGGGGTAAAAGGGTGGGCCACTGACCCGAATCACGTGACCAGAACTGCCAAAAGGGGCGAACATGCCCAAAAAGGGAGCATGTCTGTCCACCAAAGAATTGGAAGGCCAGCCTGGCATCAGTGTCCCTATGTATCACAGTGTCAGTGTTCCCATGTCACCCAGTTCCCTAGTCTCCCAGTGTCTGTGTCCCCATTTCTCCCAGTGTCCCTATGTCTCAGTATGTCCAGTGCCAGTAGGACACTAGGGGACACTCAGAGCAAAGGGGACCCAGTGAGACATGGGACACTGAGCAGTGGCATCTCTAGGATTTATTTTTCGGGGGGCCACTTGGAGGGCCAGTGACAAAAGTAGGGGGGCACATTTAACCCTGCCCTCGTCGCAGTTTGACCCCGCCCCTGTCACATGTTAAGCCACGCCCCCGACACAATGTGTTTTGTTTTTTTAATAATACCTGGTGGAGGATTCATTATTTTCCACCAGGGATTATTAAAAAAACAAACACATTATCCTTGATACAGTGCCATAGTTGCCAACATTTGAAAAAAAATTTCCAAGGACATTTTGCAGCACAGCTATCAATTACTGTCTGGGTATAATATCCCTGGACAGTCAGTGCTCTCTGTATAATACAGGGTTGTGTGTATAATAAATTGGGACACTCAGTGCTCCCTGTATAGTGCTGCTCTCTGTATAATACAGGTCTGTTTGTGTATAATATCCCAAGACAGAGAGCAGCACTATACAGGAAGCACTGACTATCCCGGGATATTTTATACACACAGATCTGTATTATACAGATAGCTGAGCATATACCCCAATCTCTAGACTACTAGTACCTGTCAACAGCAGCTCCCAGACGCGTGTAACAGGGCTAAAGTGTGCGGCAGCTCACACAGATTATTCAGCGGTAAAGTGCACTTGCTGGCAGAGCCAAACTGGGAATCCCTGGGAATCCAAAGCAGCCCTGGAAAAAAATGTATGCCATTCCTACAAGTAAAAAAAAATTTAAAAAATTATAAATATATATATATATATATATATATAGTACAGTAAGCACACAAGCTCACTGACATGCGCAAATAGGCTTACTGACAGACAAAACTCTCTGACTCAAACACAAGCTTACTACAGACATTCACTTGTATAAACAGAAGGCTCACTACAAAGAAGTTCAGGGACACACACACAAGCTCACTAAAGACAAGCTCACTGACACACACATGCTCACTAAATAGAAGCTCACTGACACACACAAGCAGTACCATTTTAACAGAGTTAAGGGCCCCTGGGCAAAGCAATGCACTGGGGCCCTTCCTACACAACAACTCACAGGAATTTTAATTATTGATAGACTGCTGAGTCCATACACACACACACAGACTGCTGAGTCCATACACACACACACAGACTGCTGAGTCCATACACACACACACACACACACACAGATTGCTGAGTCCATACACACACACTGCTGAGTCCATACACACACACACAGACTCTGCTCAGTCTATACACACACACAGACTCTGCTGAGTCCATACACACACACACAGACTCTGCTGAGTCCATACACAAACACACACAGACTGCTGAGTCCATACACAAACACACACAGACTGCTGAGTCCATACACACACACACAGACTGCTGAGTCCATACACACACACAGACTCTGCTGAGTCCGTACACACACAGACTGCTGAGTCCATACACACACACAGACTCTGCTGAGTCCATACACACACACACACACACTCTGCTGAGTCCATACACACAAACACACACAGACTGAGTCCATACACACCCACAGACTCTGCTGAGTCCATACACACCCACAGACTCTGCTGAGTCCATACACACCCACAGACTCTGCTGAGTCCATACACACCCACAGACTCTGCTGAGTCCATACACACACACAGACTCTGCTGAGTCCATACACACACAAAGACTGCTGAGTCCACACACACACACACACACACACACTCTGCTGAGTCCATACACACACACTCTGCTGAGTCCATACACACATACAGACTGCCGAGTCCATACACACACACAGACTGCCGAGTCCATACACACACACAGACTGCCGAATCCATACACACACACAGATTGCCGAGTCCGTTCACACACACACAGACTCTGCTGAGTCCGTACACACAGACTCTGCTGAGTCCGTACACACACACACACACAGACTCTGCTGAGTCCGTACACACACACACACACAGACTCTGCTGAGTCCGTACACACACAGACTCTGCTGAGTCCGTACACACACACACACACAGACTCTGCTGAGTCCGTACACACACACACACAGACTCTGCTGAGTCCGTACACACATACACACAGACTCTGCTGAGTCCGTACACACACACACACACAGACTCTGCTGAGTCCGTACACACATACACACACAGACTCTGCTGTGTATGTATGGGGGGCAATGTGTGTGTATGGGGCAGTATGGGGGGCAGTGTGTGTGTATGGGGCAGTGTGGGGGGCAATGTGTGTGTATGGGGCAGTATGGGGGGCAGTGTGTGTGTATGGGGCAGTGTGGGGGGCAATGTGTGTGTATGGGGCAGTATGGGGGGCAATGTGTGTGTATGGGGCAGTGTGTGTGTATGGGGCAGTATGGGGTACAGTGTGTGTGTATGGGGGGCAGTGTGTGTGTATGGGGCAGTATGGGGGGCAATGTGTGTGTATGGGGCAGTATGGGGAGCAGTGTGTGTGTGTATGAGCAACCCCCCTCCAGCCTACCTGTCACTGGAGGATGTTGCTGGGGGTCAGGCAGCCATCTTCTGCAGCAGCATGGGCTGCTGCATTACGGCGGGGGCGCTGCTTATCGACGGGGGGCGGGGCCTGTGCCGGGGAGCC
The DNA here is from genome assembly GCA_933207985.1 of Pelobates cultripes. Lineage (NCBI taxonomy): Eukaryota > Metazoa > Chordata > Amphibia > Anura > Pelobatidae > Pelobates > Pelobates cultripes. Next base: position 123,045,425 of record OW240912.1, read on the forward strand.
AATCAGTGCTCCCTCCGGCCACAGACAGCCCCCAGCACCTCTCTCCTGCATTCCCTCGGGCTGTAACAGGCTGTTACAGTCTGAGGGAAGCCCATGGCCAGCAAGTTGCTGGCATTTGGGGGGGCCCAAGGGGGGGCACAGCATGAAGTAGGGGGGGCCATGGCAGGAGGGGAGCCGCTGCCGATATTGGAAGGTATAGTGACACAGCAGGCACTCTGTACGATTTGGGTAAGAACATACAGTCTTGACTTCGCTTCAATTTAGTGGTCTGTGTGGCATGTACCTCTCTTTTTAACCTTGCAATGTACAGCATTTCTGTTCTGCAAGAACTGCAATGTGTACATTGCAGGGTTTAAATGTCTGTAGTTGCTGTCATACTGACTGCCATAAGAAACCCTTCTGCTCAAATAGTTGAGTGAAACTTGGCTATTTCAATCAGATGGTCTCATAGAGACAAACTAATAACTGAAGAATGGACGAACAGCTGAATTCTATAACAAGTGATACCACTATCTTTAGCAGCTGAATAGCATTTCTCCAATTGACATCTATTGTAAATTGCTATCAGATACTAAATTGCTATCATAATAAAATCTAGCCCTCCATTGGAAGATAGGATAATAAAATAGGATTTGTGAGAAACAGAAAAGGAAATGACACAGATAACAGCATGATTGGGAAAGAAATAGGATTAGGGAGAAAAATAAAATCAAATGGGAGCAATAAAGACAATGATAAGGAGGAGTACAGGAGGAAGAAGACAGCATAAAATAATTATAACAACTACTGGTAGCCCTCCATTTATTCATACTATTATTGTTAGATTTTTTACAATCACATTGTGCATTCAAAAATGTAACTGAATTAGTACTTTTTAAACAGATTTAGCTGAGTAAATACATTTTAAACAGATTTTTATTTTAAGATCCTTGTACATTGTTCTTGCATTTTATTATAAAATTACATGTTTGGCTTCCCTACCAGGTTTCTCAAACACCCCAAAACATACATTTATTGTGTTGTCAGCTTTATATCCATATTTATATTCTTTTGTTTGTGTGTGTTTCAGGACATGAGAGAGCCTGTCTGTGATGAGCATGTGTGTACAGTGAGCTTGTCTGTAGTAAGCATGAGTGTGATCGTGAGCTTGCCTGTAGTGACCATATGTGTGTCAGTGAGCTTGTCTGTAGTGAGCATGTCTGTAGGGAATCTGTGTGTTAATGAGCTCTTCTGTAGGGAGCATATGTGTGTCAATGGGCTTGTCTATAGGGAGAGTGTGTGCGCATCAGTGAGCGTGTCTGTAGTGAGCGTGTGTGTGTATATCAGAGTTTGTATGTACTAAATTTGTGTGTGTGCCAGTAACCTTGTCTGTGTGTGTCATTGAGATTGTCTGTCAATGAGCCTATTTGTGTGCATCAGTAAGATTGTCTGTGTCTGTGTGTGAGTATGCGTTACTATATAATTTAATTACCCTAAAAGAACTAATATTTTGAAGAAGAAGAAGAAATATATCAATAAAAAATAAATAAATTATTTATATATATATATATATATATATATATATACATACTGTTGCATCACCAGGGCTCCAGTATCCAGTATATATATAGGAAATTGAAATAGTTGGCTGCACGCTTGGATTTCCTTAAAATGTAACTTTTATTGAAATATTTAAGAGAAGATCAACGTTTCAGTCCCTCTTGTGGACTTGCATCAGGATCATGACGAAAGTCCACAAGAGGGACTGAAACAGTGATCTTCTCTTAAATATTTCAATAAAAGTTACATTTTAAGGAAATCCGAGAGTGCAGCCAACTATTTCAATTGCCTATATATATATAAAAACACCCTACACAGCACAATGAATTATGGGGCTGGCATAGATTTTTTTCCAGGGCTGCTTCGTATCCCCAGTCCGGCCCTGTGTGTGTGTATATTGGATGTAATGTGTGTGTGGTGGATGCAGTGTGTGTATAGTGGATGCAGTGTGTGTGTGTGTGTGTGTAGTGAATGCAGTGTGTGTGTATAGTGGATGCAGTGACTGTGTCAGTGAAGTGCATGCAGTGTGTGTGCCTAGTGGATGTAATGCGTGTATAGTAGTTGTAATGTGTGTGTAGTGGATGCAGTGTGTGTGTATAGTGGATGCAGTGACTGTGTCAGTGAAGTGCATGCAGTGTGTGTTTGTGGTGATAAGTAAATTTGTGGGGATGAGCAGTTTTTATTTTTTAATTTTAACGTATTCCCTACTCCCTGCACCTATTCCTCCCTCCCTGCACTTACTTATTCCCCCTCCCTGCACTTACTTATTCCCCCATCCATGCACTTATTTACTTTTTTCCCCATCCATGCACTTATTGATCCCTCCCTGCACTTACTTATTCCTCCTCCTCCCTGCCTTTTACCTGTGGGCCGGGATGTGGATAGAGGGAGCCCTGTTAGTAATCTTACAATCCCCAGCAGCAGCAGCAAGTACTTTTCTCTCGCGAGCCGCAAACGCGTTACCAAGGGTTGCCATGGCAAAGCTCCACGCGGCACGCAATGCATGCCGGAGCATTGCCATAGCAACCCATGGTAACTCTCTCGCAGGTTAATGAAAAAAGAATACCCGCTGCTGCTGCTAGGGATTGTAAGATTACTCTCAGGACTCCCTCTTCACTATACACACCAGCAGGGCCCGGAACAGCACATATATATATATATATAGCGGTACTTTTAACTGTGTGTGATATGTGTGTATTGGCTTCGTGCGATATTTGTGCCGAGTTTATTGGCTGTGTGTATTTAATTCAGATAAAAATATGCATGTAGGCCATTATGTGAATGCAGGTGTCCCATGTACAGTCACATTTACATAGTACAAAAGTCAGATGCACACAGTCATATATTTACACTCTCAAATACAGTAACATGCATACAGTCGCAAGCAGCTAGTCACATAAACAGGATCAGGTAGCCACACACAGGTACTGGCAGTCACACGCAAACACAGTTACGGGCAGATATATACACTCACACACAGTTACAGGAAGACAGTCACACAAACACAATTACAGGCAGTCACACACACAGTTGTAGGCAGTCACACACACACAGTTGCAGGCAGTCACACACACACAGTTGCAGGCAGACAATGGCAAGCACACACAGGTACTGGCGGAGAGTCACATACACACTGCCACACCTACAGTCTCACACACACTTACATGTAGACAGTTACATACAGACAGTTAAAGGCATACATTCACACAAACACATTACAGGCATACAGTCACACACACAGAGTTACAGGCAGACAGTCATACACACACAGTTGCAAGCAGACAATGGCAAACACACACATGTACTGGCGGACAGTCACATACATACTGCCACACCTACAGTCTCTCACACAAACACTTACATGTAGACAGTTACTGGCAGTCAGACAAACACACACTCACTTACAGGCAGTCAGACAAACACAATTAAAGGCAGACAGTCACACACACAGAGTTACAGGCAGAGAGTAACACACACAAAGTTACAGGAGTCACACACACACACACACACACACAGTTGCAGGCTGTCACACATACACAGTTGCAGGCAGACAATGGTTAACACACACAGGTACTGGCAGAAAGTCACATTTATACTGCCACACCTACAGTCTCACACACACACACTTACATGTAGACAGTTACATGCAGACAGTCATACACACTCAGTTACAGGCAGTCAGACAAAGACAATTACAGGCAGACAGTCACACAAACACACACACAAACACACACAGGCAGAGAGTCACATACACACAATTACAGTTACACACACAGGCAGACAGTCACATACACACAGGCTTACTGACACACATAGTTCAAGTCGCACACACAGCTCAAGTAACATACACAGACAGGCAGACAGTCTCTCACACACACACACACACACACAAACTCACACACAGACCGTCACACACAAAGACAGACAGACACACACACACACAGTCACACACACAGCCACACACACACAAAGACAGACAGTTCAAGTCGCACACACAGCTCAAGTCACATACACAGGCAGACAGTCACACACACACACACACACAGAGGCAGACAGTCACACACACAAACTCACACACAGGCAGACAGTCACACACACAGTTATAGTCACACACACACAGGCAGACAGCCACACACAGAGGCAGACAGTCACATACACATATACAGACACACAGCCACACACAGAAAGATAGCCACGTATACAAAGCTTACTGCCACACGCACACACACAGGCAGTCATACACAGACAGAGGCAGACAATCAAACCAGTCAAGACCCACTAACAGTCCAGGTTTTGTTAGTATCTCCATTGGAAATAAACAGGGAAATACATAAATCCTGGATTGTTGGTGGGCCATGAGCACTGGTTTGAGAACCACAGCTCTAATGAATATGTTATCAGCTTTAAATCATAAATATATATCACTTTGGTGATGATGGTTATGTGCCAGTGGAAATGCTTGTCACCATATTGCAAGCCTAACACATTACACCTTTTTACAACAGGGGACATCACACCATATTAGTGCCGAAACCAGGTGGCTGGCTGCACTCTCCTGAACATGCATAAATAGGGTGCTAAAAAAGAGAAAATCCAGAGCACTCCCTTAACCACTAAACAGCAACTTCGGTGCTGACAGATTTTTTTTAGTTTTTTAAAAACACCTAATCTAGGCAAAAAATAATGCCTAGATTAGGTGTTTTTTAAAAAAAAACAAAAAACTAAACCCATTATTTTTAGCCTAGATTAGGTGTTTTTAAAACTAATAAAATCTATCAGCACCAAAATTGCTGTTTAGTGGATAAGATAGTGCGCTGGATTTTCTCTTTTTTATTTTATAAATTGACCCCCAGCAGCTCCTTATTTATGCATGTTCAGGTGAGTGCAGCCAGCCCCCTGGTTTCTCATATATATATTTGGGAGTCTAGCCAACTCTTAGATTTTGCACGCCTTCCTATCACAGGTGCTTCATCCCAGAGCCCTATTTAGCCTTGTACTGCAGAGAACTCCAGATGGAATTTTCCCCCCAAGTAAGTAGTTTATGAAGCAGACATTAGGCTGTTAGTGTAGGACCTGCCAAAGATGGGGCACATTGATGGTGTAGCAGGCTTATGCAATGTATGATCTTATAATGTACCTAAACCCCCATTATTTTTTGCCTAGATTAGGTATTAAAAAAAAAAAAAAAAAATCTGTCTGCCACAAAGTTGCTGTTTAGTGGATAAGGGATTTTCTCTTTTTTAATTTATTACTAGACTGGGGATAAAGCCCAGCCCTGGAAATAAAAGCAGGCCCATAGCATTGGGTCATTACACCAGCCCCATCTCATAACACTATATTCTTGTTCACAAAAGGGTAACCATTCATTTTAAAAGTACATTTGAAGAGTGTATTTTTATTTATAGATACGACTGATATATATATATATATATATATATATATATATACCCCTTCCCAGGGCAATCTATATCACCAGTATTTACACAAGGTGACACCACACACAATGCCCTGATATATACCCCATGCACAGGGCAATATATAGGCCCCTGTATGTACACAAGGTTATTTGAATTGCCATCAGGGCAGTGTGTGAGACATAACCCTTTGAATATAGTGAGGGCATATATTAACTAATCCGAGCACACAGATTGCACTCCCAGGACTTGCTACAGCAACCAGGACTTGCCCTAGCCCTGAGATAGCACTCACAGGACTTACCCCAGGACTTACCCCAACACTGAGATTGCACTCATGGTACTTGCTCCAGCACCCAGGACTTACCCTGGCATTTAGATTTCACTTACAGGACTTGCCCCAGGACTGCAAACAGCCTCTTGCAAAGATGCCGGACAAGATTTCCAGTGGCAACAAAGACATTACATTGGCCGCGAGAGTGCTCTCTCTCACACTCTTGGTGACGCATCTGCATCCCGCCACGGCTAAATTCTTAAAGGCCGCTGCCCCAGGGCACAATATTACAAGCTGGAGTCTTTACTGGTATTTTTTTTTTTATCATAACAAATACCTTGGTTGTGACAGTTGAACTGTCTGAGTATAGTAGGAAATGCATGTGATATACTGTACTTGGGTGTCTGGATGCAATGGGGACTGCATATTGGGCTGTCTGAGTGAAATAGTTACAGTTTGCGTGTGATATATTTGGCTGCCTGAGTGTGATGGGGACTGCATGTGATTTATTGGGCTGTCTGTGTATGATAGGAATAGTTTGTGTGTGATGATATTGGGCTGTGTACATGTGATGGAAACTGTGTGTGATGTGTGATGAGTGTGTGTGTGTGTGTGTGTGTGATCATTTTGTGCTGTCAATGTGTGATGGTTTTGTGCCGGCTGTGTATGGTGCTACTGTGTTTATCTTAGCAATAACCTGATGAGTAGATAGAATAATGTCGCTGGTTATCTGTGCTGTCTGTGACCTGTATGAAAGTTGGTGAATCCTAGAACAAAACAAACTAAAATTATGTGTTTCATTCTCATACAATATGTAATCTGGGGACATACATTTAATCTATTTTAAAGCTTCACTTCAAGTTACTTACTTTCTCAGTAATAATGCCACTGTCCAGAGTGTCCGCTCGCTCCCTCAGTCCCTCTAAACAGCAGTTTCAGCCAGGTAGGTAAGGTGTCACACCTTAGGTGTAGCTGCACTATCTGCTCCACTCGCTCCCTAATCCCTCTGCAATCTCCAGGCAGGGTGTTGCAGCACTCTCCGCATCGCTCACTTCTATCCTCCTTCCCTCAGACACACACACACATTAACACACTCACTTTTAAAAAAAAATTTTTTATTTAACCCCCCCTGCCTCCTTACCTTTGGGAATTCTGGGGGGGGTACTCCCTCTCCCTGGTGTCTAGTGGGGCTGCTGGTCGGTCGGGCGGCGTTGGCGAGGGAGCACTTTCCCCCTGAGCTCTCTGCTCAGCTCACTCGCGCGCCGCAAAGTGATGCCGGGAGCTGGAATATGACGTCATATTCCGGCTCACGGTATTACTCTGTGGCACGTGAGGGAGCTGAGCAGAGAGCTCAGGGGAAAGTGTCCCCTCGCCAGCGCCGCCCGACTGCCCGCCTGGCATGTCAGTTAGCCACAAGGCTAACAAGACATTTGCCCTGGGCATTTGGGGGCAGCTTTTTTTGCCGCCCCCTGGAAAATGCCGCCCAAGGCAAATGCCTTGTTTGCCTCGCGGCTAAAACGTTCCTGCCCCATCCATCTCTCTGCTCCCCCCTTCCATCCATCTCTCTGCTCCCCTCTCCATGTCCTTCCCTATTTCATTCATATCTCGCTCCCATGCCCTTCTCTCATCCATATGCCCCACCCATCAGTGTCTCTCTCCCTGCCCCTTGTCCCCATCCCATGTCACTCTCTCTATGTCCCCTCCCAGGTCTCACTCTCCCCCCTCCCATGTCACATCCCCTCCCATGTCACTCTCCCCATCACACTCTCTCCCCATTTCCCCTCCCATGTCACTATCTCTCCCCATTTCCCCTCCTATGTCATTATCTCTCCCAGGGACATATTAGCTACAAGGCATTTGCCTTGGGCGGCATTTTCCAGGGGGTGGCAAAAAAAAGCTGCCCCCAAATGCCCAGGCAAATGTCCCCTCCCATGTCACTATCTCTCCCCATATGCCCTTCTGTGTCCCACTCTCCCATGACACTCTCTCCCCATGTCCCCTCCCATGTCACTCTCCCCATCACTCTCTCTCCCAATGTCCCGTTCCATGTCACACTCTCCCCATATCCCCCCCATGTCACTCTCCCCATAACACTCTCTCCTCATGTCCCCTCCCATGTCACACTCTCCCCATAACTTTCTCTCATGCCCCCATGCATAGGTCGAACTACAGAAAAATAATTTTTTATAACATGTACATGTAGCCCTAAATTTAACAAATATATATTTGTAAAGTATGAACAATTTAATGAAATGTAGAAATCCACACCTCTTTATCGTGCAACTGTGTGCCTGATGTTAGGTCCCTCTTAATCTTTGTGGGGTGGGGGCAGTCAGTTTATCTTATTCCTCTATTTTATTTATGTCAATATTTTGTTTCTTTGTAGAATCTCAGTGTGAAATAATGTCTCAAAACATTAATACAAAACCACACCAGAGTTAAAGCCATAAGAATGTATTTATGCTAAGATATTGCACTCACATGACTGCTGACCCAACCAGTCCCAACCAACAACCCGTTGCCCCCCAATAACACACGTGACACCTCATTCTTGTGGATAAGGGCAACGGCCACAGCTTTATTTAAATTAACAATTTAACTCAGTCCAAATCTGCCAGCTGTTAGGTGTTTGCCCAACAGGCAATTCTCACACACTTTTGGTACCATAAACCTCGACAGCCAGCTCCTCGCCATCAGCTCCCTGCCGGCTGTCTCCCCAATGTCCTTTCTTCCTCTGCGCTGTCCAGGGAAACCGCCAAGCTGTGACAACACAAAAACAGCACGAGACACAAGCCACAACACCAGAAACAGGGAGGGTGGGAAAACAGTTAGGAGCCCTCAACTGATCGTGCCGACTGGTAAGTCCCCTCCCTCTCCCTTTCCTTAAGAACCCCCAACTTTAGCAACATTGTATCTTCCCTGATCATCCCACAATCTTGGGCAGCAGTCATGTTCCCCCTTATTATTCCAGGGGGAATCTGGACTTGCCCTGGCACTCAGATTGCACTCATTATGAAGATATTTAACATAACATTCAGTTATCCTATTCCAACTTAACCAGTATCCTGCCATACCAATAAACAACATGATGCTTATTAAATATAACCTTTCGGCTCAGATTGACACAATTCATCTACAGCAGTGGTAGTCAACCTTTTTCTACCTACCGCCCACTAATGCATCTTTTTGGTTGAAAAAAATTTCCTTACCACCCACCAGTTTTCACGCAAGTGCGGAATATTTTTTAGAAAGGAGGGTGTTTTAAAAAAAATAAATGTACGTACATTTATCTTTTTATTTCTACTTAATGCATGTTTATAATGGTTTTTAACTTTATAAAGTTTAATGAGAAAACAATAAAGTAAATTGAAATTACCTTTACTAATGATTAATGAGATCCTTGAGGTTGATGCTGCAAGAATAAATATTTGATATCTGGTTCGATTTTCGTAAGGAACAAACAAAGGTCTCCTCCTTCGGTGATATTTAGACGACTTCTCTGTTTGCGCATTATGATTTCTCATTTGTGCGTCAGCTCCCCTCCTCTCCCTCCTCAATTCCCCTCCCCACTTTTTTTTCCCTTTTTAAATTTTTTTACTTTCCTTATAGCAATGCTAGTAGGAAGGCTGAGCTAGGTATCCCACTTACTATTACTTACTATAGCCCACTATAAAAGACAGGCACACATACGCACAGACAGACAGACACACACAGACATGCATACAGGCACACACAGACATGCATACAAATGCACATACAGACAGACACAAGACATGCATACAAAGACAAGACACACAGATACAGACACATACAGACACACGACATACATACAAAGATGCATACACAAACAAACACACACAAAATATTTTAGTCACCCTCCTGTTTCCTACCTTTTAAGGTGCAGGAGGGTTACTTTCCCTGGGGTCCAGTGGTGGCTCAGGTGAATGGGAGTCAGAGTTCCCACTCTGACTCCCTGGTCTTCCTCCCGCGCGGCTCTCAGTGTAAGCTGGGAGGAGTGACGTGCAGTCACTTCCTCCCAGCTCGGTGATGTAATAATAGGGGGCCCGGTCGCGCTGTTAAAGCGCCCAGTGCTGACCTGGCCCCCTTACAATCCACATCCATCGGGTGGCCCTGACAGCAAGGGTCACCCGATGGAACCCTCCATATGCGGCCCCGGCGGTTTGCTGTGCGGGCCGGGGCCGCAAATGGTGATGGCGGTACCCGGTCGCAGGGGTACCGCCGGCTCGCTTGCGCCCGCCCGGTCTCTCAAAATTATAAAATCCCTACCGCCCACCTGGAATCCACTAGTGGGCGATAGGGACCAGGTTGACGACCCATGATCTACAGAGATGCCACATGGCTCTACATGAAACATAAATCATGATACAGTTTAGGATTCAGTTGGAATAGATTGAAATTTTATCATCATGCACCAAAATCCAAGTTTTGCCATTTTAATGTCACCCAAAAACAGAGCTAGCCAAGGTTAATAGAAAGATCTAGTTTGTAGATATTTTCATAAAACTGAATTGTATATAATTTAAAACTCCTCATCACTCCTCCATCCCCCCTCATCACTCCTCCATCCCCCATCACTCCCTCCATCCCCCAATCCCCTTGCTCCCTCCATCCCCCCCTCATGGCTCCTCCATCCCCTCATGGGCTCTCCTCCATCCCCTCCATGCGGCTCCATCCATCCCCACCTCAGCCGGCTCTCCATCCCCCTCATGTCATCCATCCCCCCTCCATCCTCCAAATATTCCCCCTCATAAACTTCCTCCATCCCCCTCATGCATCCTCCATCCCTCATGGCTCCTCCATCCCCCCTCAGCCGGCTCCTCTCTGTCCCCCCCCCAGCCATTCTTTCTTCCTCCTGCCCATGGCTCTTTCTTTTGCCTCCTCCCCCATGGCTCTTTCTTCCTCCCTCCCCCCTTCCTGGCTCTTTCTTCCTCCTCCCCCCCCATCGGCTCTTTCTTCCTCCTCCCCATGAGCTCTCTTCCTCCTCTTTAAAATGGCTCTTTCTTCCTCCTCCCCCATGCATTTCATCACTCCCCCATGGGCTCTTTTCTTCCATCACTCCCCCATCACCTGCGTAAAACAACAACCACTCCCCAACCTATCACCATGTCTTATTCCATCCCCTATCCGCAACAGCTTCCTCCCCATCTCTGTTCGGCTCTTTCTTCTCCCCATCACCGGCTCTTTCTTCCTCCCCATCACCATGCATCAACAGCTGCTCCCCATGCTGTAAAACCTTTCTTCCACTCCCCATCACCATGGCTCTTTCTTCCTCCCCCATCACCATGCATTTTCTTTCTTCCTCCCCAATACCATGCGCTCTTTTTATTTCCCTCCCCACCATCACCATGCGGCTCTTTCTTCGCCTCCCTCCCCATCACCATCTCATTCTTTCTTCCCTCCCATCGCAGCCGGCTCTTTCTTCCTCCCCCATCTGGCTCTTTTCTTCCTCCCCATCCACCATGCCGATAACAATTTCCCCATCACCCATGTCTTTCTTCCCTCCCCATCACCATCGGCTCTTTCCTTGCCTCCCCCCCATCACCACATGGCTCTTTCTTCCTCCCCATGACCATCATCATCGCTCTTTCTTCCTCCCCATGACCCATCATCACTCTTTCTTCCTCCCCATGACCCATCATCACTCTTTCTTCCTCCCCATCATCACTCTTTCTTCCTCCCCATCATCACTCTTTCTTCCTCCCCATCATCACTCTTTCTTTCTCCCCTCATCATCACTCTTTCTTTCTCCCCTCATCATCACTCTTTCTTCTCCCCCATCATCACTCTTTCTTTCTTTTTTTTCTTCCCACCCCCATCATCACTCTTTCTTTCTTCCTCCCCCCACCCCCTTTCTTATGTGCATCTTATATCCATGACAGCCCGGTACCCCCAGCCAGAGACAGCCAGCCTGGTAAAGTAAGTAATTTACACTTACCTGGATTGTGTGTTTACTGCTCAGCCGCTCCTCGCCAACTAACACACGCAGAGAGCTGGAGGCGGAGATGATATTCCCGCTCTCCATTTGCATGGGAAACAGCGCGCAGGAGCAGAAGAAGGTCTGTGCCGACAGTGGCACAGTCCTGCGCGTGCTTTTAAGCACGCTACATTTAAAATAATTTAATAACAATGAGGTTGTTGAGTGGCTCTTCCGATTTTTGCGCCCTTGGCGGGGGCCGGTTTCACCTACCGCTTGGTACTCCCCTGCTCACTCATACAGACCTATGTTTGCAGTTACCCATACAGACATTCAGATAGAAAAACACATACATAAATGCACCAACATAAGTGCACAACTGCCGGTCCTCTCACATCCATGCCTGTGTAGAAACTAGAAGAGTCCTTGTTTATACAGCTGCAAAAAAAGTATGTGAACCCTTTGGAATGATATGGATTTATGCACAAATTGGTCATAAAATGTGATCTAATCATCATCTAAGTCACAACAATAGACAATCAGTCTGCTTAAACTAATAACACACAAAGAATGAAATGTTGCCATGTTTTTATTGAACACACCATGTAAACATTCACAGTGCAGGTGGAAAAGTATGTGAACCCTAGACTAATGACATCTCCAAGAGCTAATTGGAGTGAGATGTCAGCCAACTGGAGTCCAATCAATGAGATGAGATTGGAGGTGTTGGTTATAGCTGCCCTGCCCTATAAAAACACACACCAGTTCTGGGTTTGCTTTTCACAAGAAGCATTGCCTGATGTGAATGATGCCTCGCACAAAAGAGCTCTCAGAAGACCTATGATTAAGAATTGTTGACTTGCATAAAGCTGGAAAGGGTTATAAAAGTATCTCCAAAAGCCTTGCTGTTCATCATCCCTGTTATCGAATCTACAATACGTAAAGCACTAAACAAGAATGGATTTCATGGGAGGATACCACAGAGGAAGCCACTGCTGTCCAAACAAAACATTGCTGCACGTTTACAGTTAAATCCAAAGCCTTCCCTGCGTCATTTAGCTAGACTGTCCATCTCTGAGATTCTTCAAACGGAAAGCCCCAAGTGTGCTGCTGATTGGTTTAGAGAGTCATGGGCAGAACTTAACCTCGCTAGAGAGAAGACTTTCGAGTTAAAACGTTCATAAACCTTTTCATCTCTAACGGTAAGGCTGTGTCTCCTGCCACCTCAACAACTTAATTCCAATGAAATTGTTATGGCGCCCGAGGGCTCCCTTTCATAATTTTGGAGAAGCTTTTTAAATGATTGAATATTTTTGGATAAGCATTTAGAATATTTCCAAAATATTAAAATAACAAATATATAATGTAAAAATATATCAAGATATAAACATTTTTCAAAATATTACATCTTTTAAAAGTAATTCTAAAAATATGAATTAATTCGAAAACGCTTATCCAACAAATTAATTTGAGACCATAAAATTTGTACACCTCCCTTATAAAAGACTAACGATAGCACGTGTAACTGCTTACACCAGCATGTGCAATTTATGACCGAAAGCTTATTTACAATACATACGCTAACAACTTTTCAAAAGTAGCCTAACACAACTAAACTACTAGTGCAAGATATTGCTGTCTGGGTTGCGCTTTACCTGTGCAACACTGTATGAAAGTTAATTATAGAATTTATGCAAAAGTGGAAAGATTCTCCAAGTGAACTATATTTTTAAGCTCAGCTACTTTGGCAAAAAGTGTCTGCACTTGTCTCTACCTGCAATTGTTTTCAAAGTTTAGATATGGCTGATCTATAGATATATCTTAACTGGAAGAATTTTAATGATTTGGCTGTTTGGTCTACAATTTGTAATTTCACTGTCAATTCCCAATTTAGTCAATAACCCTGTTGGAGATAATCACTAATTGTGATGTTAGAAATTCACCAGGTAACTACAACAACATCTATCAATTACTGATCTTCAAATATAGCTGAACTTGAAGATTTTTGCAATTTTAGTCATTTTGACTTAGAATGGGCGCATCACAGCAAGTAATCCTGTGTGGTCTATTCACTAGCCAATGAATTGTAGCAGAGTGAAATATAAATTCTAGTGTGTGTGTGTGTGTGTGTGTGTGTATTTTTATTGCATGAGGGTGGCTTCCCTGGTTCTATTGGGAGCTCCCTGCAGGTGACTGGCAACTCCTCCTTGCATGGCTCTGCGCGTGCACTCTAGGAGGAAGTGACCAGCACATCCCTGCAAAATAGTGAACCGGCCAGGCTGTTCAAGTGCTTAGGCCAGTGCAGCTCATTATCGCGGTTTAGTTTGTATTGTGAAAGGCCCTAGTATAGCACATTCCAGCCCTGATAGAAGTCATGCAGGGGGCTAACAATAAAGCAGTGTTAAAAATCAGATCCAGGGCGTTTCACGCGCACACTCCTGGCTCCAGCACGGTTCAGCTCCCCCCAACAGATTGGTTCCCAGTCTGTCTGACCACTCTGAATGCAATTAGAGTGATAGCAGCTAAGGCAATGTGATCGCTATGATTGGTTCTCACAGTGCTTGCTCAAGCTTGGGTGAATCTAGTAGTAGTAATAATAATAATGCATTGTTAGAGTGAGTGTTAGGGGTAGCTAGGGCTTAGTTAAGGTTAGCTAAATGCAGAGGTGTAACAAACCACGGGGCCCCGGTGCGAAAACTGCCCTGGGGCCCCTCATACATCTACCTCCCACCCCATATGTCCCCGCACCCCCAAAAAAGAAAACAAACAGATACACTCAGACACACCCACATACACTCACAGACACATACAAATTATTCATATTTTTGAAATTTAAATATGTCCACCCAGCTTCCCTACCTGGAGAGCTGACATGGATCTGTCCCTGGGGTCCAGTGGGGCTGCAGTGAGGCGGGCGGCTGTGTTCCAGGCAGAGACGGCGTGGGAACTGTTCTCCCTACTCTGCTCTTTCGTGCCGCGCGGGCTTTCTACTGATGACGGGAGCCAAAATATGACTTCTTATTCCGGCTCCTGGCATCAGCAAATGGAGTACGAGGGAGCAGAGCAGGGAGAACACCACTCCCTCGCCCCCCCTGCCTTGAGAGCAGCCGCCCACTGGGGGGTCCATTAGGTGGCCAGCAGGCCACCTCTTAGGCCCTCTCATGACAGGAGAAACACAGGGGCGGCATCCCCATCTGACAGGAAGTGTTTGCTTAGTGTGCACTTCCTGTCAGACCGCTCAGCCATGCTACACACAGGCAGGAGGGGAGCAACACAGCTCTTCCCTCCTGCTAGACACCCGCGGACCTGGGCTGGTGCGGCTGTGGACCTGCCCAGAAGGTATCCAGGCGGCCCACGGTCGCAGGGGTCGTGGCTGTGGCCGGGCCCCCTGGAGTGAGGGGCTCGCTCGCAGCTGCAACCGTGGTTGCTATGCCACTGGCTAGATGTATAGAGCCACAGACTTTGCAGTGCAGGGTAAAAACTCAAATGTTGAGTTTTTTTTATTTTAATCCTTATAGCAGAAATGTCGTATTTTTTGTTCGATCCTTTGGACTATAATAAAAGCATATTTGAGTTTTCACCCTGCGCTGCGAAGCCTGTTGCACTATATTTATAAATATAAATTAGGGCTAACGGACCTCCTTCATAGAGCTGCGGCTACTAATACACTTGAGTGCAGCATCCCACTACCTGGTAGGGTTAGTTAGAGTTAGGACTCGCTAGGGATAGGGTTAGTTAGGTTTAGCTAGGGCTAAGGTTACATAGTCATTAACCCTAACTAATCCTAAACATAGCTAATCCTGTTAGCTTCGGTTAGGTTTAGCAAGGGTTAGATGGGTTTCAATAGGGTTATGTAGATAGATTCATGATATGGTCAAATGAAAAGACTCAAAATGTACCACGTTAATTAACACAAGCTTTAAGTTCGTCCAAAAAGGGACTAGAAAAATTGAATAGAATAGAAAAATTGGAACCTGAAAATGGCTTGTCTGTTTGATCATATAATTCTGAGGCTATTGCTGTACTGTGGTGCAGTAGTAGAATACAAATATGGCCGGTGATAATATGGTTAACTGAAAAGTGTTGAAATGCTTTTAGACAAATACTCTTATACTCTAGGGGTTCTACTTTATATAAATATATTTTTGATGAATTGGTTTTGGATTACGTGACTGCTATAAAGTTATAGTTTGGGCAAAAGCTTAGCTTTAAAAACTTAATTTCTCCCATAACTTTAAAAAATTCAAGTGACACTATAGTCATTAAAACAACTGTAGCTTAAAGGACCACTATAGGCACCCAGACCACTTCAGCTTAATGAAGTGGTCTGGGTGCCAGGTCCAGTTAGGTTTAACCCTTTTTTCTATAAACATAGCAGTTTCAGAGAAACTGTTTACCTATGGGTTAATCCAGCCTGTCGTGGCTGTCTCATTGACAGCCGCTAGAGGCGCCTCTCACTGTGATTTTCAGTGAGAAGACGCCAGCGTCCTTAGGAAAGCATTAAGAAAGCTTTCCTATGGACTGGCTGAATGCGCGTTCAGCCGATGACATCGCTATGGAGGAGGAGAGTCCCCCGCCCGGCGCTGGAGAAAGAGGTATGTTTAACCCCTTCCTCCCCTTACAGGGGGACCCTGAGGGTGGGGACACCCTCAGGGTACTATAGTGCCAGGAAAACGAGTGTGTTTTCCTGGCACTATAGTGGTCCTTTAATGAAGCTGTTTTGGTGTATATATCGTGCCTCTGTGGTCTCACTGAGTTAAATCACTTTTTGGTTCTGTCAATGCAGCCCTTCCCTGGTTGTGACTCACACAGCCTGCATAAAAAAATAGGATATTTACTTCCTTTAAAAGTGTTTTTTTTTTTTTTGTTTTTTTTTTATCTCCTGCTCTGTAAATTGAACTTTAATCACACACAGGAGGCTCCTGCCAGGTCTAGCAAGCTATTAACAGAGAAGGAGATGGACAATTCTAGATTGAACAGAATGTGCAATAACGGAAGTATAAATATTAGATCTCACTTTACAGGATGTACAATTTACAGGAGTGTTTATGAAAGCTGTGCACATTACATGCATGGAGGTGTGATTAGGGCTGCATACACAAAGTGACTTAACTCCTAAATGGCAGAGATTTGAGGTGCACAATATTTAAACCAAAACTGCTACAATAAGCTAAGGTTGTTTTGGTGACTATAGTGTCTCTTTAAATTAAATCTGACACATATCGGACATTTTAATAATCAGGATAAATAAGTGAATCTATTCTGAATTATTTTACCGAAATTACATTAGTTGTCTAGAAATTATGAGCAAATCGATGAAACACCCTCCCTATTTTTATTTATTTATTTTTATATTTTATTCCTACTTAATTGTGTGTTTATGTATACATGGTATGGTATCAGAAGAAAACCTATGTGATCTTTAACAAAAACACTATATAATGTATGGATGCATGTAAAAGAATAAGACTTAAATTACAGTGGAACTAACGCACAGCAAAAGCACTAAAAAGGCCAAAGTCCCAAATGCACAGAATCTTGGAAAGGCCTCAGTCACAACTTTGCACTTTCTTACAGTAACGCTCTCCAAATAAAACATACTAAAGATATGCCTATTATTTCATAGATTGGGGCAATTCGCATTCTTAAGGAAAGGGTTTTTCCAGCTGTTTCTGAAAGACAATAGGTCTAACAATTGGATCATTGACATGCAAGATTTAAATGGGATATTGGCTTCTTTTCATATGTTAAAATGGCACTGTATCACAAGGCTTTCGTAAACAAAGGCAGACGAGCACTTCTGATTTACTTTTAAATTTGCATAGAAGTCAGCCAGTCAACAAACTTAAAATCAGACTTATCAGGCAAAGATATGGTCTTATAAATTGTTTATTACGTTCACTGTAACAGAAGTTGATTCCATTAAAAGAAAAGCAATGGGTGTGTATTAAAAGATTTGTTTTCACTGTGCCAGGATGTGATATTCAAGGCGGACATATAATGATGATGCCAACATTGCAAGTAAGTGCCAGTAAAAAATATGGCATTGGGTTGATGAATCATCAACTTCTCATCAGAGATGACTGATCATGTATTGTAATTTGTATTTGTTAACAACCTTGGTATATCTCTAAAACAACACAATAAACAAATACATTATGCAAGTAGTAACCAAGTACTTATTTAATATTGATAATCCCTTATCCTCAAAAAATTTGAACTTGAATATAATAATCCAAAGAAATGTTACACTATGAATAAATGCAAAAAAGATTAATGCTTAGGAGTGTCCGTCCAACCGGTGCGATATCACATGACGAGCAGTCATAGGGGCGCTGCTGTACACAGACACAGCTAGACAAAAGTATTCCGCAATGCATGCATACCTCCCAACATTTCAAATGGACAAAGAGGGACACCACGATTTTGTGGGTGGGAGTGTGCCCAGGGGCAGGGCTGGTTCAGGAAATTTTAGATGACTTATAAGTAACAATTCATGCCATTGAAATTGTAATTCAAAACCAGTACAATGCGTCTTTTTACACAGACTAATTTCTAAACCCATTTATTGCAGTTTAAAGACGCGTTACTGTGAATATTATTGCTGTGGAGCTCTGTTATACACTCAGACACAATATGGAGCTCCTAGAAGAGAGGGACAGAGAAATTTGGCCCCAGAAAATGGGACTGTCCATCCTAAATAGGGACACTTGGGAGGTATTGCACTGATCTCTGAAGAAGGCTGTCTTAGTAGAGGCAGGGCCAGCCTGACCACTCTACAAGAAGTGGGGAAAAAGGTTAGAGACACACAAGGGGTTTGTACATGGGCACAGAAGGAGAGTATGGAAATGGGCACAGTTGCTTGAAGTTGGACATAGATGTAGAATATGGAGAAAGGCACTCATTTGAGGACAGAAGAGCCTGGAGATGGGCACTGTAACAGATCTCCTGGCACCCCAACTGGGTACCTCCGTTGACGGATGCTCCTAGTGCTTCCCAAGGGCTCCAAGCATTCCACTAGACACCATAACCACCGCAGACCCCACGAACCACCGCAGCTTAGTTGGGGTCTCGCCGTCTCCTACCTACCTCGGACCTACGACAAGGCTCCAGGTTCCAGAGGGTGAACCTCTCTTCCTCCAGAGAGTGAAGCAGGAAGAGCTCTTACAAGAGCTAGTGATTATTCAAGGGAGTATGAAGAGCATAGCAATCCCTTGCAGCAGTTTCCCCCAATAAGAGACAAGACTCTAGATTGAGGGTAAATCGGGAACAGAAAGTTTAATGGCACACATTGGTCTTTTTATACAAGTTTTACAGCAAAGGTGACGCCCAGGTGGACCTAGTTGGGCACTGAATACAAAACATACAAAAACAGATGTTTACATTCAGACACTCCCATACAGTGTGCACAATCCCTCCCCTCTGCCTGTGATGTAATTAACGAAGACAACGGACTAACTCAATTAACTCTAAGCAGAAAAAAAAATTTTACATCCCCAAAAAGTACCCCCAAATAAAACATATCCCCTGATAGCCCGGATCTGGGTGAACAACCAGATTGGTTCAGGAACTTCCTGGAAGTCTTATTTTTGCCCCACCGTGCACATGGTCCCATGCCCAAAACAGTTCCATACACTCGACGACAAAACACTACTGGCCAATTTAAGATGGCTGCCACCACATGTTGGAATCTGTTCCAGTTTAAAAGTCCAAGTGGCAGAAGCAGTACTTTTGAACATGGGTTATCACAGGGACCATAGGCCCCTCCAAAAACCAGTGGCGAAGTTGCTTTCGTCACAGACACAAAAAAGTGAGCAGAGAAGGGCACACAGGTCTGGCATGGTATCTGACACATAAAGGCTTGAGAAAGGCATTGAGGGAGAGGCAAAAGGGGCACAGAGAGAGTCACGCAATGCGGGATACCCACAAGTGGACACATTGAGAGGGACAAGCATGGACAGAATTGGGAGGGAATACATATATACATACATACATGGAAGGAAGGAAAAAAGTCTTCTGTTAACTTGCTTAGCAGTTCATGGTTTTTAATGGGGGAAAAAAAAATCTGTCAAGTGCTGAATTATATATTTATTATATATAAATTTATTTTTATTATAGGATTGGGTGACATGCTTTAACCACTCAACCAGGTTTAGTACCTAAGGAAGAATATTAAAATAAAATCTATATAATGCATGCAATAAATAAAAAATATTGTGTATAGCTCACTTCTTACATGATAATGACTGTACTGTTTGTCTGTGATTGCTTCTGAAAGAATCCTTAAGCAATACTACCACCATTTTGGAAATGTGAATTTTAAGATAATTGTACTTTGCAAATGAGCACTCGTGATGAGTATTAAAATCAACAGATATCTACAACAAGTCGCCCTGATGTATGTTTGTTCGAAATGGACTTTCAAAGGTCACATTTAAAAAAAAAAATAATAATAATTATTAAAGTGGTAGACAAAATCCAAAATTACAAAATTCAGGCTGAAATAATGTAGGTGTGTCGGTAGTGGAGTGATATTTTTTTTTTCCAAAGGAGCTTTTTTTGCTTAACTTTTACCTTTTGGATTTTAATATAAAAACAATTTAGAGTACAGTGAAAAAATCCAAAATAAGGAGAACATGCACACCATTATTATTTTATTATTTATATAGCGCCAGCAAACTCCGCAGCGCTGTACAATGGGAATGGCTATTCACTTAAGTGGGTGTTATCAGGAATCCCAACATTTATAAAATTTAGTCCAAAAAAGGCAAAATAAAAAAAATTCAAGTCAACTATGTTTTCACTTTGAATCTGATAACACACACTTTAGTGAATAACGCTGCAAATTTTTAATGGCAGTCAGTGACTAAAGTTTAAAATACTAAACTCTCAAAGGCATTAACCTCATACTAAGGAGTGAAAGCATTTGTGAATGTTTTGAGCCCCCCGGGAACCCATAACCCTTATGTGCTCCATGATACAACTAAAGCATGTGTTCTCTCTAATTTCAATGTCAATTTTGGACAGATTTTAATAGCATTCATTGGCTGAGAGAGTCAGCTACTTTTTACAGGTAACAGTTCCAGGGAACACCTGGCTCTGTAAGCACTACAGGGGGTTATAGTAGTTCTAGCATTTATAGAGTCTTTTTTTGCATGGTTACTCAAAATGTACCAGATAAAATGGAATATGAAATTCACTTTTGATTTTCCTCAACCCAGACATGAACAAATAAACCTGTCCATGTAATTATTAGCCCCTTAGCGTCGCTAGAGCGTACTATGCCATCGTGCAAAATGAGGACTTTAGTGTCGTTAGGTCATTATAGCACGCCCCAATGATCGCCACCTTACCCGCCTGTATACTTACCTTCTGCAGTGATCCCGATCGGGGGAACTGCCTGACAACTGAGGTTGTTGGTTGTCAGGTAGATCCCACAGCTTATAATTGATAAAAGAATATCATTATGCAGAAATGTACACAGAGAATATTATATATATATATATATATATATATATATATATATATAAAAAATTTTATTATTCTAAGTGTGTGTGTGTGTAATATATAATTACCCCGGGTTGTCTAATTTTGCATATGGTATGCCATTATGCAGTAATTTTCATTGCCATGCAGTATAGGCCCGCAAATCAATCTTTGACACTGTAACTTTACAAAACATCACAAAACCTGTACACAGGGGGGCATTGTTGTACTTGTGGGACTTGATAGCATACAAATATGTGTATATATTGTAGTAAACAGTAACAGTATTATGACATGCACAGTTAGAATAACAAACATTTTAAATTTCTAAAACTTTTTTTTTTAGATTTAAAGGAACACTATAGGGTCCGGAACACAAACATGTATTTCTGACCCTATAGTGCAAAACCCACCATTAAGATGTCTTGCTTCCCGTAAAAGCATAAAAAAACTCTCCTTATTTCCAGCGCCGTACGGGTCTGCTGGTACTGGCCCGTCCCCTTTGTGACATCATCAGAATTGCCGATTTTTAGCCAATCTAATGCTTTCCCATTCCTCTATGAGGAAAATTCAGCGTCTCAAAGCAGCACTGAGCAAGGAAGCCCCTCCAGTGGCCATCCAAGGAGTGGCCACTTGAGGGTGTCCCTAGGGGCAATGTAAACACTGCCTTTTCTCTGAAAAGATAGTGTTTGCGTGAAAATGCCTGCATATAATGACTAACCCTTAAGGACGGCAGGTGTGCTATGACGTACCCGCTGTTCTATGTACTTACATGCTTACTGGCGATCGCGATGGGGGGACACACCTGGCATCCCAGGGAGTCTCCTTGCTGCAGTTCCGGCCCTCCTGGGCCATGTGATCACTTAGTGTGGGTGCACTTAATATGAAAGAGGTGAATTACGGTTGAACAGACATAGTCTAATAACAGATTTTGTTTTGATCACAACGTGTACATTTGGCTCAGTCCTTAAGCTGTAGTTGTTCTGGTGGCTATAGTGTCCCTTTAATTCAGATTAAATTCAGTTTCATATAAAAAAAATATTTGATGTAAAATGAAAGCCCTGTTTCTCCTGAACAAAACTATACATATGACGTGTGTGAGTGCACTTAATATAAAGGGGTGAACTATGGCTGAACAGACATAAAGCTCAACTTCCAGGATTTGTTTTGATCAGAAAGTGTACAATTGCCACCGCCCTTAAGGGGTTAACCTTAGCTAGGCCAAACACAGACAGTGTAAACAAAGGTCATACATAGTGCTGGTAGGTTACAATCCCATGTTAATGCAGAATCTGCATATGTATAATAAGGGATTAGAGGGGCTGTGGGCAGTCAGGGCTCTTTAGTTATAGTGTTAGCCATATCCGAGGTGATAGATGCCATTACACACACACACTGACACATGTTTATTCACACTCTCACACTGTGTTTCCCCATGGAGTCATGCTGAGCAGGTAGCATTACACAGCACACAGCACACAGACAGGCAGCAGCTGGCAGAGCTGAGCTCGGCTCCCACTAAGGTGTGTCCTGTTGCCTTGAGCCAGGTGACGTCACGGATACCTGAGCCAGGCAGGAAAGGGAGCAGAGCCGGCCATTAGCCCAGTGCTGAGCAGGCAGAGGGAGAGTGCGGGAGGAGGAGAGCGCTCCGGACAGTGTACCCAGCGGGCGGCGGAGGAGGGAGCTCTAATCCACGGCCCGGAGAGCGTCCTGGGAGCCCAGGTGGAGGCAGGTAGGAGCGGGGAGGATGGGTGGTGCTGACTGCATTTCCTGCCAGGGAGGGAGAGCGCTGTGTTAGCGGGCGGTGTGCTCTCATACATTGATATCGCTAGGGCGACAGGTATAGTACTGACTATAGATAGTATGCCCGCCTACCTTATTGACCATAGATAGTATGCCCACCTACCTTACTGACCATAGTATGCCCACCTACCTTACTGACCATAGTATGCCCATATATACCTTACTGACCATAGTATGCCCATATCTACCTTACTGACCATAGTATGCCTACCTTACTGACCATAGTATGCCTACCTTACTGACCATAGTATGCCCATATCTACCTTATTGGCTACAGTATGCCCATCTATCTTACCTACAATACTATCCCCATGGATACCTTATTGGTTAAAGTATGCCCACCTACCTTAATGGCTACACTCCACCTACTTTACTAAATGGATTTACCAGTGTGTCCATCTCCAATGTGTGGATTCTATACAAGCATGGAAGGTTGAAATGCAGTCCTTATTGATAACTTTGGGAGTAACTGGACATTCAATTGTCCAGTATATGTGCTCAACACATCCATTTATCTATTTAGTAGTTAGTGTACATTTGCATATATGAATCTAAAACTACAGCTGCAAGTATATGTATATAGATAACAATAGGTCTCTAGCCACTAGTGTGTTTGTATATACATAACTAGAACACTGTTTGCTTGTATATACATGACGACAACACTCTAGCCACTATTGTTTGTTCATAAATAACTATAACACTAGCTATATGTGTTGGTATGTATAAATTACTAGAACACTTGTCTAGCTGTTGAGTCCTGCTTGTGTGTAAATAACAAACACTTTCTAGTCACTGGTTTGTGTATGCGTAACTATAAAACTCTAGTCACTGGTGTGTGTTTGTGTGTATGCCTAACTATAATCTACTATCCACTGGGGTTTGTGTATATGTATACCTAACTATAACACTCTAGATGCTGGCATTTGTGTATGTGTATACCTAGCTATAACACTCTAACCACTGGTGTTTACGTATATATTCATAGGTATAATACTAAAATCTGGTGTTTTGTGTGTGTGTGTGATGTGTATTAACAATATTGACTGGACAGATAACTTCTGTGTTTTGTGTAAAACAAACTAAGAACTGCTGGAATTGTCTTGTAAGCATGTTTGATACACCTTTTTGTGGTTCAGTGTTCTTTTGAACCATGGTTGATCATGGACTGTTATTTATTTTGCAAAGTGAATTTTTAATTTACCTATGCTGTGACACATGCTCGCTCTTGTAACCCAGAACACAACACAATTGTGTGTATCTATTTTAACAGATGTTGCTGAAACACATTAAACAATAGGTTATGACAAACAGCAAACTTTAGAACAGCAGCCAATTTGGGTGGAAAAAAGTCTAGCAGGTTTGAATTTAAAGGGCCACTATAGTGCCAGGAAAACATACTCGTTTTCCTGGCACTATAGTGCCCTGAGGGTGTCCCCACCCTCTGGGACCCCCTCCCGCCGGGCTCTGGATAGAGGAAGGGGTTAAACTTACCTCTTTCTCCAGCGCCGGGAGGGGAGCTCTCCTCCCTCTTCTCCTCCTCTTCGGCTGAATGCGCATGCGCGGCAGGAGCCGCACGCGCATTCAGCCAGTCCATAGGAAAGCATTCACAATGCTTTCCTATCGATGCTGGCGTCTTCTCACTGTGATTATTAGTGAGAAGCACGCAAGCGCCTCTAGCGGCTGTCAAGAGACAGCCACTAGAGGCTGGATTAACCCATTTATAAACATAGCAGTTTCTCTGAAACTGCTATGTTTATTAAAAAAAAAAGGGGTGGGGTTAACCCTAGCTGGACCTGGCACCCAGACCACTTAATTAAGCTGAAGTGGTCTGGGTGCCTATTGTGGTCCTTTAAGAAAACCACTATTTTGGCTTAATTATTATTGCCATTAATATAGCGCCAACAGATTCCGTAGCGCTTTACAATATAATTCTGTCAAGCTGGTTCTCCATTTACCACAGTTGCTGCTTAGTGAATAGACACCTATATTTACTAACTGCTGAATTGATAATACAGATTTCCAAAGTAGTCATAATAAAAAAGTAGAAAGCTGGCTAATCAAATAGTCAGCAGATACAGAGATATAATAAGACTAGGAATTTGTGAATTGCTATCTAATAATAATAATGAGAGCTAAGACTTCCTGGTTTTCTCTTTCCTCTACTCTGTGTGTGGAATGCTTTGTGTTCCCCCTAAATGCAATATACGGAGGAACCATTATCCAGAGTGGGCCAGGCAGTATGACCTCCTATGGCTTGCCTGTGTCCAATCTTTCCCCCCTGATGGGCAAATGACATCTTAAGCAGATATGCAGTGGGTTTAAGCACCCTCTGATATATAGTTTTAACCCATTATGGTGTAAGGCCAGTGATCTGCCATTCAGCACTGGCAAGTAGAAATTCACCTTTGGTGAGTATACTATGGCAGTTTAGATAAACCTTTAAGGCATGGCTAGTAGCATAGGTGTATGTATAGTATAGTAGCATGTGTGTGTGTGTGTGTGTATCTCTATCTCTCTTCCCCCCACACACATGGAAAGTGGAAGGTCGTCCTGGGGAAATTCTCACGTTAGCAAAGTTTGGGTAGTTAACCTTCAATTCAGATGTTGATAAACACATGTTTTTTTGTTTGTTTGTTTTTTTTTTTTTTTGTTTTTTTTTGTACAGACATTTAGCATCCTTCTTTACCACCAAAATCACCCTGAATTGAAGTTGCTACTTTATGGTAATAGTCAAATTTGCATGCGCATTGCCTCTAGCAAAGCGGGATTGGATATTTAAATAAGCGTTGAATATTTTAACAGAATTTCTACAGTCAGCTTCTATTACATTCGTTAATCTGTTATCTTACTTGTTTAATATTTATCAAAGAATTGCTTTTGTTTTACTTTTAAAATCACATTTATTATATCACAAGTAAGAAATCCTAGCCCACTTTGGAATAATATTTGTAGGAAAGTGAATATTCACAGTATGAGATGGGTGAGCCCTGCAATTATCTTTTTTTATCTTATCTACTAGGTAGTCTAGTCTAGTGGTGAATCTGCTTTGGACCTAATTTGTGTGTTTTGGACCGTGCAATTATCTTTTGCTTCTCCATTTCAAAGCCTGCTCTGTGTTTGCTAATTGTGGCTCCCTGTTAGTTCACCATTTCCTGCAAACACTTTTGCATGTGCTATAGTTGCTATAGTGACACTGAAACAAGGCTATATTTCTCCTATTTTACTGAGAAACTTTCCAGTACATTTTAAGTTTCTTTTCATTTTTAAAATTTAGGAAACAACTGTGCAGAACATGAGGCTTTTTCAATACTTTTATTTTTGTTTTGGCGATAGCATTAGCAAATCTACTTTATGTAATACGCATGCACCCTGTAACATGTGTGAAATCCAGGAGCTGTTATTTTCAGTTAATTTTTCTCTTTCCACACAGTTGATATCATGTAGATCTATAGCGTGTTTCATGTATAAGCTGCACATGTTATTTTTAGCCACCATTGTTATAAAGTGTAAGTCCAGAATATGAGATATGGAGAGTGCCCACCTAGGATTAGTTTATCTTTAGATTATCTTTTACTTTTGCAATTGCATTTTTATTTAATTTTACAAGTAACACAAACAAAAAAAAAAGCTGACCACGGTCCAGTGTCCTGATTCAACTCTATGGCAGCACCAGTATTCTGGAATCCTTGTTTCCATAAAGGCTGAAGAAGAGGACACATAGTGGCCATTTGCTCTTCTTAAGTACTCTCTTGCCTATGCACTTGGAAGCATAAGGGAGAGTGTGCTGGGTAAATATGATTGGTCATTTTCTTTAAATCGACTCAATGGGAAGAGGACATTTTTAACTCAGGGAAATGCATCTGGTTATCGTAGATCTGTTTTACTGTAGTTAGTAGATTCCTTTTCAGGGTGAAGACATCCCCCTAAATCAGATTCACACTTTAATGGAGAGAAAAAGATATCTGAAAAGTATGACTAGAGGATAGGAATCACACCTGACCACCTTATTGTCCATCAACAAAAGAGTTCATAAAGAGAATTAATCCCAATTGGATATTTGGTTAGAAATGTCTTAAAGTGAAAAGCTGATTATACAAAGACCGTAGCATACCTCCTAAGTGTTCCTGTTTAGGAGGGACCATCCCTATTTTGGACCCAAATCCCTTTTGTCTTACTTTCTTCCCTAACGCCCCAATTTTCTAGAAACTCCATATTGTTGGAATGTCTGAGTGTATAACATAGCTGCACAGGAATAATACAGTAATGTGTCTATAATTTACAATACATGTGTTTTGAAAACAGTCTGTGTTAATAACATACATTGTTCATATTCTAAATTGCATTTTAGTTGC
This sequence comes from Pelobates cultripes, assembly GCA_933207985.1. Classification (NCBI taxonomy): domain Eukaryota; kingdom Metazoa; phylum Chordata; class Amphibia; order Anura; family Pelobatidae; genus Pelobates; species Pelobates cultripes. The sequence continues at coordinate 123,072,731 of OW240912.1, forward strand.
ATAAATTGTTGTCATCTAAAATTTATTAGAACAGCACCACTCACAGTTCAGTTCTATGCGCACAAATGGGAAGTGCCGAACCAGGGGGAATAAAATATGGGTCTTTACAGTCGCTGACCTGGCCCATAGTCGGTGGGAAGGAGGCCAGCTTCCACACTCCTCCAGGAATCCATGGCAAACTGCTGTGGAAAGCAGTATTTGTCACATATAGTAATTGTGTTAAAACTGTTTTATATTAAAGTTGACTTCTGTTGGTACTGTCTGCTGCTACCTCGATTATGTAAGATTCTGTATTTTTGTATTTAGCCATCTTTAGTCTTTAAAGATGACTTGCCATTCACAAAATGTGTGGATGAAAAAGCCTTGTTCAGATAGCGTTACAAATATAACCTTTTCATTGTTCATGCGAATTAAGAGATTAAAAAAGACCTCTATACTCCCACATCCTCCAAGCACCCATCTATGTTGACTGCTGGACCCCACAATGCTTCATGGGGAACTGCTACTTCTTGGGAATTTACACCATTGGAAAGCACCTATAACTTGTGTTAATTTTATTTATTTTTTTTCTGGTGAGATTTTCGATTATTATTTCAAATTCTTTTTGAAGATTTATAGAATTTCATCATAAGTCAGTCATAATTGCAAAATGAGGTAAAGCCATGGCACAAATTGCAAATGAAGCAAAGAAATGAAAACAATGTTTAATTTCTCCTTCGTATTCTTCACACTTTACAAATATATATTTGTTAAATATATATAAACATATATTATGAAAAACCTGAGAAGTGAGAGTTCCCCATTAATATGTGGCTGTGTGCATGGTAGACTTGGGCATCACCAAAATGTTTGTTTCTTCCGAACACATTAAATAAACAACAAAAATGAATTGCATGGATTAAATTTTGTCCAACTAGCAATTTGTTAGTGTCATTCATTGTAATTTCTATTCGTCGATTCATCTTTCGAATAAATTGCAAAAAATTGTGACGAAAACATGTTCAATCGAAATGAATGCCCAAGTCTAGTGCGTGGAATGTGGAACACCATCTTGTGTGCATGTAAGCAAAGACATCTGTCTCTCTTAAAATACACGTTGAACTATCAAAAAATAATTTTTAATTTTTTTTTGGTGAAAGTTATTTTCATAGTTAATGTGCATAGGGATTTGGTGCAGTGTGCAGGTATTTATTTTTTCTTCAAAGTTAACTAAAGGATTATTTAAGTGTGCACTGGTAATAATAAACTGAAGATAACAGTGCAAATTGGGAACAAAGGTGTAAACCTGCAAGCAATTATTTGCTTTGTGATTTTTATCTGTTATGTTCATGGCTATCTAGGGCAGATTGACGGGCATTTGGATGTTGTATTGTGTTTTGCAACCAAAAGTCACCTGATGACCCGGAAGCACCACTAGTGGCTGTTTGGTAGACCACCACTAGAGGTGGAGTTAACCCTGCTATGTAATTATTGCAGTTTCTCCATAACTACATTAATTACCACTGCAGGATTAAATGGACAGGGGACAGTCCACCCAGACCACTTCAATAAGCTGGGTGCCTATAGTGTCCCTTTACGTGCAAATAAAGTTTGATTGCCACCTCTTTTATCCCTCAAACAACTGCTGTTTTATGTCTTGAGCACTCGTGCAATATCCCACTACACTTAATTCAGAACTTGTTTGACTGCATTCCAGGAAGGATTGAAGCCGTACTGATGTCATAGGTTATCCCAGCTACTTTTAGGTCCTTTATGTTGCGTGTTTCTTCCATTATTTTATTCTTTTTGCATAGTTGTTTCTGAAGATGCATTTATAGTATTTTATACACCTGGTGTGTGTGTGTGTGTGTGTGTGTGTGTGTGTGTGTTTTTGTTTTGTTTTCTTCCACTTGAGCAACATTGCAATGGTTTTGAAAGAACAGGGTTAGGGGGAATAAAAAAAAAACTAAACTTTGTACTATTCAGTTAAAAAAAAAGTGTGTGTCTGTCTGTCAATATCATTAATTTATTTTTGGTTTTCTATTTAAGGAGTCTAAGGTGTTTGTATGACCTGACTGTATAAATATGGTGCAATAAAATGAAGAAGAGTCTGGGAGATGTCACATTTAACAATTCTTCATTTTTGTTTGTGTTTTAAGATCCTCCAGATATATAGCATAATAAAATGCATGTTGACATTGTTCACTTAACAGACCCAGATACGAAAACAATTGTTCAATATACATTTTGGTAAAAGTAAAAATTATATATTTTTGTTAATCTTTATTTAACTTCCTTTAAAAGCAGATATATGTCCCTCCTTAAAACCAACCTCAGTGCTGCAGAGACAATCCAACACAGCTAGTTAGAGCATATGATCGATAGTACATAAACTGGATTATTAGCTGAGGTATTTCCAAAATCAATCAAGCCACGGTTTGTACCTTCTCTAAATATCGGTTTACATTATATCTGGTGAATTAAGGCAAAGAAAGAGAGAAGTAGAGAGTATATATGAGATCTTAAAGAAAGCCATTTAAATGTCTAGTAGGTCCCAGTTTACCTGCTGCCCCTCCTATTGTTCCAGCTAAATTATAGTTTATATATAATTTATTTGGTGGATTGATTTGAATGTTACTGTGTGTATCCTGGAATGTTTGAGCTAAATATTTGTGTGTTGATCAAGCTGAAAGTTTTATAGGGAAGTTGCATTGTATGCCACACCCAGTTTTAGCAATAACTTGATATGTGGAATGGAATGTACCACTATTCTATTTTTGGGTGACCTCAATTGCTTATTAAGTAACCACTACATCATTGACCAAGAACTATATGGAACTATATGATGTAGACATCCTTGTTAACTGACCGTAGTATAAACTACCATATAACTCTTTTATATGAGTATTTTCCAGGGTTCTTGAAATCCTTGCTGGTCAATATCCATGTCTCTGTTTCATTATGGTTTCTTTGTTACAGATCATGGCTCTGCACCCTCGACGCGTTCGGCTAAAGCCATGGTTGGTTGCACAAGTAGATAGTGGGATATACCCAGGACTTGTGTGGTTGAACAGAGATGCTAAGAGATTCCAGATCCCTTGGAAGCATGCGACTCGGCATAGTCCCCAACAGGAGGAAGAGAACACAATCTTTAAGGTGAGCAAGGGGATGCTTGTGTACTTTGTGCTATCTTGTATACTTCAATGTAACAATAGTAAACGTGGCTGATGTCAGCCCTTTAATAAGCAACTTCACAATGTTAAATGGGAGCTGATAGTCGGGCGCTTGACCTGACTATCCGCTCCCCGACTGTGATCTCCTTACAGAGGTGGATGTTACACTTCTGTAGCAACCTCCTTTAGCTGCCCAAAGCAAACCTCCATGACTACAATATGGAGGCTTAGTTGCCTGCATGCCAGCGTCTGAACGTGTCACTTTATTCTTATACTCACTAGCCTGAGCTAGAAGCAACGGCTATGGAATTACTATAGCAATCACAGCGGATGCGCTGTGGTCGCCATGGGTGAAGAGCAGAAGTACATCCTGGGGAGGTGTCTTCTGCGCACTCTGTCAAATAGTTCTTCAGCATAGTCTATGTCAAAGAAATGATTGACGGGAGAAAAGGTGGGGTTTTGTCTCAATATATGTTTGCTCGCAGAACTGCTAGCACAATGTATAGATTTAACTTTATGCTCTTTCCAATGACACAGAATAATTAGCTTGGTGTATTTATCAAAGTGAGAGGTATAAATTTTTCTGCCTATTTGTAAGGTAACGTGAGCTGTTACAAGGGAGTAGTTGAATTCTCATATTTGTGGTGTTTACTCAGACATCATTTATTGTTTGCCCTTAGTATATTTATCACATTTTACTCTGTAACAAAAGCTAGTGGGACAAAGGGTAATTGATAACAATTGCATGACAAAAACCATGATTTATATGTATTTTATCATTCTATTGTTGCCAAAAAGCTCAAAATTTGAAGCAATGCTGTATAGATGGTTTTCTTGTACTAAATTGAAAAATTATTCTGAAAGACTTGCAATGCATTTTTTTGTAATTTTGAATTTATTTATTAAAGTAGACAAAAGTTCACTCCTTTTCAGGGAATACCCCACCTCAATACCTTGATCCCTTGCAGATTTGCGATACAGTAGGCACTGGCATTAACTATGTTCTTTGGAGGCATTGCCAAGTAATCCTACATTACATTCAGATTTTTAAATGCACAAAATGCTCTAATCTCTCTGCAACTTAGGTGACCAACCTGTCCTGCATTTTGGTCCTTGCTTGCATATTAACCTACTTGTTGCATAGCTCTAGATCATACATTTAATTGTTTTCTGTCATTGTATTATTCCTAAAGATGGCTGAATTTCACTTGTCATCAAAAACCGTGACTGCGTTAACACTGACAGAAGGGTTACCAAAGTGCAATTTCAAAGTGTATTTCAAATTTAAGGCCAGAGAAGCTGAAATGAAAACATGGCTGACTTAGACAGATTTTCCTGTTTGTCTATTTTGACTTTAAATTTGAAATTCACTTTGAATTCTCACTTCAGTGAATAACCCTACAAAAAATGTTTTTTATCACATCCATTATACCCAGTTTAGGAATATTACAACATTTCCATAGCTTGCTACTGTGGCCTTTTGTGCTTTCATTTTAAATAGATTTATAAAATGTATTATTTTTTAATTGCTGCTTGTCGGTTGTGTAGTGTTTTGGTTCTTTGGAAATCTTATGTGTTTTTATTTTTGTGCAGGCCTGGGCAGTGGAGACCGGTAAATATCAAGAAGGTTCTGATGATCCAGACCCAGCAAAATGGAAAGCCCAGCTGCGTTGTGCGCTTAATAAAAGTCGAGAGTTTAAACTAATGTATGATGGGACTAAGGAGGTTCCAATGAATCCCATAAAAATATATGAAGTCTGTGATATACCCCAGTCTCAAGGGTCCATTGTTAACCCAGGTGAGCACACACACAATAGTTTTTAAGTTGCTTTGCATTGGGCTGGTTTTACATGTGATTGGGGATGTTTGGTAAGGTATTTGTAAATAAAGTGTGTGCCAAGTGTATGTCAGGGTAGTTAGGACATGTACATGTTTATCTCTTGCTATTAGTAGATGTGAATCAAAGAGTTCTACTGGTTTCACTAGTTATTTGCTTTGTACATTTCTAACTTAATGCGTCTGTTTTTTAATATTCGTGTTATAAACCTTTTATATTTATTTTTTAAAAAGGCATATGGGTGTCCAATTGACCTCCATATTACCATACGAAGGAACAATTACTATTTTATTCTTCCATCTGAAATGGTATGCCAAAGGTTGCCTACACCTGCCCTAGGAAGTGAGATGGTTTTAGCACTAACCAGGAGGGGTCCTAGTAATGGTTTCTCCCCACAATAGGCATCGAGGATTGGGGCTAAAGTGACACTTGGGGACATGCCATTGTTGTCCCCAATGGCCCCTTACCTCTTACCACCTTAATGGAAGATGAGTGGTGACTATTAATTCATACAATATGGGAACATGACCGGGCCAAACACCCAGTTGGGTGATATTAAATAATAGGAGAGGATATGATATTGCCAGCCCAGTATTTAGGCACTTAAGGGAGAACACCCATTAAAGTTTTGATTACAGATACTTTATGTGCAGATTTAATGGTGGTATTGCAAAACGCAGCCCCCTTCATGCATGGTACATGGGAGGGACATGCTTTTAGTGGGGGTATATTAATATGATTAGAGGGCGGTGGATATGCCATGACTGCCGAATGACAAATAGTTTCTATTCTTACGATACTGGTCAGATATTTTTTATTTATTATTTTTTATATATTAATCCTGGTATGTTTAGATCTGAATTATAAACTTCAGTCAGACTAAAATATGGACCAGATTCTTGCTCCTTTAGATCCTTGCTTATTTAACATTTTGTGAACAATGTCTGTATTGGATTTTGTAGTTGAACTTTTGTGAATAATCTTCCACAATGTGTGAAAAGCATTTATTTATTTATTTATTTATTTATTGCGGCTTAATTGACACATCTGTATGATTTGAGGAGGGGCGTATAATTAATTAAACCCTTTACAATGTCTGGACAGATTGCAAAGGTATTGATGTAGTTTCGAAAATCCCAATCCGTTTTGAAATTATTTTAAAATAGAATGAGTTGTGGACATTCTGTCCCTGCTTGTAAAAGAAACATTTTGTAATGAAAGCTGACAGATGTGAATGATCTTTAGCAAGGTACAGGATAAGTTTATATTCCCCAACTTCTGCAATCACATTGCAGGAACAGGTGTCCATGCAAGCTGCCTCTATACTAATCCCCTTAAAGGACTGGGAACAAAAACAAATTAGCTTTCAGATGCTTACTGATTTCAAGGAGTCATTCTAGGTAAAACAGACTTGAAGAGTCACATCGAAGGAAAACCACAAATTTCAATTTTATCCACGTACAAAGTAAACAACGCCGAAGTGTCGGCTTTGTGTGCTACTGTAGAAATTCGTATAATTGGAAACAAATTTTGCCTGATTTTGTGAATTTGTTTTCCTGTTTTCTATGACTTAAAGCCATATTTTCACGTATCACAGAATCACAATGCCAGAGCACCTTAGTTACATAGTTCTGTGGTAGCTGGTAGCTTTCCTATGATTTTTGTTAAGTGTAATAATTCTTGTAGCATCAAAAAAGTTGCAAATCACAGGGACTATAATAACATTGATTATATTGTTACAATGGCACCCGCCAAGGGGTAGGATATATTAAGCAGTAAGTGAACAGTCAGTTCTTAAATTTCATGTGTTTGAAGCAGAAAAAATGGGCAGTCGAAAAGATCAGTGACTTCGACTTTTGACATGCACACTATTTCAATCTTTATTATTTTCGTTAATGTTCACATGTATTCTTTTTTTCTTTCTCGCATGCCTCAGCTATATGGATTTGTTTTAATTTCAGATGATCACTCTAACTCCCTTTTTATCCCCCTTCTGTGGCAGGTTCCACTGGGTCTCTTTGGGATGACGATGAATATGACGAGGAAGAGATGCCTCAGTCTCAACATAATGTACCCATCCAAGAGCCTTTCAACTGTTTAAACATTAATGGTCAGTATATTCATGTACACAATTGTCTATTTACTGTACTTTACTGATGCCAGTGCACCATATATTCTGCAGTATACACTTGGTGACATGATGATCCTATCTGAATACACTAACCTTCTAAATATATGTTGTAAGCTGCCAATTACTCCAGCTTTCTATCTTAATCTGCTGTATTGTTACTTCCCATACGTGCACACTGTTTGAAATCTCTTCTACTGATGTTAAAGTAGCACTTTAACCCGTGGAAAATTGAATCTTTGTGAAATGCTAATTATGATTGTGTTTGGAATTTCACTGAAATTCCAACCCAGTCACGAGCTATACTGAGACAAGGTAAGGACTACTTTGTCTCTGTATCTTTCTTCCCTCTAGACTCTGGGTGGAGCTATAGTGTCAACCCTGACAGCAGAAATCAGTGATGGCTGCAGGGAATTGGCTCTGTCTATGGAGGATCCAGCTTCTCACGGGATCCTCCAAAGACCTCAATGCTGTACTCTCTCGCATGCTGTTCAGAACAGCAAACCGAATTCCTATATCACAATGTTCTGGACAAAACAAAGGAGCAGAACCCTAATAAATTCAAGAAGATTATCCAGGCCTGTAAATTATTTTATTTTTCTATGTAAAGTAACATTTAAACGCCATTCGAATGATATCCTGAAACTCCAATTAAAACCTGGAAACTGCCCACTTACTTGCCGTAATTAACTGGCAGGTGTACTATACATTTCAACTTTACCTAACTTTAAGAATAATTCACAGGTAAACTGGCAGTAAGCTTTTTAAAGAGACACTATAGGCACCAAAACTATAACTTAACAAAGCAGTTTTGGTGTATAGGTCATGCCCCTGCGGTCTCACTGCTCAATTTTCTGCCATTTAGACGTTTAATCACTGTTTTATGCAGCTTTAGTCACACCTCCCTGCATGTGACTTACACAGCCTTATTAAACACTTCCAGTAAAGAATCATCTAATTTTACACTTTATTTTAAATTCTGTTTAATTTAGAATTTCTTATCTCCTGTGCTATTAATAGCTTGCAATTTTACATAGCAGGAGATAAAAACTTTTAAAGTAAGTTACATCAGATTTGAAAATGAAACTATTTTGTTTTCATGCAGGCTGTGTCAGTCACAGCCATGGTAGGCGTGGCTAGGGCTGCACTTACAGAAACAAAAGTGATCTAACTCCTAAATGGCAGTGAATTGGGTAGTGAAACTGCAGGGGCATGATCTGTAAAATCACCAAAATAGCTTAATTAAACTAAATTTTGTTTTTGTTTGTTTGTTTTTTGTTTTTATGACTATAGTGTCATTTTCCATTGCAAGCCATGTGACTTTATTTTTTCTTGTTTACTAAACATAATCTGTATTATTTTTACAAGGCCAAATTAAAGAATTTAAACAGAGCATACTGGTCCTGAAAAGTGTGTCTCTACAAATGTGAATTGAACATAGGTTGTGGGTTGCAAATATTTTTTTCTACAGAGATGGGTGCAGTCTAGGTAAACTGTTTGAATTATTATTTTTAATAACCTAATTATGTTAATGTTTTCCTCTGTATGATGTATGACGCTAGTTTCTAAGGTTGTCTTTAAGAATTCATCCCTTTACAGTACAAAGAGACCTTTGTTTAAACTCAGTTGTAGAACATGATGCATATTTTTAAAGTGTAGTAATGCTGGCCATCCAGTCTGCCAGGGTTATGGAATGAGACTTGTGCTTCAAATATGTGAACTCTTGTATGTATACCTTATTCATACTACAGAAACCTGGAGGCTTGCATATAAAACTGTTTTTGCATTTAAAGAAAGGGGAAAAAAAAAACAAATATGATAGAAAAATAACTACTTCCTTCCTAGAATACAGTTTCAAATGAAAAATATATAAAAAAAAAAAACCAAAACACTATCCGTTATACAAAATAATAATTGCACGTGTTACCAACACGTATCAGGTCAGCTAAAGAAAATGTATCTAAATAAAGTGAATACAAAATATCTAGTAGGAGAGCGTGTCTGTAAAGCCAGGATAGAGTCAATCTCTGCTACTAATGTATCTCCTACTCGTAACTAATAGATACAGGATTGGAAAATAGAAGAGAAGTAGAAAAAAAATTATTAAATAGTGCTAAAGTGCAGAACCATACTTGGAATGTTGGTTACCTGCACATAGTGTAAAGTGCCCAGTGTCAGAGTGTGAGTGAAAGACAGAAAACCCGACGCGTGTTTCAGTGCTTAGAGCATGCACCTTCGTCAGGGGTTAGAATTATGTTTCCAAACGGTCTTATTTTTATATCCTATGGTTGTACTTTCATAACTATTAATGAACCAATCAGAAGTGCATACCTATCCGTTATTTTCGCGCCAAGGGAGAGTGGGCGTTTTAGTTAGTTCATTGAGATTCAAACGAACCAATCAGAGCTGATGCAATCAGCAGCTCTTACGATTAACCCCTTCCTATGCGTGATTGTAAAACCGCAATACTACTAGATATTTTGTATTCACTTTATTTAGATACATTTTCTTTAGTTGACCTGATACGCGTTGGTAACACGAGCAATTATTATTTTGTATAACGGATAGTGAGACCTTAAGGTTCAAATGGTCTTCTACTGTTATTATACAGTTGTCTGGTTGCCTTTAACATTTAAGGTCACTTTATTAGAGATTTGGAATGCCCTCCATGACTTCACTAGTTTAGATCTACATTGACTATGCAGACTGTGACATATCGAGTTATTAATAAAGTCAGGAGTCTGAGGGTCTTTGACACGGCGGATCAATGAGAGGTTTAGCCGAAAGGCTTAGTTACTATCACTTCACTTTGGATGTTTCTAGGGTCTGGGATAAGTAGGCAATTTTGTAACATTATTATGGTTAACACCATATGCTCACAGATCGTACATTCATAATTCAATTCCAGTTTAAACCCAAAACACAGGAATACTTCCGGTGTTTTGGGTTTTTTTTTCTTCTATTTTTTTTTTTCTGTTAAGGGGTTAAGCCCCAGGACATTTACTGGAGTGTCTATCAAGGTGTCTTTTGGATCCCTTGGGTGGTTGGTTCTCCCGTATTTTGGGTTGAACCCCCACCTAAGGTCTCTAACATTTTGTTTCAACAGTTTCAAATGACTATATGGAAATATTTCTTTTTCTTATATTGAAAGATAATTATGGTGACAGATAAGAACTAGTGAATCTATTCCTACCTAACTTCTATAAATACATACTTCTTCCTTAGTACAACATTCTTTCTTTTTATAGGTATTTCACATATGTGCTTCCACTGAGTTTTAAATGTTTTAGTATAACAAAAAAACTTTTTCCCAGATAGTATGTAAATAAAGACCATATTGTTTTAGCTTGCCTGTGAAAATTAAGAATTTGGAAAATTGTTACTTATTATAGTTTATTTAAAGGTAACTATCCCATCTTCTCCAATGCAAATTTTCAATTGCTTTTAGATTGTGAACTCATTTGAGCAGGGCCCTCTGCAGCTCTTGTCTTTTTCAACACCACTTTGTATGTCTGTACTTGTTTAATATCCCCAGTGAATTATTGTAAAGCACTGCAGAATGTTTGTTCTATATAAATGATAAATGGGCTTGATCTGGCACATTTTAAAGAGTTTGTCAAATGAGCTCGTTTCAAGTATAGATCAATATTCTAAATTCCTGATTTTTACTCCTTAATAATATTACCATGAAGGATAACCAGGTCACCTTAAAGGAACACCATAGTGTATGAATTCCTGATACTGCGGGGCATGGAGATGCTGAACGTCAGTAGCACTGGATTAGGAAGCACTTCAAGAGGCCTTCTGAGTGACTGCCACTAGAGGTATTCCTAGGCAGTAAAGTAAACACTGCCTTTTTACAGATAAGGCAGTGTTTACCTTAAAAAGCCTGCAGGGACAGGAAGTAGACACCAGAACAACTACATTAAGTTGAAGTTGTCCCTTTAATGTTGGACAGTCCAGTCAGGCTTACAGTCACACTAAATTTCCCTTTGCAGACCGACCTACACCATTTGTGGTTTGTCCTGTGTTTGTGATAACTGAGCTGGTCAGTACTAAAAACACACAAACTGGGATATCCAGGAGACCAAACCTTGCAGTAGAAATTAACTATATTGAAATATAGCTCTTGTGGAAGAGTGGGATGGATCTGCTAATATTCAGATAACGTCTGAGCGATATATCTGGAAGTAGAATAACTTTTACCATATTCTACCCTCTCTTTAAATTGAAAACTGCACAACAAGGATGCATTGTTCGAGTCCTCGGCTGGTTAATAGTTTCTTTAAAATGTTTATATTTATCACTTTCAGCTAATTCTCCTATGGGTCCTTCCAGTGTGGGCAGCTGCACCCCTGAACAGACGTGGCCAAAATCTGAACCATTGGACATGGAGGTACCTCCAGCTCCTGGCCCTGCAGAGTTTTTTAGCTCTCCTGAGTTGTGGATAAATTCTCTACCAAGTGAGTATTCCGATTTACTTAGTAGGAATTTGTTTTAATTTACCTTATTTGTTTTATGAATAGGGGTGTCTGGTCAGGTGTACTTTTTGTTTCCGTTCTATTTACTACTTGCCAACAAGCATGGAACCTATAAGAAAGTTTAGAGAGCACAGTTTGTCTCTAGGACAAAGTCATAAGAATTAACACCTTTCCTGACTGGTAACCGTTTTGTTCTATTGCTTAACATACTAATATAATTGGCCCCTTTCTCTCTCAAAAAACAAAAAAGCCACTCACTTGTGACTGCATATACTTAACATTGGACAAACTATAAATATTTACAATATAAATAATTACTTTTCCTTTGGTTGGTAAACCGGGGTCAAAACCTACTTTGTGGCATTTTCTGCTAATACTGTATATTTGTACTGTACCTAATTTATGGTATGTAGCTATGTATTTTTTTGAATATTTTGCAGTTTGAATCCAGTCTAATTATTTAATGCTGTTTTCTTTTCAGTGACAGACTTGGATATCCAGTTTCTGTACAGAGGAAAAGAGGTGGGCCAGACTATGACTGTTAGCAATCCTCAAGGCTGTAGACTTTTCTATGGTGATCTTGGACCAATGCCCAACCAGGAAGAGCTATTTGGACCAATTAGCCTTGAGCAGGTCCGGTTCCCTGGTACAGAGCAGATAGTGAACGAAAAACAGAAGATTTTCACGGGCCGCCTCTTGGATGTCATGGACAGAGGTCTTATACTAGAAGTCAGTGGGCATGCCATCTATGCAGTTAGACTTTGCCAATGCAAAGTTTATTGGAGTGGACCCTGCGCTCCTTCTCCAAACATGCCAAATCTTATTGAGAGGCAGAAGAGAGTTAAGCTCTTCTGTTTGGAGACATTCTTGAGTGGTGAGTGTTCAGTTCTACAATATTATTTGTGAAGTGTATGTGAAATTTTATTATTTAAGGCTATATGAACCTACTTGATAATTCACGTGCAGGTGTATTCTGGAATACAAATATTGGCAATTTTACTAATCTCATTCATTACTAGTATCCATTTATGGTGTTACCATCCACCTGTATTTTACAGTTTTTCTCCAAACAAATTGTCATTATTAATAATGTACTTCAGAGGTAATATCCATTGTCAGCTAGCTGAAAGGCAGGGTGAGAGGAATAAGGTGAAAGTCTAGGTGATGGTGGTATTGCCTACACTCTATTAGGTATAATGGGACACTGAGGGCACCAATACAACTTTAATGCATTTAATAGGCCTTATTGATAATGTGTATTTGCATGTGCAAATCCTTAGATTTTTTTTTTTTCATAAAATAAATGTTTTGCAGAAGACTGCACCATAAGCCAGCCTCTTTAGCCACAACACTTCATACTAGAAAGACTTCCTAATCAAATGTATGTACACACAGTTTCAGCCACTGTCAGTACTGAATGATCTGGACTACAACACAACCTGCATTAGAAGCAGAGGGGCACATAACATATGGATATCTCTACCAGTTTATAGTTTCTCTGATTGTCTGCAGTCAATTTGTAAATTAAAAGCAGCTCACTCAGTGCTGTTGGGACAGAGACTGTGTGCATACATATGATAACTAAATCTTAGTTTTGTAGTGAGAAGGTGTTGCTAAGGAGGCAGTCATTCTGCAAATCATTTTTTTTAATACCTTTTTTTGCAAAAACTATAAAGATTTGAGCATGTAAAAATAAAGCATATTAATGAGACCAAAATCAATCAAATGCATTAAAGTTGTCCCTTGAAACATGTGTTCATCATAATTGTGACTGCATAAACATTGCAACCATATAGCACAAAAGGGCTACATTTCACACATTTAACCATATCCCTGTAATCTTTTGTACAGTATGTCGCGATCATATGAAGTGCATGGACCTTAAATTAGATGTTAGACTTCAGCCAAGATCTTGTCTGTTTCAATGCTCTCTGAATTTGAAAACTGTATGGAAACCACTCCAGACATGCAAAGTGTGGTACAAATAGACAAGGACACGCATCTTCATAGAAGGGGGTTATACACAAACATTCTGTCATTAAAAGGCACTCTGTGTTGTGTTTTTGTTTGTTTCAGAACTCCTTAATCACCAAAAGGGTGGTCCCATCAAACAGCCAGCCTATGAAATCAACTTGTGCTTTGGTGAAGAGTGGCCAGATGGCAAACCCAGGGAGAGAAAGCTGATAATTGTACAGGTGTGTATCATAGAATTAACTAAACATTAATCACAAGTATATTAGCAGAACACCAAGACCAGAATTGGCATGATTGCTGTTTTCTTTTAACCAGTCTAAAAAAAACAAAAAAAAAACATACAAACTAAAGTGAAATCTGTCAGATTGCTGATTATTTTGATGCTGGAAGACTAAAATAAACCTATAGTTCCCCATTAAACTTTTTTTTTAATTTTTTTTATTTTTTATAAACTATTAAAAAAGAAATCCCTACACTAAACACGTTTATTTTTCCACAATAAGTTCAAGCCATTTTTCTAGTTTAGGCACTGCTCTGTCCAAAGAAAGTTAGTCAGTGTATAAATTCAGTGTACACATTGCTATTATGGCAGTTGATGTTGGCGGTAAAGAACGCTGAATAATACAATATATTTACCCCACATTTGCATTTTTGTTGCACAGTAAGATAGTTGATGGTAAGGCTTCATATACTAATATATCAAGCTGTCCTGCAAAATGCTGGTATCTATAGCACAGATTATCACCATGTTCTAAGGATAATGCTCCAGAGCATTCATGTTTGGATTGGATTGATGGCTCATGTCTGAAAGTAAATGTGAACAATCCAAAACGAGTAGGGATAAACCGGTGTCAGGCATATGCTTAATTGCTGCATTGTATGCCCTTGAAGCTAATAAATGAGTTGTCTTAAATGTAGCCAATACTCGTATACTCAATATAAGAGATTGAGACATTTTTTTTCAAGGTAATTTGAAAAACAAATCACATCAATTTACATTGTTTTTTTTTTTCACTTCCTAGATCATTCCAGTGGTTGCTCGTATGATTCTTGAGATGTTTTCGGGAGATACTATGCGCTCCTTTGACAGCGGCAGTGTGCGACTGCAAATTTCAGTACCTGACATCAAAGACAACATTGTCACACATCTAAAGCAGCTCTATCGCCTTCTACAGAATCACCAAGGACCAGAGGGATGGCCTTTACTGCAGCAACAAAACATGCACATGGCCCCAGCTTTACAGGCCCAGTGAGCAGTGCTGATGGCTTAGATTTGGAATGTTTGTCTAAAATAAACAAGGATTCCAAGTAGTATAACTTTCAATCAATTCCTAAGCAGAAGCTGTGATCTGCTTAAAGTCCTGTCCTATAGGTGACATTTTAGAAGATGAAGTCCTTTTCAAATATGGAAAAATTTTTGTCTGCTTTTGGAAGATGAAAGTATGGAACTGTTTGAGTAGTTAAATCTGGATATGCTGAAATCTGTTTATGGAGAGATGTTATTCTCATCTTCAATTTCTTTCCCTTATGTCTTTATTCATGATGACCAATTTTCTTTTTTAGTTTGTTTTTGTTTTTAATAAGCATTGCCGTTTATCATTAAGTGCCTAGAAAGAGCTGGCTTTTCTGTGGCCTATGCAATAATAATTAAGACCCACATTTTTTACTCCTCCTACATAGCTATTTATTTTTTAATACAGCAAAAACACTGTATATATCATTCTACAATGAAATCAGAGGGGTTGGGGACTATTCCCAAATAAAATAATCAGAGTTGTTAAATACATTTTGGCCTACATGAGTTCTGGTCTTCATTATGCATGTAACATTTCTACATTTCAAAAACAGTGTATATATATATATATATAAAGTAAAAAAAGTGCAATCATGTATTTTTTATTTTTTTTTGCCCTTTATTTTATTCTGATACTCAATAGATTGTTGTTTCTCACGTTTACATATGTATATCTTGACAATAAGCAACCATTTAATAGAAAATAGGAAAAATCTGATCTAATTTAAACACAATGATTTTTATTTATTTTTTCCCACATGTGTTGTGCAAGTGCAGGAATAGGTTTAAACCAATGATTCTTAACCCCTATGTTGAGTTCATTTTCCAGAATCAAGTTAATGATTTGATTAAAGAATGGTCACTGGCAGAAAATGTTAAGAACTACTGGTTCTCTGCAGAATATTGAATTTTAATTATTAGAAATGACTGTCCTTATACTAGTAAGACACATAGGAGGCCAAAAAATTATTCACTAAAGTGAGATTTTCAGGAATTCAAAGTTAAAGGAACACTATAGTCACCTAAACAACTTTAGCTTAATGAAGCAGTTTTATAGTGGTTTTTATATCATGCCTCTCAGGTTAAAAAAAAAAAAAAAAAGTAGGCGAGTAGTATTGTTTAAAAAACATATATACAAGTGAGGGCGCCACAGTCACAAACGTGCGTGTATATTTACCATATGATACCTCTAGCTTTGTTCCACTCATCAGAATAAAGCAGAATAAAGTCATCAGACGAAACGCGTTGAGCAGAATAAAGCTAGAGGTATCCCCAAAGAAGTCTGCCCTACAGCCTGTACCTGCCTGATCTATCAACCTTATTCACTCTCATACTTCATCTCAAGAGATTGGAAACGAACAAGTAATAGACCTCTTGAGAGGGATGTGAAAGGGTTTATAAAATACCCCTTCTTGTCTCAGATTCTTGGCTGATATCAGCAAATCTAATGGCTAGAGTAGGACTCACCTTTTGGGGCTTGCCTTGACATGGCAGGTGAGCTTATATTCAAATGGCCATTGGAATAAAACTAGAGTCTCCATTTTGTTTAAATGTACATAGGGATTTAGGCCAGAGCACAGGTAACGTTCTTTGTTTTTACTAACTATACACGCACGTTTGTTACTGTGGCGCCTTCACTGGTATGTTTTTTTTATCCCCCTAATTTGAGTGGCTAGCCTGCACTGTTTTGCACTTTATCCCACTTACCGCCGTGGATACACTCTCAGGTTTTAATGCTCAATTCACTGCCATTGAGGAGTTAAATCACTTTGTTTCTGTTTATGTATCCCTTGCTACACCTTGCCTGGCTATGATTGACACAGCCTGCATGAAAAAAAACTGGTTTCACTTTCAATCAAATGTACTTTACCTTAAACAATTTTATCTCTTCCTCTGTAAATTGAACTTTAATCACATACAGGAGACTCTTGCAGGATCTAGCAAGCTCTTAACCTAGCAGGGGATAAGAAAATCTAAATTAAACACAACTTGCAATAATGAAAAGATAAGCTTTGGATGACTCTTTACAGGAAGTGTTTAGGAAGGCTGTGCAAGTCACATGCAGGGAGGTGTCACTAGGGTTCATAAAGGGATTTACCGTATACACTCGAGTAGAAGTAGAGTTTTTCATCACATTTTTTGTGCTGAAAAACCCCCACTCGACTTATACTCGAGTCAATGTCTGTATTATGGGAACTTACATTACCATAATACAGACCAGGACCGCCGGGCTCATTACAAGCCCGGCGGTCCTGTTGGGGGCTGGCAGCAAGCTGTAACTTACCTGTACTGCAGCTCCTGTCTGCTCTCCTCTGTTCCGGTCAGCTCCACGGTAAATCTCGTGAGAGCTGCGGGGTCAGAGTGTTGCCACGGGTTACCGTGGCAATGCTCCGCGGCACTCAGACCGGAGGAGGAGAAGGGAGCTGACCGGAACGGAGGAGATAGAAGGGAGCTGCAGGAAAGGTAAGTTACAGCTCTCTGCCTGCCCCCCTCCTACACAGCCCATCCACTGGACCACCAGGGAATGAGAGCCCCCCCTCCCTGGTTATGTTTCAAGCAGGGAGGGGGGGGACGACGAAAATAAATAAATAAAAATTTAAATAATATAAAAATTAATTTAAAAAATAAATAAATAAAAATATATATATATATATATATATATAAAAAAAAATACCCCCCCCACCAAAGCCCTGCATCACATATACACACACACACTACATTCATTATATATACACACTGTAAATAAATATTTAATTAATATAATTTATTGGGGGGATCTAATTTTATTTCAAAATTTACCAATAGTACCACCCTAGTCTTATAGTCGAGTCAGTAAGTTTTCCCAGTTTTGGGGGGTAAAATTAGGGGTCTCGACTTATATTCGGGTTGACTTATACTCAAGTATATACGGTAACTCCTAAATGGCAGAGAACTGAGCAGTGAGGCTGGAGGGGAATGTTCTATACACCAAAACTACTTCATTAAGCTAAAGCTGTTTTGGGGACTATAGTGTCCCTTTAATTTAGAATTTAAAACATTTGAAATTCTTCCAATTCAGCTGTTTGGTCTAAAATCTGAAACTCCCTTTGAGTACCAGTTGTTAATTTTTCGGCCTAATGAAGTAGTTTATTTAGTATATTACCTCATTAACATCGAAACAGTCCCACTTATCCAGTCTTTAAATAGCCTTATCAATGGTTTCCAGTAACTATGTATGTTGTAGCTTTTTAGAATATCATGTTTCTTTACCAAAGTGAGAATTAAAATTGAATTTCAAATTTTAGGCCAGATTAGCTAAACTGAAACCATAGCTGACTTAGAGAATTTTTCCAGTTTGGCACATTTGACCTTAAATTAGTATTTTCATCTTTGTGGATTACCCTAGTCCAGGGGTGGGCAATCTGCGGCCCTCCAGATGTTTTGGACTAAATCTCCCTTGATGCTTTGCCAACATTATGACCCTAAGGGCATTATGTGAGATGTTGTCCAAAACATCTGGAGGGCTGCAGATTGCCCTCCCCTGCCCTAGGTCTAAAGGCAGTGTCAGAAACGGTGAGAATGTTGAATAGGTACATCTAACTGTTTTGTTTGGGTATGTCTATAATCAAGATATACAGCAATCGGTATGGACAAAGCATAAGCATTCTGTTAAATAATATAACTGTAAAGCATAGACCTGTTGTATTGTAAATATATGGACATCAGTTTGTCTTGAAGGTGATTTATCCAAGGCAGAGAATGCATGTGCTGTATAATTGAGTCCTTTAAAAAAAAAAAAAAAAAAAAACCATCTCCATGCTGATTTTCCAAAGATGGTTCTAAGTGCAATGTCATATTTGTTCCTGGTATGCACATATCTTTACAGCAGGCAAATTGTAGTGCATATTGTGCCTGCAGTTTTATAATTAAAAAAAATGGAGGGATGCTAATGGACAAACCTGTTCTGGGTGCAAACCTGGCCATACACCTGATCTAAAAGAAAACATGATTCATCAGAACAGACAACCTCCTTCCTTGATCTAGTTTGGATGCCAACGTCCCCATTGAAGGCACTTTTGGGAGTGGACTGGGGTCATCATGGGCACTCTGACCAGTCTGTGGGTACACAGCCCTTACGCAGAAAACTGACGCACTGTGTGTGCTGACACCTTTCTATCATGACCAGCATTAAATATTTCATCGATTTGAGCTATAGTAGCTCTTCTGTGTGATCGGACCAGATGGTTCGCCTTTGTTTCATTTGCATCAGTGATTGCTGGGCACCCATGACTCTGAGGTCAGTTCACCAGTTGTCCTTTCTTGCACAAATTTTGGTAGGTAGTAAACCACTGCATACCAGAAACTCCCCACTAGGCATCACTATTTCGCCCTAGTCAACGTCATTCAGAACTATTCGCATGCCCATTTTAACTGCTTCCAACACATGGAATTCAAGAACTGACTGATCACTTGCTTCCTAATATATCCCACCTCTTGACAGGTGCAATTGTAATAATATGATCAATGTTATTAATTTCACCTGTCAGTGGTTTTAATGTTGTGCCTGATAAATGTATAATACTCTGAATTAATTTAGAGATGTGGTATCATAACTCATTAATTCAGAGTAATATACACTGTTACACCTCATATGACATGTTAGCATTAGAATGGTATAGGGTTAACAATTGTCAAAAGAACTGTATTTATTAGTACTAGGAGATACAGAGGTCAGGTTCCCAGATACCTAATAGGCATCCAAGGCAGCTGCCTATTGTCCAGGATCAGAAAAAAAGCCTAGTGGGCCACTGTCTGGGTTTGGAGCTTTTGCACAGAGCAGGCCCTCCTTGAGTTTACAGGGAGATCAAATCTTCTCCCTGCATGGTCATGTGCCTTCTCACTTTACTGAGGGAGTACTCTTGTGGTCACCAGCACTTTTGGATGACACAGGACACTCTTCATTGACATTGACTGAACACAAGAACCGTGAGGATGCTCATAAAGTGGTCCATACCTGATATTGTTGCAGACAATGGAGCTCCCGTACCAGACGACCAACAAATGAATGTTGTAATAATATAAGTCACAGTATTAATTTACGAAGCAGTCACAATGTAAGGCACACTATTAATTTAGTAAGCAGATCAGCATTTTTTTCTTAATCTGACCAATGCTACTCTGCAGTTAATGATTATTATTATTTTTCCTAATCTCTCTGATGCTGCTCGGAGATAAGGCTGACCTGCTGAGAAAAAGTGCCACAGAGCAGTGACGTGATGTCTGATGTCACCATGCTCCTTACCAAACCCACACAAAAGCTTAACCTCCAATTGGATAAGAGCAAGCTCTGCATTCGGTCTGCAGACAAGCAGATACAGTCATGGGAAAAAGAAAGCACACCCTCTTTGAATTCTATGGTTTTACATATCATGACACAATAACAATCAGCTGCTCCTTAGCAGGTTTTAAAATTGGGTGAATACAACTTCGGAAGAACACATGACATATTACACCGTGTCATGATTAATCTAGCAACAATAAACCAAAATGGATAAGCCATGTTTGAAAAACAAAGCACACCCTTACTGCTTCCGTAGGAAGTAAAAGGCTAAGTAGCAGACAGGTGCTGCTAATCAGATGCCCTTGAATAATCGTTCGTCAGAAAGTGGGACCACCTGAATTTTTAGCAGTTTGCTGGTCTGGAGCATGCAAGTGTATGTTAATACAATGCCAAGGAGGAAAGACATCAGCAATAATCTTAGATAATCAAATATTGCTGCCCATCAAACTGGAAAGGGTTATAAGACCAATTCCAAACAATTTAAAGTCTACTCACTCTACAGTGAGAAAGATTCAAAGGTGTAGATTCAACCTGTACTTGTGCATTTTATTGCAGTAACAGCTAACAGTAATATGACATTCACAGTTAAAATGCCACGTAGAACTAAAACTTTTTTTTTTTTTTTTTTACATTTTATTCATATTAAATTGTGTTTAATATATAAATATTTGGTGTGACAGGGAAGTCCTGTTTCTCCTGAGCAAAATTATATATAATAAGTGTGGGTGCATTTAATACGAAAGAGGTGAATTACACCTGAAATTCAAGGTTTTGTTTACGTTTTGTTTTGATCACAACTTGTACAACTGACTCAGTCCTTAAGGGGTTAATAACATGCTTGCACTGTGTTTGCTTGTGACTTGTCTCTGGTGTCTGCAAAAGTGGGATACCAGAGGGCAAAAGGGCCAAGAAAGAGCCTTGTGCATGCCCACCACTGAGTCCCCCACAAAAATAAGTAAAGTTGATGCAGTGTGTGTGTTTTTTATAGTCAATGTAGTGTGTCTAATGATTGCAATGTCTGTAGTAGTGTAGTGAATGAAGTGTGTATTGTATGCAGTGTGCTGCTTGTGTGATTGCATGTGTTTGTGGTGTGCTGTGATGTTTTGCGGCAGCAAATATAGAATACACACACAGAACTGTGGTTTAACCCCTTAAGGACACAAGCCTAAAATTGTCCATCACAATTCCCTTTTATTTCTGAAGCTGTGTCCTTAAGGGGCTAATAAGGTGACATGTAAATATTGCACTGTTATAACTGGTATACTTTCCCCAATAAAACGCTTTTATGCTAAATCTCCCACCTATTCCATATGGTAATATGACAGTATTGGATTCACCCAGCAAATAATGAAAACTGATTGAGAGCAAACAGTAGAAGATTTGTATATACTATTGCTTTTAATGGGTCCTTTTAAAATCTGTCTTCTTTCACTAAAAAGCACCCCATCTTTCTATCACACACAGTATATCAGATACATGTATGTTTTAGGCCAGCATTGACTGTGGGAAGTTGTAGAGATAACCGATACAATAACTGTATGGAATAGGCTTCTGTACTAGCCTCTCCTGAAACTGTCCTTTTAACAGGGAGTGACTAGGCAGGTCATGTGATCTGGTGATCAGGAACCAGGAAGAAGATGAAAGCGTGTTGATTCTCAATGTCTGAGTAAGTTGAATAAGCCTCATGCTGAATGTACATTCATGTGTTTTTCCTGCACAGTGGATTTCACAGCCTGTCTGAAATGTGTCATAATGTACCTGCATGCTGCTCACATCTGTTTCATCTTTATAAAGGTTTCTGCAATGATGAACTCACAGCACATCTTGCATATTAATTTTATTTTATATTAAGGGTTGGCTTATATACATAGATTAGCTGCTGCAGAACTTCATGTAAGTATTATTCTACCGCAGGTGGCTGTCGGTATGACCAACCATATTACAGATAGGCGTAAACTAACCAATCTCAATATCTTGTAATTTTTTTTTATTGTACTACCAGAATTTTGGAACTGCAAACTCTCAGGAAGGATTCTCACTTTCAACTCCATATTACTGGTAGATACCCAGCAAGAAATATCATACCACAGTTGGAAAAATCGTACTAGTCTATTAGAGCAGGGGTCCTCAAACTCTGGCCACCCAGATGTTGCTGAACTACAACTCCCATGATTCTTTGAATTACATAGCCAGAAAATCATGGGATTTGTAGTTCAGCAACATCTGGGGGGCCGGAGTTTGAGGACCCATGACATAGAGCGTCAGTTGACCACTCTTAGCCAATCAGGATCGCCCCTAGATACCAACTAGAGAATGCACATGAGGATGGTGACAGTAAAAAACAGAGTCAACCCAGGGGATAAATTGCAGCATTAAAACTAAAGAGTTACTGTAACCAGACCACTTAATTGAGATGAAGAGGTCTGGGTGTCTATAGTGATCCTTTTAAGGGCTACGCCACTGCCCAAATAAAAAATAAAATGCTGTTTAGTAGATATAACCCCAACCACCCCTCCCACCACCCCAAAAAACAAAAACAAAACAAGCATTCAATTATACATTTATTTTTGTTTTTATTAGGACTATATCTAAAAACAGCTTGGAAAAGCTGAAGATTTCTTGTCTGCTACCTTTGCAAACCCTCCCCTTCTAACCACTCCCATACTTTCTGTGGCTGTCCAATCACAGTTTTCCCCATATAGCTCAATGAGAAGTCTTTACAAGACAGGTGCTCTGGGCAATTGCTGCCTCAATTGAACTAAACAACCAGTCAAAAATAGGACTGTTTACCTTATTGACAGCCGGGGGTGTAACAAGGTTGATTTAGAAAATAGTCAATTTCTATTTAAATCTGCACTTTTTGTAAAATTAAAAAAACAACACTCTTCACACATAGAAAGCTTTTCAGCAAGCTGAACTGCTCTAGGGGTCTTGAGTGTCCACACACTGAAGTTCCAACAGGAGCTTGCAACTCACGCCTTCATTTGCATTAGCAATGCCAAATTTGGACTAAACTGAATGGAAACAGGCTGTAGTGTTTATGGTTTTTTTGAGTGGCCCTTGAAGGGGAAATTTAAAAAAAAAATGCCATTGGAAGTTATAAAAACATTCTGTCCTGTCATGTGTTCCTTTGTCATTAAATTAGGAATATAAAATATGGTCAAGTACTTTTACCCACCCACATGCTTGTTAATCCCAAGAGAATATGCATTTAATCCTCTATGATTGCAAATTTTATGGTGTACATAGTATCCACTGTCAATGACTGTGGCTTACACATGCAGCCTGCTACATACAGCCTGGCTCACAAAACTGTGAACTGTAATATGTACAAACTGATAGCAGCCATGGTTGCTATTAGTTGATGCAGTTCAACTGATATTATGTCAACTACTTAATCTCATAAACCATTCATGGAGAGGAAGGGATCAACTGACACTTGTGGTGCAAGGGCAGTAGCATCAGGTTCCTTAAAAAGTTTTGCTCTAACCACCACAACCACTTCTGCTTTTAGAAGTGATCATGGTGATAGGAGTTGGTATAAACGTTGCACATACTAATATATTTGCACTCGTGTGACTCGGCACACATGATCCTGGTAGCCCAGAACTCCGTTCTGGACTGCTAAATGTAAATTCTGTGCCAAAACTACGTCAGTCGTCAGAGCACACTGGCAGTGAACATAATTATCTTCTCCTAAATTGCCTAAAGGACTGCAGAAAAGGCTTGGAGTAACCCTTTATTGGCATCGTAAATACATATGCATAAATATATACATGTATATTTCAATGTATTTAAAAAGTGGAGGGTCAGTTTTGGACAACTTTTTCATATTAACATTGCAGAACTGCTTCACTTTTTACTACAGCACATTCTTTTTTTTTTTCTTTTTTAGGGAAGAGGTGGTGGGTTTAATTCATCAGTAACCCTTTTGTAAGATTTAAGATGATTGACATGTCATAACTATTAGCTGTTGTTTTGTTTCAGGTTAAACATCAAAAGATGCATTTGACTTGGCACTGAAGTACATCCAGCCTTTTACATTGGAGTCATGAATCTGTCAATTCAGGCAGAACTCCATTTAGCTTCCAAACGTCACCTTAAAGAGCGTAAAAAGAGGTCATGGTCAACTACATCCTCTTTGAATCTGGCTGCTGAACTCCTGTCTGTAGACTGTGGGCTGAAGCCATGTTTTCTGTATGATTATAGTGGTGTGCGTGTTCACCAAATTCAGAGCTACCTCCAAGAACTGCAGCGTATTGGCTTTATAAAGGGGCACATGCATACCCTCAACATTGCTGATAATATTCTCATTATTAATGTACCCAAAACCATGTTATATTTGGATTCATTACTTCACAGTGAAGATTTACATTTAATAAATGTTTCTGCCTCCCTTGATCAACCAGCAATGCTCAGCTGCAATCATGTCTCAGTGATTCGTACTCAAGTCACCCAGCTCTTGGACCATCTAACACCTTATCAAAATGAACAACCTGCTACTGTATCTTTGAGTGACATTGAGTCTCCGCAGTGGAACCTGTGCACTATATTTGGATTTATTTTACATTTCCCTGCAGTTTATTGGTTTGATACATCAAGTGGCTTTGAAAATTGCTTGTCTATGATACCGCTGAGACATTTTACTGTCCATGCCAGTTGCTCTACCATAGGCCTCACAAAAGCCCAGATCTATTCGTTCAGTATTCCTGAGTCTGTGTATGATGGTCTACAGAAGCACTTACAGGAATGGATTGATAAGCTGAAACAGACATTTCTTGGACAAAGTGATTTCACAGACCTTGAAATTGCTGTCAATACTGTGACTCTTAAAGCTGTTACACTTTGAAGACATTTCTGAACTATAATATTGTATTATTTTATGTAAAATGTAATTACATCCTCCCATTAAAAAATCTGTGACTTTGTAAAATATGACGTGTCTCTCTTGTAATTGTTCTTGTGTTCACCTGTAATCTTTTGATCCAGCATTCTTGGGAGCAACCATTTTATTTCTCTGCTGGATTTAAAACCATTACACTAGGACTGGTTTACTGGCTGAGAGTGTCAGCTGAGCACTCTCCTCCACTTAGCTCCTCCGTGCAGGGCCGCCATCAGGGGGATACAGGCAGTACCCTTGTAAGGGGCCCGGACCAGCTTAGGGCCCTGTAGCACTTGGCGGTTGGGCAGATAAATATATCGCTGTCCAGCAGTGTTAGTATTCAGATCAGATGGGAGCCGGTGTTCTATCAAATGCCCCTACCCGTGAAAATCCCCTACCCTCGTCACTTCCGGTGAGGGGAATCAGCTGGCTCCTGTGCTGCACATGTGTGCTAGCACTCCTGCTACTCCTCCACAGCAAGGTCCTGGAAGGTAAGTAAAACTAGTTTAACACTTTCATTATAGTTAGTGCATTCACTAAGCTTAGGACATGGGACATTTAGGGTTAATGTTAGGGTTCAAATTAGGGTTAGGCTTAGGGACTTGTTTATATTTAGTGATATTTCACAGTAGGGGAAAATCTATAAATAGTGATTTTTCACACTTTATTTTAACCCTTACCCCAAGGGTTAGGGTAAGAATAGAGTGTGACAGAGGTTAAAATAACTCACCTAACCCTAATTTGTACCCTCACTTAACCCTAAATGTCCTGTGTGCCTAAGCTTAGTGAATGCACTAACTATAATGAAAGTGTAAAACTAGCTTTACTTACCTTCCAGGACCTTGCTGTGGAGGAGTAGCAGGAGTGCTAGCACGCATGTGCAGCACAGGATCCAGCTGATTCCCCTCACCGGAA
Organism: Pelobates cultripes; assembly: GCA_933207985.1. Lineage (NCBI taxonomy): Eukaryota > Metazoa > Chordata > Amphibia > Anura > Pelobatidae > Pelobates > Pelobates cultripes. The sequence continues at coordinate 123,098,714 of OW240912.1, forward strand.
GTGACAAGGGTAGGGGATTTTCACGGGTAGGGAAATTTGATAAAACACCTGCACAGCTACCTCATGGGTGGCCGTCACTTCCTCCCAGCATTACTATCTAGCTTCTGTAACACTAGCAGCTCAGGGTTCAGACACTAGACATTGTGTGGGGATATGGCAAATCATCATACTGCCACCCTCTGGTTCCCACACTGCGCCTCCACACATTGGATTGCAAGGTATGGTAGGACTGCATAATAAAAGGTTGGAGTAGAGGATAGGGGAAAGGGCTATATTTGCTTCTTACTTTGGAGGGAAGAGTTTTGAGATGTATGTGTGTGCATGTCTGACTGTGTGTGTGTGTGTCTCACATTGTTCATGTGTGTCTGATAGTGGGAATCTATGCATGTTTGTCTGTGCATCTCAGGGCACCTAGATTCCTGCACCAATGGATGTGGCCGGCACCCCGTGGACCCCAGGTTAGTTGTCAAATTGTTTTCAATTGGTTTGACAACTTACCCTGGGAAGGAGCCAGGGCACTCCTTGCACCTTAACCACACCAGCGCAATGCAGTGGTTATAGTGCTTGGAGGTTTTGTGTTGGGGTTTTTTTAAGATGAAAGCTGATATGTCTTGCAATGAAAGGGGTTCTCAATAATATTTGATGCTAAGGAATCTGGTGGAAAGTCTCAGGTTAGAGAATTTTGAAATCCAGATGCAGGCATGACTAAATTCATGTAGACAGTGTAAAACTTCTAGACTAGTGTTTCCCAAACCAGTCCTCATGACCCACAAACAATCCAGATGTTGTCAGTATCTCTATTGGAATAAAAAATGGAAATAAATAAATCCTGGATTGTTGGTGGGCCATGAGGACGGAGGGAAGAAGGTGATTTAAAGCTGCTTATACATCAAACAGGGAAATATTGTTCGGCAAAACTATTTATAGAAAGTGAATTAAAATTCCAACTGTTTACTACCCTGTTGTAGTATATCTCTTACTTCAAAAAGAATACACCTCCTTTTAGGGGTGGGGGGGAGGGATGTATACAAAAAGTGCTCAAGTGAATAAAAACAAGAGCTCTATACACTTTGGTGGAATACTGTCTTACCCACACCCAAAATTTGCAGGGTGTGTAGGGTGGTGTAGGTTAAAGATGCACTATAGGATACAAACATGTATTCCTGACCCTATAGGGTTAAAACCACCATCTAGCCACCCTGGTCCCCTCATGCCTCCCTAAAAATAGTAAAATCTTACCTGTATTCAAGATTGAAGCTTCGGGGTGTGTCCCTGTTTCCTTTAGACCTGCCTGCTGACATCAGCAGAAGTGGTAGCCTGAGCCAATCACAATGCTTCCCCATAGGAGTGGCTGAGACTGACAAAGAGGCAGATCAGGGGCAGAGCCAGCACAATTCAATCATGGCCCTGACCAATCAGCATCTCCTCATAGAAATTAATTAAATCAATGAATCTCTATGATGAAGGTTCAGTGTCTGCGTGCAGAGGGTGGAGACACTGAATGTTTGGATGCATTTTAGGCAGCCATTACCCGGGAAGGATCTCTAACAGCTATCTGAGGAGTAGCCAGTGAAGTTACCAGTAAGCTGTAATGTAAACACTGCATTTTCTCTGAAAAAACAATGTTCACAGCAAAAAGCCTGAAGGTAATGATTCTATTCACCAGAACAAATGCAATAAGCTGTAGTTGTTCTGGTGACTATAGTGTCCCTTTAAATCTACATCTGTAAGTGGAGTGCTTAATATAAAATATATTGATGTGGGGAGTAACTTACCCCACATGATCTTGCTAAAATCTTAAACTTATGTGTGACAAACTCCCCTGTCCTCGTGAGTTTGCCACGAGCTTCTGGAGGAGCCTGCTTGCCAGCCTCCTGCCCACCGACTATGGGCCAGGTCAGCAACTGTAAAGGCCTATATTTTATTCCTCCTGGTTCGGCACTGTGCAGTAGTGCGCATAGAACCAAACACTAGTTCCCTGGCGGCCGTTCGCATGGACCAAAACCGCTTATAGACTTTAGGGAGACTTAGCTGCGAAAGCCCTGGAACTAGTTCAGCATGAAGCCTTTGCGGTTTCTGGTTGGTCTCCAGCGGCACTTAGCCACGATTCTATGGAATTATTTTCGACTAGGGGACCGTGCGTGCGGTCGGTCAAATTATGACTTCCAGGAAAATCCTGAACCGATCTGGGGGATTTTTGGATATGTTGGTCACCCAGATCGGGGCTATCAGGGGATGTAACTTTTGTGGGGTTTTATGTATTTTTAAGGTACTTTTGGGAAATGTGTGTTTTCTGTGCTTGGACATAACTGTCTAATACAGTGCTTGACTCAATTATCTCCCAGGCACAGGGGAGGGATTATTCTGTTTTGTATGTCCTGGCCCTGAGAGCCAATGTAATCGTATATATGTTTTTACTGTAGTCTACGCTCTGGTTTCAGTGCCCCTTGCATGGGGACCTGCATATAAGGCCAGTTGTGGCTGCCATTAAATGTATTTCAGCTTGTATTTCTAGAACTATGTGCTGTCTGGTTACTAGGAGGGGAAAGGGCTATTCTTTAGTCACTGTTCCAGTGTGGAGGATTCAACAGGGAAAGTCCTTGTAGAGTGTCATCCAGTGCCTGGGGGTGTTTAGAGCAAACCCATGCGGTTCCAGGAGGGAGTGGTTCCAGGACTAGCACTCCCAGGACTGAGTGTCGTCCAGTGCCTAGGGGTTGACAGAACAAATTCCTGGAGAGAGCGGTTCCAGGGCCCCAGTCAAGCTACGGCGACTGTGGGCAGAAGTGCCTCGGTTTGTCCCCTGTTCCAGCTAGGAAGTGGTCCTTGGCGGAGGTACCCAGCCAAGGATACAGGGAGCTCCTGTAAAAAGGTGGAATAGGTATAATGCTCACCTTTAGAAGAAAAAAAAAGTTACCTGCGCTCTCTCCTTAATCTCTATGTATATTTAAACAAATGGAGGTCATTTAGTTACTCCAATGGCCACTGAAGGGGATGCCCGCCTGCCAACGTCAAGTAGATTATTGCTCAATTGATAAGCTCTATATAGACACGTGTGAAGTCAGTCACAGTCACATTAAAGATAATCAATTAAAAAAATTACAACAGCCATATAACATTAGTTCTATCCATATAATTGTACACTCATAGTATCACTACAATCTGCTGGCAAACTATTACACTCTCCCTATAGCACCTTCATGGGTGCCGATTAGATTAAATGTCTCTGCAAGTATTGGTTATCCACGTATCCAAAGAGGTAGCAGCACTCACGGACTTAATAATGTAGAGTCACTCCGTTAACAGAAATACATCCCCCAATAACCAAATAAACCCCCTCCTACTCATAAAGAGAAAAAATAACTAAGTGGAAAAATAAATCAGTGCATAGTGAAGTGATTTAAAATAAATAAATCCTGACACGCGTTTCGGTGCTCAGAGAGGCACCTTCGTCAGGGGAGAAAACTTCCATAATGAAAGTTTCCAGTATATATAGGTGTATAATGGTGATTAGTCCCACCTTCGATCAGCTGCAGCCTCTCAGGTAGAAATGTTGAGATCCGCCTTGTGGGTGGTTACTTGCCGTCAAGTTTCACAGTCAACGTCATCACCAAAATTGATGCCAACAATTAACCCTTCAGATGGCATTATCCCAATATAGGGAGACATAGTGAAATACATGGCCTGTTATAATCTATGTATTATAAAGATAAGAGTAGCAAATGACTTCATACAAAATACATTTTTCTCAAGAGAGATTGTCCCTAATTTTTGTTTCACACATTAGTAGTAGGGTTCATGCCCAGAGTGGATAGAAACCACTCGTACTGACCACCCCTGTTTGGATATTCTCCATATAGGGGGCTTTTTTAGATTTTTTGTTTAACAAAGAATCACATTTTTGCCTCATTTCATTTTAAACATGGATTCCTTTGAGTCTGTGGTTGCTGTATACAACAGCTTTGAAATACAACTTAGGAAAAGATGCAAAACCAGTGAACCACTCATGGAAAGCTGTTTCATTGTTAATGATAATCATCAGCATGAAGTTTGTTACTGGTTTGCTATTGAGGCTTGGTAATGCTTGGGAAGCAAAAACCAAAAAGGTTATGGTGGACTTGTGATTTCTGTAGGAAAAGCAAGTCTAATGGCTTGACTGGTGCGCAGATTTTTGTTTAACATTGTATTAACTATTCACAGACTTCAGGTGGAAGGGGTTTTCAATCAAAATTGTTTCCCCACCATCACATTTTTGGTGAATATATATATATATATATAACAAAAAATTCTTGCACTCACGCTATAGGAATCCCTTGTTTGCCGGGTGCTCAGCCAGGGCTTGGTTATCCAAGTATCCAAAGATCAATACCAATACCATATTGATCCTGAGGAAAGTCCCATATAGAGGACTGAAACGTTGATCGTAACTTTTAATATGACCTAATAAAGATTTGAACTTTTATATTCCATGAGTGCTGCCACCTCTATGGAGAATATATATATATATATATATATATATATATATATATATATATATATATATATATATATATATATATATATATATATATATATATATATATATACACACACACACACTCCTTCAAATGTGAATGTTCCTACTTACCTACATTAATTTTAGTTGATTTTAAATAACATCTGCACTATATTGTGCTCGTTTTATCTCCTATATGTACCACAAGTTTAAGATTTTTACAAGATCACGTGGGGTAAGTTACCCCCACATCAATATATAGTATTTCTCTTAATTTACATCTATCACAAGATTCCAAGCATGAATCCCTGCCATCAGAGAAATACTACAAGTCAAGCAATGCCTACAAGTCCATACAACATTGTCCATGTTACTACATTCCCATATCTGTACCAGACATTTCCTGTTTATCTAGTTGTGTCCAGTATGTTCTTACCATACCTTCCAGGCAAGTACTAGCAGATTCCAGTGAAACAATGACTAATTGAGTGTTTGTTGTTAATGAACACTTTTAATTGCTTCTGACTTTTGTTTGTGTCTCCTAAATTCAAGCGGAATATGTTAAGCCTTGGGCTAGAATTCAAAAGTACATAATATATACAAGTGTATACCTCTATCACTGGCTGTTAGTAGGTAACCTAGTTAGCATCTAATTGACCTATTATGAATGTAATAGTGTCTCTATTGCGGCTGGAGCCCGTCTGCTTCAAATTGAAGCATACATTTTCCAAGTGAGAGAAAAATGCTGTGAAAGATATTTGTATTTTCCCACCATTTGTGAAGCATTGTAAAAATAACTAGACGTATTCTTAATTAGTGACCACGATTATGTAAAAGATCATTAAATCATAACTCATTGTTCTGTGTATAATATCTCAGTGTGAAGAATGCAAATAATTAACACTGAAGCATAAAATATATATTTTTGTGTTTTTGTTATTTTGTATCAAACTTAGATATATTATAAAATAAACAACTACAAATGCTCAAACAGCCGATTCAGTCAGTATGAAATCTTGAGGTAGTAAGATCTTAGTCTATCAAATATTCCATGTTGGCAGAGATAATAATCATGGTGAGGACTGCCACAAAAAGTACCAGAACCGAGGCCCAGCAAGACGTACCACTCTGGAAAGAAGAAGAAAAAAAAAAAAAAAATGATTAGTATCCAATGGGAACATATTACCTTTGGATTAAGAAATGTTGTGAAATTACATTTCACCTTCCATGTATCTCAGAAATAGTCACAACTTTTATATAGTCATTTTTGTCATCATTATAGTGGTTATTGACTTAATATCTCTACTTTTAATGTATATTAACTGATAATATGAGCTAGCTTAATGAAACAGTATATAGCGTCAGGAATACAAACATGTATTCATAATGCTATACTAAGCCTCTTTGCCGGAGTTCATCTGTGTAGATGATCTCAGCCAATCCAATGTTTCCCCCCAGGAAAACACTAGGAGTCTAGTGAGCATGCGCGGCAAATCCACATGATGCACCAATTAAGTGGTCTATATGAGACCATCTGATTGAATAGCCAAATTTAACTCTCATGTGGTTGTTAGGGAGACCACCACTAGAATCATATTAGCCCTGCTATGTAAACAGCAATGTTTTCAGATTTAGAGTTAATATTACAGGGCCATGGCAGCCATACCACTTCAATGAGATGAAGTGATCTGGGTGCCTATAGAGTCTCTTTAAGTGGCAGTCTTGCACCACATACAACTTACAACATTGCAATGGATACAGCTCCCTTTGTACATTAACTCGCCAGTTAAATTGAATCTATTTAGCCAAAGCTTCATCTCAGGTTGGGGAGAGGTGGTGAGGAGGGAAGCATTTACCACTTAAGAGGGTCTGAACCTGGGACACTTTACTCACATGGTCTGTACTGTAAGTTGTACCAATAATAAAGCCTCATTCCCTGAGGCATGGGTAAACCACCAGTAGTTCCCCATCATTGTCTCCCATCATTGTCTCCCATGATTCTTTTACCATAATGTTTCCACCCACATGCTAATTTACATAATGTCACTATTAGATATCTGATTGTTCTAGTTCTTTGAATCACAAAATGAGATGTAAAAAAGGCCCTATGTATTAAACCATGTAAACTATTTTATTTTCGGTGGATAATTTCCAATCTTTCGTCATTTCTTTCACAAATCTCGTACCTTTGGTTTCTGCTTGGGAATTCCCTTTAGATTCTCCCGGCAGAGCTGCAGCGTGTCTTTACATGACTTGTACTCCAAAGCCAGTGACTCCATCTCTATTTTCAGTTTCGCAAGCTGGCAGATTTGAAAAGCCATTGTTAATAAGGGCTTGGTGTTAGTGACTATGCACAATTTGAAAATACTTTATTATACCTTTGAATTGGTTTGTTTCTATCTGCTACATTTAGTAGTAATAAACAGTAATGTTTGTAACATTTTTGTATGTAACATTTTTGTTGCCCTTGCAGAACTCACTCTGAAAATAAAAGTGCTCCATTAGTTTAACATGCCCCTTACAGGTATGTAAATTGTGTGCATATTTGTGCAAATGTATATGTCTGGGTGTATGTGACTGCATGTGTACAGTATATGTGTGTATAATGTGTCTTTGACTATGTGTGAGAATGAATATGAATATATGTAGTATGTATTTTATTACTAGTGCAGTCTCACTCTCCAGGGTAGCTGGAGCAGGAATGAGCCAGCGCAGGTCTGTTTGGAGTGGGCTAAAACTTTAGCTTAATTAAGCAGTTTGGGTGTTTACACCATGCTCCTGCAGTCTCACAGTTCAATTTTCTGCCATTTATCACTTTTATTTCTGTTTATGCAGCCCTAGTCCCACCTCTCTTGGTGGCTCACAAAGCCTACATGAAAAAATGGTTTTATTTTCAAGTGCAGTGTGTTTACTTTCGAAGATATCTCCTGCTCTGTAAATTGAACTTTAATTGAGGAGGCATCTGCAGACTTTAGTAGGAGGTAAGAAATTAAAAAATGAACACACTGTGTAATAAAGGACATTTAAACAGTAGATCTCTCTTTACAGATACGTGTAGGGAGACTGTATAGGTCACATGCAGGGAAGGTGTGAGAACATGAGTTTTGTTGGCAAGAATGTAATTAGCTCCAATTACCACTCTGACAAATGGGCTTTCATTTATTGCCATGACACAAAAATGAGTACTCTCTGCTTGACATTTAACTAATAAGTGACACTTGCCGCTACAAAGTCATAGAACACACAGCATGAGAGTATGGTCTGGTGGCCTCCGCAAAGTTTAGTTGGTGAGGGAATGCACTACACTGCACTGCAGCCAACTGCTGATAATGGGAATCAGTAGGGGTAGCTACTAGTGTGTGTGGCCAGACACATAAATTAAAGTAGTTGCAGCCCTAGCCCCAAATCATTCAGATGCTGGCAACAAGGAAAGGCAATTTCTAAACTTATGGTGCCAGTCCTGCCTATGATTCACTTACTAATTTACTATATTTTGCATTGACAAACTAAGACTTCAGTAATATCGGCAAGTGCCTTGTTGCCCTCCCTGGCTGTGTGCCTGCTGTGGTGTTTGGATTCTACATTGTTGTTTTATTCAGTGGCACTCACAACAAATGCATGTTATGGCAACAACCATTTAACCATCCTGGGCATCATTTGGTGCAGAACAGCATGTCTAAGCTCATACTGGAATGTGTGAGACTGTAGAAGCCCGTGTTGCTTTCTGAAGTTTTCATTGGAAGTTAATTATCAGAGTAAGTGTATGAAGCAGCAGAGGCCTCTACAAACCTACATATTGATTCCAACAATTGGCCACAGAGAAAATGCTAAATCTGTGTTTGCCCAGTAATATTTCAGCCTTCCAAACAGGTCTGGCTTGGACCTTGCCCAGTGTGAACTCATCCATGACCATTGTGCCCAGTAGGCATTTTCCCAGTTTGCCTGATGGCCAGTCTGGGCCTTGCTATGGGTGTAACAAAAAAAATGTAGACTGTAGTGCTCAGCCCATATTTTACAATATTTTGTATTTGTTGGCAATGTGACAGCATGCTGCTGCAGAGATGATGGAGAGAGCATCCCTTCCTGACTCTGATAATCTGTAACAGCCACATGTAGTAATGTTAGTTTCAGCTTTCTCAATATTAATATTAAATACAGCAAAATGTTTAAGCTTTTTCACTAAAGGGGGACAACACGGTCAAAATGACAGCTTATTCTGTAATGCATTATGCATTAAAAAAAGAAGGCACAACTTGGTCAAAACTGACCCTCGTGGGCAGGAAGACATATCATGGAGCTGTTTGATTGATAGGTGGGAGTGTGGAGCTACATGTTCCAAAGTTCATTATCCCTGGAGTTACTTTGACTTTGATGCTTAGAGTGACACCAAGTACATCTTTAAAGGTATGATTAATTTGTGATAAATGTCAGAATTACAGAATAAATACAAAAATATTAGGACAGCCTGGACATCTGCTGCCAAAAAATTGTATTAAACTAAAAAGAGACATCTGAGCTAAGATGAGACACTTCAAGATTCAGTCAGATTTTTTTGGATGTTCAGCACATTTACAATCGTTACGATCTCGCACAAATGTGTTTTTATTTTTGTTATGGTAATAACCGCATAGATAAGTGCTGGCAAGCTGCTTCCATTCTAAATATTAAATACAATTTGTTCTGTGGGTTTCACATAAACCCACATTATTAATTTAAAGGATACAAGTAATCAATAATAGTAAAGTATATTTAGAGAAGTTTTGCATAATTTGTTTTGTCACAGGAATGGCTACTTTTTAATACAAAATACAGATTAAGGAACAGCGCGCACACTAAAATACAGTTTTACAATTTTATAAGGCTACTTGAAACCACCTATCTTGGCAAACAAATATAGGGATTCAGTTCCACCATATGGCCACATTGTGTTAAGCCCACCAATACGCCATGATACAATGGGGAATTAACACCGGGGTGTTGTCACGATAATCCCCATATTTGTTTGCTGAGATAAGTGATTTTAAGTAGCCTTGTAAAATGTAAACTGTATTTTTTGTGTGTGCTGTTGCTTAATCTGTATTTTGTATACATTCTGGTCGCTACGGCAGCACCAGTGCTTAGAATTGCATGTTCTGGGGTTGCCCCCAATTCCCTCTTTTTACTAAAAAGAGCTACCAATTTGCAAGTTGGTGTTTTCTCTGGGTCAACCATTAATCATGGCCCTACTACATTTTCTGGGTGTGATACCCATGACTGAGGCTATAAAATGGGTTGGGGGAGATCTTGAGATAAAAATCAGACTATTTGGAGAAAATATGTAAAAACAGTTGATAAATGAAAAATATGAATAAGGTGCCATTTACCAGCACATTTCAATAGTGACCAAGTACATTATTAGGAATAATAAAATCAACTGCCCTGTATTCCAGCAGGTGGAAACAAAGATCCATAGTTTTGTTTTCTCATGAATAAATACTGTGTGCACTGTTTTTTATATAATAAACATGAATGTGGTTAGAGGTAGGGGTGTCGACTACTGAAACTCTATGCAGTTCCCATAAGTACCTTAAAGCAGGTCAATGTGTATGTGCAATGTATATGTGTAAATAACAAACAGCAAAGAGACTGCACTTTCTGTCAATGTGACCTGAATCTTGTTAACCATGCCTGCTATTGATAAGGGAAGGAAGTGTAAAGTGTAAACACTTGGAAACATGATTAAAGGACCACTATAGGCACCCAGACCACTTCAGCTTAATGAGGTGGTCTGGGTGCCTGGTCCATCTAGAGTTAACCCTTTTTTCTATAAACATAGCAGTTTCAGAGAAACTGCTATGTTTATGTTAGGGTTAATCCAGCCTCTAGTGGCTGTCTCATTGACAGCCGCTAGAGGGCTTCTGCGTTTCTCACTGTGAAAATCACAGTGAGAAGACGCCAGCGTCCATAGGAAAGCATTGTGAATGCTTTCCTATGGACTGGCTGAATGCGCATTCAGCCGAAGAGGAGGAGAAAAGGGAGGAGAGTAGCTCCCCACCCGGCGCTGGAGAAAGAGGTAAGTTTAACCCCTTCCTCTCCATCCAGCCCGGCGGGAGGGGGACCCTGAGGGTGGGGGCACCCTCAGGGCACTATAGTGCCAGGAAAACAACTATAGTGGTCCTTTAATACATTATTATGCTAAATAGGAAGCACTTTAGTGGCACCGTCACATGTAAAGTCTTTGCATTTTTTTGCAAAAGACACCCACAAAGTGACATATCCTTTGGCACACTGGTTCCTGGAGGGAGAGGAGGATGGGAAATATACTTAACTAAAGCTTTCTTGGAGCTGTTATCTTCTGATTCAGGGTCATCATGAATGGGAGTACAAAATTGGGGACTTAAGAGGATCCCTGTTAGACCTTTGCTATTATTGGGAATGTTCAAGGAGATACCTTAGGCGTCTATAGGGCATTGTAAAATGCCAGTTCCATTCTGTCAAAGGGAGTAACAGCTGATGGGAAATACCCCAAAAAGGCTAATAAAATCAACTGCCCTGTAGTCCAGCAGGTGGAAACAAAGATCCATAGTTTTGTTTTCTCATGAATAAATACTGTGTGCGTGTGCACCATGACCACTTCAAAACACCAAACTGGTTCTGGTACTTAAAGTGACCCTTTAAGGATGTGTTTCTAAAGGTAAATTTTTACCAGACTTGTCTATTATTATTTAACATTATTTAACTCTCTCAAGTGCTGTGTTTTGCATAGAGAGTAAGAACTAAATATTAGACAATACAAAAGGCAGAACATAAAGGCTATTGGGCAGGCAGTAGACGATATGGCACCCACATTGAAACATTACAAAATGGGAATGGTATTTTACGAACAATAATGGCTAATGCAATAATGACAAGGGTGTAGAATGAAGTTATGTTAGATCTGCCAAGACTGGGGAATAATTAAGCATATGGCTGGCTGTGCATTACGAAAATGTCAAGTCAGAAACTTCCGAAATGGCAACATTAGCCATCAGTGATATTAAAGATACACTATAGTCAACCAGACCACTCTATCTCATTGATGTGGTCTGGGTGCAGTGCCCCTGTCCCTCTTAGTCCTGAAATATAAATCATTGCAGTTTTATAAAAAACCTACAATTATTACATTGCAGGTCTAAGACTGGCTCTTGAGGCACTTCCTGGTGGCTTACCGACTTTTGGTCGTCTAACTAAAGTTGGATGTCAAGCACCAGTAAAAACCCCATAGGAATGCATTAACGCAATGCTTTCTTATGGGAAGTGCCTAGTGCTCTCACAGCGCATGTGCATTAGCCCCGTGAGGCGGGGAGAGGGGGGAGCGAGTGGCAGGAGGGACCTATAGTGAAAGGAATAAAACTTTGTATTCCTAACACTTTAAAATCCCTTTAATTTTCTCTCCTAATAATAATAATAAAAAGCCAGCAGATCCAGCCACATTGCAAGAGTGGCATACACATTTGTGACATACTGAAATGGAGAGATAAGGTGGATGGCCCGGATAATAGTGAGAAGCAACAGAGTGACAGACAAGTTAGACAGGCTTTATATAAAGGTAAATATTTTCTGCACCTCATTCTCTTTGGCTGTTAGGTTTTCTGTAACGAGAAGTAATTGTTCACTTGGTGGCTGTTCATTTGAGGTGTGGCTCCGATGTACATTTTTTATGTCTTGGATAGGGCTGTGAGTGTTTCTCTCATTCATGGATAACATTTGATCTGCAAAATAAAAACACAATAATCACAGAGAGACAGTCTTGAGAATCCTTTGATCCTACTCACATGAATAAACAGAAGAAAGATAAACTTCCTGAATATAGCACCATATAATGTAATGTAATGAGTGGGAAGCAGTGTCGATGATGTTTAATTTTGTATACCTAAGTGCAATTGTCTGCAAAATGCAGAGCAGAACAAGTCATCTAAGTAGAGGAATGTCGATATCAAACCAAATATCACTTAATATCTCAATACTCTCACATTTTTACGAGTAGACTAAATGTCGAGTTCAAAAAGCTTTTGTAAGCTGGCCTTGCTTAAAAGTGAAGCATTCCCCAATAGTCCATATCACTAGAAAAGCCTTGGATGACCTTACCCTTTGAGATACATTTCTGCTCAGCCAGATCTAACGCTGATTGTACATCAATGAAAGTAGGTTTGAAAACGGCAATTTCTGACTAAACCACATCTCTAATGAAAATTAAATGAAAATTATGTTCTCTGTCATCACTCACAGCGTGATGATGCAAAATTCTGTTTATGCTTTTCACTGGGAAGCATTGAATTCAATGCTTGTCTTTGAAAAGCATCAGACTAGGTGAGTGAAGAGATTGCTGCACATGCGCCATAGGCGTCCAATTCTTCTCCACGAGAAGCACTGATTGGACTGAGATCATCAGCATTGATGATTTCAGAAGAAGTATAGGGGCTGCACCAAGGAGACTACCCTAGTAGTGGAAACACGTCTAACATTAACCCCTTAAGGACACATGACGGTTGTGTCCTTAAGGGGTTAAAGATAATATACTTAATAGTAATATGTTTATAATATATCTTTTTATCCTTACGAGGTTTATGGAGTGCAATGGAAGGCACCTTTACTTTAAAGGACCACTATAGTGCCAGGAAAACATACTCTTTTTCCTGGCACTATAGTGCCCCTAGGGTGCCCCCACCCTCAGGGTCCCACTTCCGTGGTGCTGAGGGGGGAGGAAGGGGTTAAACTTACCTCTTTCTCCAGCGCCGGGCGGGGAGCTCTCCTCCTCTCCTCTTCCTCGGCTGAATGCGCATGCGCGGCAGGAGCCGCATGCGTATTCAGCCAGTCTCATAGGAAAGCATTCTCAATGCTTTCCTATGGACGTTGGCGTCATCTCACTGTGATTTTCACAGTGAGAAGCACCTCTAGCGGCTGTCAACGACACAGCCACTAGAGGCTGAATTAACCCTAATATAAACATAGCAGTTTCTCTGTTTGTTTTTTTACCCTACTGTTAAGAGCTTGGCATCATAGCATTCACATTCTCTTTTTTACACTCTGCTACCAAACCTGCTGGTATTCAATCACAGAAAAACAATTAGCAATGTAGCTTTTTAAATCTGTGATTTTCTAAAAAAAAAAAAACTGTGTCTCTGAAACTGCTATGTTTATAGAAAAAAGGGTTAATTCTAGCTGGACCTGGCACCCAGGCCACTTCATTAAGCTGAAGTGGTCTGGGTGCCTATAATGGTCCTTTAAGAAATGCTGAATCAAACTCAGAGGGACTCGACAATAAGAATACCAAATCACTCCATTCTAATAATGATGTGCTGTCAGCGAAGCCAGCCTGTTGGCACTGTGTCTACGAATCGTGGGAAGAAGAGTGAATGTTACAAGTTCTCTTTGAAACCCCTAAATAAAGAAGCAGGGCTATACTTTTTGATAGCTCCAAGCTACTTGGCAAACATTGAACTTATCAGCCACTCCTAAAACCAGGTGCAGCATGATCCTACGAGTTGTGCCAAGTTACAGCTCAATATCGCAATCTGCGTTCAAATGATCTAGACATTCAAGAAAATACACATTCAAAATAAGCTATTTTTGTTTCTTCTGTACAATATTGTATGCTAACCCATTTCCTATATTTCCCTAAAGATACCATTGATTTACAGGAAGCTGCACCTAAGTAAAACCTTTTTAATCATTTTTGTTCTAAGCTTCAGACATTCTAGTTGTCTATCCTGTTTGATCAAAAAGTATCTTGCTGTAGATCTAGTTTGAACACGTTTCCAAGTTTCTTGTTTAACTATCCTACACAAAACATGCACAGGCATGGCAGCCTTAAAGAATATGCATTAAGGAATTTGCATTATTTATTTTTTTTTAACCATTTCTATGATCTCATGTTCTAAAAATAAATTAGCACAACCCTAAACCCTCCAGTAAAAGCCTACACTACAAAAGAATATATATATATAACCGCATAGATATTGTGCAATGGTAACATTTCCTGAACAGGCAACATGCAGTTCAGTGGTTTGTCAGTAAAGGTAAGTACTCAGGCATGTAATATCTTATCCTGACTATGGGTTCAGTCATGTCAGGAAACAAATAGATCCAACACATTTAGTATAAGACAGTTTCCTACCAGAGACGTAACAAGGCTGATAAATAATAGAAGGTATATTACTAGTCTTAAAGTAGGTCATAACCAAATACACTCAAATATAAATATACAAACACTAGCTGGTACCATAAACCAAGAAATAGCGACCACAATGGAGACGATGAATATACATCGGGAAATTAATTATGTCATCAAAACAAAATTGTTTCTTATGATCTAAATCAGTATCGACAGAAGTAACAAGTATCATGACTTATCTGTCTCTGGGAGCTCTATCTTTATTTTGGCTGTATCATGCTCGAGCGAAAGTGAAACAATCCTACTAATGCAAGCTAAAAAAACACAGCAAAAATATTCAAAGTCATCTTCCATAATAAATGACCAGCAGATTAGGTAACAGAAAAGGGACAGACCCTGTGCAAGGCTGGATTTATCAGTAGACAGCAATCTACAGCCACCTGTCTCTTAGAAACTCCTACCCTGGCATTACCAATGTGCATTTGTTATTTGTTTATATATATATATATATACACACACACACATGTAGTAGTTATATATCTCTGATTCTGATGTGGTATTTATTTTTTTAATGAAAGAAGATGATGTCATTTCTGGTCCTACTGTATCCCTCATCGACAAATGTTGAAGCTTAGAAAGGCTATATATAATTGGAGAATGGGAAGGTTCTGGTGTCTATAGGTGGCTGAGCTGTAAACCTGTACTTTACCCTACTGGTAAAAGCTTGGCATTACAGCCTTCACACCAACTCTTTGCCCCTCTGCTAGCTATTCTACTGGTATTCTAGCATGAGAAAAAAAAACTATAACAATGATTTTAACCCCTTAAGGACACATGGTATGTGTGACATGTCATGATTCCCTTTTATTCCAGAAGCTTGGTCCTTAAGGGGTTAAAAAAAGTTATTTTGTTGTGCGTGTGTGCATGGGGGGGGTTATCACCCTACTTGTAATAGCTTGCCCTCACAGTCTTCAAATTCTCTCTTTTCCCTCTGCTGCCTATTCTGCTGGTATTCTAGCTTGCAAAACAATAAACAATGATTTTTATTTTTTTAATGGTGTGTGTGTGTGTTTTTTGTTTGTTTTTTTACCCTGCTGTTAAGAGCTTGGCATCATAGCATTCACATTCTCTTTTTTACACTCTGCTACCAAACCTGCTGGTATTCAATCACAAAAAAACAATTAGCAATGTAGCTTTTTAAATGTGTGATTTTCTAAAAAAAAAAAAAATTTAAGTACTGTTCAAAATACTTATTTTCCTTGCTTGAAGCTGGGACTGGAGGTGATTAATTCCAGGCTGTAGTGGTTTGCTATATAATGTATTTACAAATATGCAAAACAACCGATTTAAAATCATATATAGAGATATTAAAGTTGCTGCATTTACAGATGTGGGTGAGCGTCATTTCATTGAATGCGTTTCAAAATGTTATAACAAAACTTACTTTGTAAATTGTGTATCTTTAGCTGAGTTTCCAATTTCTCTTCCTCTGCGTTCCTCAATCTGACTGAAAGACATATAGATTGTTAGTTGTCTGGGCTAGATGCCATTTCCTTTTCCCCTGCCATCTGTAAAGGATAAATTCTTGTTTAATGTTCTCAGTTAAAAAATGGTACACTATGGGGTTGTAAAAAAACCACTCTAACCCCCCAATTTCTTTTACACTAGATAAATATTTCGCTCCATTCATTATCCGTGGAGTTCTGTAGCAAAATGAGCAACGCTGTGATGATAATATATACAATATGCTATATTGTCAGTATCAATATTTTTATAGTGAATATAATTACCAAAAAGAGACAGATTGAAGAATAATATTTTTCTACCACTTGGTGGCTAAGTAGGCCAAGACTAAATTATGATGTGTGGTATTTGCCTGTGAGCTATTGCACACCTTCCATGGAGTTAAGTTGTTGCTTTTGAAGATCATTGTCCTCTTGTAGTACCTCATTCTGGGACTTCAGCTCGATTCTCTCTCTCTCCAGACTTTGCAGATGATCGTGAAGTTGCTGAACATGTGTGTCTTGTGTTTCTACCCACTGTGGAAACACACCCAATAAATAAATATTTGGAACCAGCCATAGGCCTTCAGGTACCCTGTGTGCAACTTAACAATGATGCCCACCAGACTTTCATTATTTATTAAAATCATGAAATAAAAGATACACCATAACTTCAACAACACATTGCAGTGGTTGTGGTTTCCGCTGAGAGCTGCAGTTTGTCATCCTCTGATGCAGCGCTAAAACAATTAAAGCGGCACTGTCATGCCGAACTTACCTTTCTTTACTTGATTCATCTTCTCTCCCTCTCTCAGGATCCGTTCTTCATTTCTTCCTATCTGCTCTAGTTTTCTTTAAAACATAGGACAAAGTAGGGACTACTTGTCTTATGGAGGTTTCCTACGCCTGACCATCTCTGACCAGCGGAGGAGCAAAGTGTGCTTAATTTCCGGTGATCAGAGAAATTTACCCACAATTCTTAGCTTTCCTCCCTTTTCCCTCGATGCATCCTGTCAGTATTCCCGAACGTCCTGTCACTTTGACAGAACGCCGGCAAAACCCTAAGCGGCGGGTGGGGGCCCTAAAGGATAATGAGGGGGGACGGACCTATTTTCCCCCCCCCCGGCACCCACACCTGAGCGGCGGGTGGGGGCCCTAAAGGATAATGAGGGGACGACGACCTATTGTCCTCCCCCCTGGGAATCTCACAGCGCTATCTAGTGTGGGCAGATGACATGTTCCACAGGGACTTCCTCTACCCACACAAAGATGGCGGCTCCCTGAACATAGGTCCGGACACAAAATAAAGTTAAAAAAACGGTAATATGGGGGTTTAGAAGCATTTGGAGGTGACTAGGGGGTCAGTTAGATGTAGTGGAGTCGGAAGGGGGGTTAAAAAAAAAAAAAACAGGACTCGGCCATGACAGTGCCGCTTTTAATTAGAGCAAGTCAGGAATGCCATGCTCGTGTAGTATGTGCATAAAATGTAGAAAAATTCCCTTTTTTTCCCCCCTGTTAGAGAGTTTACAGCAGCATTATTAATACTGGGTTGAGGTTCATTCTTTTTGGCATTATTTTGACTGTTTTTATTCAAAGGCCAAATAAGTGGCAGGTATTGACTGGTTCTATAGGTAAGGTATATAAGGGCAAAGGAAAAGATGTGTCTGTAGGATGTTGTAGAATGCACTCACTAATTCTAACAGAAGTCAATGAATACTAATAGTACCACTAATGTGGTGAGAGTAGAGAGTGCATTAGGCCCTCCCCTTAGGAAAGCATTGCGATGTCCTTCGGCTCTGGATCGGCGCTCCACCTCCTCCCACGTCATCCAATGGGGGGACCTAATGTGCACATGTGGCAAGCGCATTAGGCCCTCCCCATAGAAAAGCATTTCCTCACTGCTTTGCTATGCGGATTTCACTGACGTTTCCTAATGCAGAGTGTGAGGTCATCCAGCGTCATTTAGGTGACTCTGTTGACTTCCAGAAGTGCCTCTAGGGACTGCCTGGTCCACAATTGACAGTCTTAGTACTGCAATGCAAACATTGCAGTTAATCTAAAACTAAGGGGGGCATGGACATTGCACCCAGACTACTTCAACAAGTGGTCTCTTTAAGCAATGCAGTAAATTATGGGAAAGACTGTAGTGTTCAGTTTGTATAGTCACAGGATATGGAGTGGTTATTACCTGCAGTTTGCTCTGAACAACATTCAGTTCATTTCTCAACTCTGAGTTTTCACTGATGATGTCACTCCAATCTTTTTTCAGTTTTTCATATTCTTCCTTCCATAATTCACACTCATCCCCCGATACGGCAAGGGACATCTGCAAAGATGTGAGCACAAATGTCAAAAGCAAGATCCTGTACTATCATATAAGAATGATACCAAATCAAGAGCTGGCACTTTTCATCTAACTAAAGGGTTACATCTACTTAAAAATATGGGACCAGAAACTTGATTTATTTTATATATTTAGATTATTAAATCCATTTGTTGCATAAATGATTTGTGTGTTCATGATTTCCTGGAAAGCAGTCACTGATGGGATAATCATGCAAAGGACATGGCAATACTCTCAAAACATTCTGATCCTCCTTCTCATGGTACCATTGATCATGGCATAAGTCCATCTCACTTTGGTGTCTCAAGAAAGAAATCCAAAGCATATTTTGCTGATCCATTCACAACAAGGACCCATGTGTGCAGCACAGTCACTATGCCCTACTAGGCACATATGCAAATGTCATAACAGCAGGAATTCCACTACCATTCGTATGGTACTGTCTTTTGCTGCACAGAACTGATGGCCCATATATATATATATATATATTTATTTGTACAGCAAATGCTAATGCCAGTCATTGATTATGGAGTTGTAGTGTATGCACCTGTACCACACACCCACCTTCATAAATTTACTACATTGTATAACTCATTCTGTCGCTTTGTACTACAATGTAATTACTTGACTCTCAATTGTGACATGTTAAAAGAGCTAAACTGGCTATCCAGATGCACCCTTCATTTGTGTCTGGATTCCAGCAGTAGCCAGTTTAGTTGTGTCCAAGAGCTTTTCTGGGAAGCTCCCACCCTACCCGAGTACAATGCTCTCCCCAGCTCGATCCTCATTTTCCTACAGAGCACTGCAATTATGGCATAACTTACTACAGAGCACTGCAATTATGGAATAACTGCCCAGACCCCCAGCCTAAAATCCTTCAAGAGAACCCTCTCTACATATCTCCAAAACAGAATGCAGCTGTAATCATGGTTGATTATATTCCTTATCTGTTCTGTGTTAAATATATGTGTTGTGTATTAATATTTTTTTTTTTGACATTCTTTATTTTTCCATTTATTTAATACATCACACAAATTCAAACATGTTTAGTAGCCTTTACACAGGCAAGGAAGGAAGGACACATTAATCCACGTAGGCCGACAATACAGCAGGATATTTGGCAGTATCTTTACAAATGAATAGAACTAGGACTTAGACAACACTGAGTCAGTTGAGCGACAACCAGGGCCGCAATCCCGAGACAACCGGAGATACATGGGATAGATGCGAAAAGCGGGGCGTGGGAAGAGCGGCTTGCCATGCTACCTCATGAAACGGGAGTTCTAATCTACCTTTAGCATCTACTACCATGCTCTTGGCGACCACCTAGTGGGCTAGCCCATGGCCCGAAGTCATAGTGGTATCCACTGACCCGCCTGACTGGTGTAGTGGTGTGTGTGAGATGTCTATAAACTGTAGGGTGCCCTCCGACGCCTCCGTACCCCCCCTCATCCCCTAACGCGATAGGCTGGGGCCCCCTAGGGATCAAATCGGGCGCCATTGTACTTATTGAATCCGAGGCCCAGAGCGAACCAAGAGCGTGGGACAGAAAGCGTCAGAGGGCCTCCTTCCTGACCCCCGAGAAGCGTTGTTAGCCTCCCGCCCTCTGGCCGGGTCCCCTCCGGCATGTACACCTCCCACCCACCCCTAAGATGTTCAAGAGCCCCGCCATCCCTCCATCCCCCTGCGCCTCCGAGGACTAATCCCATTCCCCGCCCCGTGCTCCACTCCCCGTTCCCCAAACGCACTGCGTGCCAGGTTAGTGGATGAGTGAGCTTGTGAGCCTACTCCCGAGTAGTCGCCTCAGTTTGTCGTCCGTCTGGGAAGTGGGGAGGGAAACGGGAGGGGAAGTCGCAGTCACATGGATAGGGAAGTGCACCCCCCCCCCCCAGCTGGTAGGTACTACGGGCATCTGTCAGTCCGTTGTGGATGGGGAAGGCTGTGCCGGTGCGGGAGCACCCCCGTCCCCGGTCCGGGCATCCCCCGCGGCCCCCCTGGCCGTATACTCCATCCATGGGAACCATGTTAGAGCACATTTATCCGAGCGTCCCTGCAGAGACGCAGTCATCAATTCCATATTGTAAATCATTTCCACTCTATCTATCCATTGGCGGAGTGAGGGGGCCACCTGGCTTTTCCACATCGTGGGGATGAGAGATTTTGCTGCCGTGAGAAGGTGTATCAAAAGGCCCCTTTTGTAGGCGTTAATTGGCATGCTCGTGTGGTTCAGTAGCATCGGCAACGGCTGGAAAGGGATGTCCGTCCCTGTAACGTCTTTGATACCTTGGTGTATCGCTCGCCAGAAAGGTTCAATGTGTGAGCACGACCACCAGATATGGATCCCAGTACCATCCGCGTCTCCACACCTCCAGCACTCCCCGGAGATGGACTCATGGACATGACGAAGGATGTCCGGAGTTCTATGCCAACGCGACAGTATCTTGTAGTTGCACTCCTGGAATTTGGAACAGATGGTCCCCCTGTGCGTCAATTGGAAGATCTTTTGCCATTCTGAGGCAGATAGCACAACCCCTGCTTCCGTTTCCCACCGTACCGTGAAACCTAAGGGGCCCTGGTCCCCACCACTCTGCAGCATTGAGTATAGGTGCGATATGCCATGGATGAGATGCTGTCTAGCGGCGCAGAGTTGTTCGAAGTGGGACAATGGGCGGTGAAGGTGAGCCTTCCCAGCAAGCGAGGTTACATAGGTTGTAAGCTGGTAGTATCGAAAGTTGTCCAGAGCGCTGGGTCCACGGTCTTGGAGTAGAGCGGCCAGCGGTTTAAGGGCCGGCCCATTGCACCACTGGTGCAGATAGGTCCAATCCGTGGCCCCAAAGTTCCTCAGATCACCCGGGGAGAGTCCACCCGCCAGTCTTGGGTTATGCGTCACGGGCGTAAGTGGATTCGGCGATGACGTAAATTGTTGAGAATACCGAATGCCGCACCAGACCTTCAGAGTCGCATACATCAACGGGTTGCCCGTTCGCAGTTCCTGAAACGTGGCGTCCCCCAGCCATAGCTGGGACAGGATTTTACCCCCCCCCGCCTGTTGCTTTTCCATGTCTACCCACTGTTTCCCGCTTGGGGCTGCATGCCAATCCACTACCCGAAACAGGTGTGAAGCCCGGTAGTAAGTGAGGACTGAAGGCAGACCCATGCCTCCCTCACTCCTAGGGCGTTACAGGGTCGATTGCCGTATGCGGGCGGGTTTCTGGTTCCAAACGAACTGCTTAAAGGCGGTCGACAAAGATTGGAAAAAGTTCCGAGGGACATTGACCGGGATCGTTTGGAACAGGTACAATATTCGGGGCATAACATTCATTTTAATGGCATTTATGCGTCCGAACCAGGATATATATTGAGGGGCCCAGCGCTTCATATCTTGTTGCAGGGCTGTGAGTAATGGGGCATAGTTCATGGAATAGGCTTGAGCTAGGTCACTCGGTAGCCAGATGCCTAGGTACCGCAATTTAGTCAAGCAAATCCGGAAGGGGAAGTGCGTCTACGAAGGGTCGGGTCTCGCGTGAGGGGCATCAGTTCCAACTTGGCCAGGTTGAGCTTCAAGTTGGAAACTGCGCCATAAAGTCGGAAGGCCTCTAGTAAGTTCGGTAGGGAGATTCTTGGCTGTTCGAGGAGGAAGAGCTTGTCATCGGCGTATGCCGCCACCCGATGCTCCTCCCCCCCTACCTGGCATCCCGCTATGCCCCCGTCCCGTCGAACCGCCTCCAGGAAGGGCTCCAGGGTGAGGGCAAACAGGAGGGGGGACAGCGGGCAGCCCTGGCGCGTGCCATTGCAAATCTTGAACACACCCGAGAGTGCACCATTCACCCGTATACGCGCCGTCTGTTTGGTGTACAGCGCCGCAACCCATGACCGTAGACCTGGACCAAACCCCATGTGCCCCAGGGTCTCCTGCAGATAAGTCCAGTCAACTCTATCAAACGCCTTCTCGGCGTCAGTGGAAAGGAGAACCATCTCCTTCCCGTTGGTTTGAGCTACGTGGATAGCGTTGAGGGCCCGTATGGTATTATCACGGGCCTCACGGCCGGGTATGAATCCGACCTGATCTGGATGAACAAGCTCCGGCAAAATCCTAGCCATCCGAAGTGCCAGTGCTTTAGCAAACACTTTAAGGTCCGCATTAAGCAATGAAATTGGTCTGTAACTGGCACAGTCCATGGGGTCTTTGCCCTCCTTTGGGAGTATCGTGACCGTTGCCCTTAGTGTATCTTCATGAAACCAGCCATCCTCCCGCAAGGAGTTCAGCCCTGTGACCAGGCGGGGCAGGAGGATATCCCTGAACGTCCGTAAATAAGAGGCTGGTAAACCGTCCGGCCCTGGCGCCCTATGAGCCTTGGTGGCCTTCAGCGCTCCCGCGAGTTCCTCCACCGACAAAGGAGCCTCCAGTTCCGCCTCCTGCTCCGGCGTGAGTCTGCGTGTAACATGGGTTTGTAGGTACGCCACTATGCTCTCCTTGTGTAATCGTTCCTCTGATGCTGTGCGGTGTTGCGTTTGGTCGTAAAGTGCCGCGTAGTACTCCTGGAACGCAGTCAGTATGCCATTTGGGAGGCGTGTAGTGTCCCCCCTCCCCGTGCGTATTTTATGGATATGTTGCATCCTGCGCTTATCACGGAGCATTCGAGCTAACAGCCTCCCACACTTATTGGAGTGTTCGTAGAAGTACCTAGAGGCCTTCCTCGCGGTGAGCATCAGCCCCTGCGACAAAATCTTTTTCAGGTCCCTACGTGCCTCAACAAGTTGGAGATAAGTGCCCTCATCTAGGGACTGCTTATGAGTTCCTTCTAATTCTGCGATGCGCGTTGTCAAGCTGGTAATACGAACCGTCTGTCCTTTTTCGGCCTGGTGCTTTCAGAAATGAAGAAGCCCCGAATGACCCATTTGTGCGCCTCCCAAAGCCCTAAAGGTGTCGTATCAGAGTTGTCGTTGGTGGTAAAGTAATCGGTCAGGGCGCGGGTTGCTGACTGCCTGAGTGCCAAGTCATCCAGCATAGTTTCATTGAGCTTCCATTGTCGTTCACTAGGCTTAAATAGCGGGGAACTGGTATGAGCCAGGACCGGTGCATGATCCGAGTGGCTTATGATGCCTATTTCCGCTCCTTGCAAGAGGTTTAAAAATTCTTGTGCCAGAAAGATATAATCGATGCGGCTGTATTGTGCGTGCGCTGCAGAGTAATGGGTATAGTCTCTCCCTTCCGGATTGCAAGCCCTCCAACAATCCACCAATCCAATTTTGTGCAGGGCGCGCTGGGTCAGCCGGATACTGGTAGCCGAGACCGCGGTCATTCCCCTCGAAGTATCCAGCCGGGGATCCAGAGGGATATTGAGGTCGCCGCCAAGGACCAAAAGGCCCTCTCGGAATCTCTCTAATTTGGCCAGTGTCCGGGAGAGGAAGGTGTGCTGACCCCTATTTGGGCAGTATATGCAAGTGAATGTATACGCATGGTCCGCTATGGTGCCCTTTAAGAATAGGTATCTCCCCATCGGATCCATCTGGGACGCCAAGTGGAGGAAAGGCGTCGTCTGGGCGAAAAGTATCGCCACCCCAGCTTTTTTGGCAGTTTGGTGATTAGCGTAAAATCCCAACGGGAATCGACGATTCTCCAGTTTAGGCGTATCTCCCCCTTTGAAGTGCGTCTCTTGCAAGAACACCACGGAAGCTTTTGCAGCCCAGAGCTGCCGTAGCAACTGTGATCGTTTTTCGGGCATGTTAAGCCCATGAACATTGTTAGACCAATAGGTCAGCCGCGTGATGTTGTTCCGCTGACCTCTATTGTCGAGGTCTTCGACCTGACGGCGGAGGTCTAGGAGTAGGTTCCCCTGCCTGGTGGTCGCCAGGTCCGCAGCTTGCTGCCGTTGGGAGTTCTGAAGGCGCTCGACATCCAGGGCATCCACGCGGTGCTCCAGGGCGGTGAGATCTGCACGCACAGCGGCAATCTCCTCCCTGATCACCGCTCGCAGCTCGGCCACCATTTCAGATTTATCTCGCCTAGTGAGCATGCTGGAGGAGATAGCGGCTATATCTAGCGAGATTTGGGACAGGGCCGCCGGCTCACTGGTGCCGCGGGATGAGCCAGCAATGCTTGAGCCGGGTGAGGCAGGAATCGACGTGTCGATGGCGTCCGGCAGGCCCTGCGGCCCAGCAAGGTAATCATCCATCGGGCCGGTTTGGGACCGTAGCAGAGCCCCACCGGGCTGCCCAGAACTTAGTGCTCGCTTGGTTTTCCTCATAATATCAGGATTTGAACGAGTCTGGATGCTAATTATTACGGGCTATACAGGGTGAAGCCTAGGAGCACAGGCAGCGTGTGTCTCACTCCATCCGTGGTCAGGCCACGCCCCCCTATTAATATTTTTAATAATATATTTTTATCATTAATATTATATTGTACCGTATTGTAGCAATGCAGTGTTAGTGGGCCCAGGACATACTTAAAACGAGAGAAATCTCAATGTATCCTTTCTGGTAAAATATTTAATAAATCAATAAATACTGACTTCTTTTTTCATTTTTTTAACCACTCTATGTTTGGCGCCTGCGTGATCTTGGCATGGATTATGTTTTACCCTATCTATTGCATGTGGTGCTTTCTATTCCAATACTGTATCTGCAATATATATTTAAAGTTGGAAAATCTAGCACCATATTTACTACTGTTTTTTTCTATAGTCTTTGGCACCATGAAACTTTTTTCTGTTTAATTTTTTATTATTTTTGAGTGATTTGACAAAAGCCATGGATCTCCTGGAACCCATAGCCAAGATGCAGGGCAAACACATTCCTAAAACGTGCATATCATTGCCATCCCAGGTAAGACATTGTCTGATTTCCAGACGTTGGTCCTGGGAAGGCAGTGATAGGCTGCACGTCAAGGGGGAGGGTTAGCCCAGTGTTCGCAGCCCATCGTTGCAGGTATTGGTGGTATTGGATGGATAATGCAAAAGTGTGACATTTATCATCTAAGTGTAAGGTAACAGAGGAATTTGGGTGCAAGGTGTACACAGTTTGTTTGACAAAATGTTTGCAGCAACCAAAGACTCATCACTTGCATCATAACAATGACAATAAGCTGTTGTGGTTATGGTGCTCAGAGTGTATCTTTAAGCCTGGTCACCTGATTGTAATCTTAAGGAAAAGTATGGTTTTTAATGTTTAAAGCATTACAAACCTGAGTTTTGTGGAGCTGCCTTTCAGTCGTCATTTTGTCTTCTGTTAATTTCTGAAGAGATTCGTTAGCTTTCTCCTCGTATCTGTATTTCTGTTCCTCCATCTCCAATAATATTTTTTTCACACTTGTTTTTGGAATGTTCTGTTAATTTATTCACAGGGTAGAAGCATTAATATATGGCGTGACACATAATATAAGTGATCTAATACAAAAATAGTAATCAGGCAAAACAGTTGTTTCATTGTGCATTAGTAGTTTTGCAAACGTAAATGTACAGGTGGTTTCTTTATATTATTATATGTATACTATATAGAAGTACTGACTCAGAACTGTAGTAATAACTATGACAGCCAAGAAATACCCTTTCATTCCTATGAAATTAATATAACACGCAGAAATGCCCCATATTAACTAGTAACTGGAAGCCACACAGGAAGCCATATGCATACTACACATTTAACTATTTACACTTTGAAAACGATGCAAATATCTTACTCTTTAGCATTGATATTATTCATGCTGCTAAGTAGCGATTACAGACGGAACATAGGAAAGGAGGGAACTATTTTAATCCCCATCCAGGTCTCTACAAAGTTCTGTCTCAGTTCACGACCAGTTCTGTTCAGGCTGACACTTATTCCAAATGGTTCCTCTAGAGAGAAGCTGTATCCATATGGATACACTGTGCAGATCTACCAGATAATGACCAAAGAGACATTTAAGTACATATATAAACAGTATTGGAATGGTAGATGTTGCAAATGGTCTGATTAAAAATGTTAAGCAGGTCTCTCAGATATGTCTGGATGGAAACAAGAAATATATAATCAATATATCCACACTAACATGCATATTAACTTTTTTTTTATTTTTTTTAAGTAAATGGTTTCACAACTAGACATTAACAAACCTCAGACATGTTATAGTGCCTAAACATATTTTCAAATATTGGAGTATCAAATTGCCAAAAAAAAAATTGCATATGCTATCATGGTAATAGGTTCATATTTTGAAACAAACACCATACAGTTTGGTTTACCTGAGAATAAAGAAACAGTTGATTTTCTAGGTTTGAAACTTTGCACTTCAGCCGGTCTTCATTCACTTGGACCTTTAAGACAGAAGGAAAACTTAGATCATTTCTCAGCTAAATATGTTACAGAATTATTTGAAACTAAAATATACAGCCACCATACATACACAGGTAAATAAAAAATAAACTATCTATATCTATTTATGATCTGTCAACAATATAACCAAGATGGCATGCATCATAGAAGAGAAATAAGCAGTTAAAGCATCCGTCTAAATTAAGATTATGTTACAAACATAGCTTGTAACACAACTGCAATTTGCATAAGGTGGTTTTATACTTTTAAACACAGCCTATTGGTTGAGCTTGTCACCTTTTCTTAGGACAAACAGGAACGTCCTTCCAGAAAATGTATAGCTGTTAAATGTGCAGAAGCGTAAAAAAACCTATTTCAGCAATATCAACCCATCAGCTCCTATGTATTGTTTGAAATACGTTCATTAACAGACACCTACTAAACCACTTCTCTGTCAGAATGGATACAAAACAACTTCACATATCAGAGCACCCACCTGTTCTCCTAACGTGTAATTAAACTTAAACAAGCCTGTTGGTTATGTTAATCAGTTTCCTGTTTGTTACTGCTGAACACTGTCTTTCTCCTGTTATCTAACGCACTGTTTCACACAGGAAGCGTCAGTGACCACAGAGGCTTTATATTTTTCTGTCAAGCTTACTGATCCCATATAGCTCTGCTGCAGTAGCTGTGTCACATATCTTTATTGGACAAACAAAACATAATAAAAGACACGTTTTACACAAGAGCTTAATTTGGTGTTGTATGTATGTGAAAAATTGCCTTTTATGCCCACCCTTTTTAATTTTTGTATCCCCCCCTTCCTTGAAAACCAATAAAAAAAGTTTCAAATTGAAAAAAAGACACGTTTTAAAGAGTTTTTATATTACATGATCTGCTTATAATTTCATAGTGCAGATTATGTTTTAGAATCTCATAATGCAAAATAGTGATGCCATCCATGCAATAATTCAGTAATGCACAGATCTCCTACTTGCAGTCTTAAGGGCATAACTCAAGACAGACCTGGAACATACATTTCTCCGTCTCCAGTGTAGCCATCTCTGTTTCATGACTGATATTAGTGGGAGTTGCATACCTGATTAGGACATACTGCCATATTAATGATGTCAGCTGAAATAACTATTATCTGGGACTTTAACTTCTACTAATCACAAGCACTACCCTCTCAGTAAAGCCCTTTCCTATAACCCTTACACTACCATAACACTTGATATTAAATATTAACGTATATACTACACAGCCACTTAACATTAACACACACACACTACATGATATAATATTAACCCATACACTACACAATCCCTTAACATCTACACCCACACTACACAATATAATACTAACCCCTATTAACTCCTACACAATCACAAAAATACAATACACTAACACTAAACATTAACTTTTGCAGTAAGCTAGCATAAACCATTATAATATATATTTATTCTGGTCCTTGGCCATAAGTGTCGAAGGGCTGGAAGCAGGAACAATATGAATGAATCAATAACATCAAAATGTGGGGAACTGAAATCCAAATGCAGTACAAATTATTGAAAAAGCTCTAACTCATAAGTGGTAGTCATGTACTGGCTATTTGCACCTAAATTTTATAATTTATTTTACAATTCACTACAATTCAGTATTAATGGAATGTATCACTAGATTTCTCTTTAGATCTTGTTAATAAGTCCAAATGAAGAGAAAAAGGTTTTGGTAAGACATTAAGACATGCGCCAATGGCAGGACCTCCCCTGTGCTGGTTTTGTCCTACCCTAGGCCCATCCTCTCTGGCATCAGCTGGGACAATAATGGTTACTCTGACTACAAACGGTGTTTTAGTGACATATTGGTTTTTACGCTTGGTGTAACCCTTTAAACATGAATTAATTCAGCATAATTGTTCCAGAGCAGTTCACTAATCTGGGTAATGGCAGAATTAAGCTGAAAAAAGAACAATACTTTTTATAAACTTGAATTTTTGATACCCCTATATCTGTGTCTAATTTAAAATATCTGTTGTGTATAAAGCTTTAAATATCTTGGTATAGATCCAGAAATAAATAAATGCATAAATATCTGCATCTAATAGCCTGGGCTTGTATAGATCCAAATATCTTTGTATACTATATAATGTATACAGCTAGGGGCTTGTATAGGTATTATCATCTGTGTTATTGTGTAGAGCTGGGGTGCCCGTTCCTGCAGGCTTTTCAATATAAATGCTGCCTTTTCAGAGAAAAGGCAGTGTTTACACTGTGCCTAATAACACCTCTAGGTGCTGTAACTCGGACAGCCGCTAAAAGTGCAACACAATGTGCAACACCTACGTTAAGTGTCTCCATGCTCTGCATGACAACCTGAACGCTCCCCATAGAGATGCACGGATTCAATGCATCTCATGAGGAGATGCTGATTGGCACAGCAAGGTGTTTTGCCGTGTATGCACATTAGTCTCCAATGCATACCCAAGGGAAAGCATTTGATTGGCTGAAATCAGCAAGATAGATGATCTCAGCCATGGAGATGGAACTGGGCCAGCAGCAATCAGACCAGCGTTGTGATTCAGAACAGGTAAGTAAAATCACCTTTTTACTGCAAAGAGAGAGGGACCGGACACCTAAACATTTATTCCAGAACTATATAGTGTTAGGAATACATGTTTGTATTCCCAACACTATAGTGTTCCTTCAAGCTGCAACCACCTCAATACATTTAAAAAAGCATAACGTACTTCTCATGCCACAAGAATATAATCATTATGGGGAGCTGACTCTCAGAATTCATATAACTGGTCAAACTATCCAGTTGGAGTTACTATTGAGCTCAATTTATAGTTATGCTGCATCCTACAACATATGGTGTACAAATGTGTGTACATACTGCACAGTCTTGGACAATACAATTCCCAATACACACAGAGCTGAGTATTAAGTTGTCCCTACAACAGCTTAGTACAATGTATTATGCATTATAAGTTTGAAGTAGCAGATTTGTGAGCACCTTCCATGATTTATCAGATGCTTGAACAAGTACACTTAGAAGCTCTTGCAGGATACACAGTTTCTTTTTCAGTTTCCGCTCTCTCTGTAGAGCTTCCTGTGCAAATAGAAATGAAAAAAAGTAATTTCAAACTAAGTAACAATGCTATGTGAAATTATCATAAAGAGACTTCAAGCTTTTATGCCAGGTATTGCAAGGTAAACTGGACCAATCCCTGATGTACCTCCGTAAAGATTCTGACTATTAAAGGAACACTCTAATATGTATCCCTAAAGGGAACAGGGACACTGCACCCAGACCACTTAATTGAGATGAATTGATGTGGGTGCCTAATGTGTCCCTTTAAGTCCTCCTTCAACTATATCTTGCCAAGGTAGCCATCTCTGTTTCATGCCCTGGTTTTGTCTAACTTTTTTTTCAATGTCTTTGGTTTTTATATCTATCAGTTTCCTACTCTCCACTCACCTTTCTTCGCATTTTTTATGGTTTTGATTCTATTTAGTTTCACATAAGACATCGAACACCTTATTTAAAGGGACACTACAGGCACCAGAACAACTACAGCTTAATGTTCTGGTATCTACAGTATGTTCCTGTAGGCTTTTTGTTGTAAACACTGCCTTTTAATTACCGCCTGGTAACACCTCGAGTTACAGCCACTCAAACGCCCACATGAGGTACTTCCTGGGTCAATGCTGCACAATGTACAGTACTGACATGGAGCGACTACTTGCTCTGCATAGAGTTACTGAACTTTCCCCATAGAGATGCATTGAGGAGATGCTGATTGGCCAGCACCTATGAGAAAGCATTGGATTGGACGAGGTCATCAATTCTGATGATGTCAGCCAGGAGATGGACAAACGCACGACGCTGGAATAAAATAAAGGTAAGAGATCCCCCACAGGCTGTGAGTTAATTCTGTATTTTATCAAGGAATATTCAGAAAGGACTGCCTACAGATTACTTACTGAATCTGATTATTTAACATGTTTTCCCCATCAAGTGTACATCTGTTTTATATTTATAACTTGTATAAATTAAGCACAAATTGTAAACACCTGATCAGTATAAAAATATAAATGACCTAAATTAAAATATTAAGAATGTGGCTACAACGAATATATTTTCCAAAAAGGATATTAAAGCTGTGCCTCCATTTACAGAAATATATATGCCAGTGAACAGGAACAAAAGCAAATATTCTTGAAGAGGAAAATCATTTCAATATTGAGGGGAAAAGTATGCTCAGCTTGAGACCTTTAAGAAACCTGTCTCACAACTATGAGGTTAATCTTAGAATGTAAGCTCGCTTGAGCAGGGTCCTCTTCAACCTATTGTTCCTGTAAGTTTTCTTGTAATTGTCTTATTTATAGTTAAATGCCCCCTTTCATAATATTGTAAAGTGCTACGGATCTGTTGGCGCTATATAAATGGCAAAAATAATAATAATCTTGAAAACCTAACATACACAAATGCTAGGTTGCTGGAAATTAAAATATAAGATGTGTATTCCTCGTTATGTAATCAAGGTGATGGGAAGCAAATACTGTGTAAACTGTGCTTGCAATATTAGAACATTTAGCTCTTTTACTGTGCTTCTGGATAAGATATTAGCCTGTCACCTTACTACTGTCCTACTTATTATACATGATATGATTATAGCTTTTCAAATGTGTGAAAATAACACCCATTACTATTCAGGCAGCCAATAACCATCAACTCACATTTTATATTTTCTTTATATATAGACTAACTCACCTCAAGGTATTCAGAAAGCTCCAGCAACTCCTGAAAAATAGGATTTTATAAGACATAAAAATAGCATTTAGGTTTAGGTAAAAAACAAACAAAACAAAAAAATAGCCTCTTTGCTTTTTAGGAAATGTATTATAACATTATACAAACGTATGTGAAAACTTTTCTTAACCTCTAAGAAGCGAAAAAGTGTTATTCATTAAATTCAAAGTTAATTTCAAGCTGAATTGGAAAGTCTCTAAGGCAAGGATGTTTTTTTCAGTTTGGCTATTTTGGCCAAAGATGTGCAATTCACTTTGAATTTCTGAGAAATCACACTTAGGTGAATAACCATGTATTTTTAGCTGCTTTGTGTCCCTCCCCCTACACAGTAAGACATGGAAGAATGCTTTACTGCTGATGCAAACAGTGAATGTTCTCACAGGCTTCTGCTTTGTAGTGATAAAAGACCTGTAGCTGGACAGGAAACCAACTAGTCCATAACAATTGTTTTTAAAAGATTCCTTATGTCACAATGTAGATGCCATTATCAAGGGATAAATAGAAAAAGAGGGAAACTTCATAAAAATAATTGGTTGTTTTGTTATTCAAAGCTACTCACTAAGACACCTTTGTGCTAGTAACATAATGTACAGCTAACAAGCTAACATTCCCCGATTGACCTCCCCCACCTTCTCACCACTACAACTAGCAACTACAGGGAAGGGAAAAATACAGCTTAATGTAGTTGTTCTGTTGTCCCCAGCCTGTCACTGGCTAGGAACACCACTAGTGGCAGTCACTCACACAATGTGCAGTACTAACATTCAGGGTCTCCACGCTCTGATTCAATGCATCTCTATAAGGAGCACCTGATTGGTGCAGCACATGCGCGCCAGCCTCCCATTTCTTTCCTAAAGCATTGGATTGGCTGGAATGATCATGTTTAAAGATCTCAACCAAGGAGGCGGAGCCAGCCACAAGGAGACCTGTGTGGCTCTGGAAAGAGTTGCGTAAAATCACCTTTAACCTTGCTGACAGGGGAGTTGGGGCCCTAAATAGTGCTATTAGAACTATAATGCCAGGAATACACGTTTATATTCCTAACACTATAGTGTTCTTAATAGAAAGATAAAAAGTATACAGGATGCTATGTACAGGTAAGAGCTCTCCCTATCCTGAATCTGTGTTAACCTGCTCTACTCTAATAGTCCGTCTGTAAAAAAAGAAAGAATTTTCTGGGACCTAAATCATACTAACTATGCACAATTTGCTAGAAAGCAGTTTGTGACTCCCAGGGCTTTCATCTTACTAGCAGGGACGTTTTAAAAAAACTGAGTGAGGGTCCATAGGACCCCTTACTGGAAAAGAATGGAAAGTTAACAGAGCCCATACCCAGCTGGGCCGTCTCCTGCAACATGCTTGGCTGGATTAAGATTCACTTGACAGAGAAACTCACATTTTATGATGTTTTAGTGTGCTTTGCTATTTGGAATCCAATGCTTACTACAGTGCAGTGGAATTTATGGTGAGAGTTCGCCACACTGTAATCGGCTTGGACTAAACCCAGTCTATCACACTTTAGAGGAGAGTCCATCTGCAGACAATGGTGCTGGAAGCATGGATTTTAATTTCAAAGCTGGACATTTACGCGTTTTTTTTTTTATACATATTTTTTTATAATTCTGTTTCATAGAAAGATGAAGATTTAAAAAGTTTCAGTTACAATATTAAAAAAATATTTCATATTCTTTATGGGATGACAGCTAAATAAGTAAAGGAAAACTATAGTATTTGAAATATATATGTTTGTATTCCTGACTCTGTAGTGTTCATTTAATGTGTAGAGCAGGAACCTTTGGGACTCCTTCCCAGTGGTAGCTTAAGGAAACTGGGAAACCGAGCATTCTTTGGTTCTTTAAAAAAAAAAAAAAAAAAAATTAAAATAATTTTTATTTGTGCTACGTTGGATCCAATTCGGCACATTAGGTGCATGGAGTGGGCTTTCAAATAAAATATAATTATACTGCCTATTTGTTATGAGATATTTTCTTTCAAGCAAAGCAATTGGGAACAGTTTTACATAGTATAAGATACGCCGTGCTGTTCATTCACTAAATCCTCAATGAATATAAATGGAGAGAATTATCATTATAGACTGAGGCTCCAGTTCATGTCTTGCAAAAACAAATAAATAAAAATTGCAATTTAATATAAATGTCACAGTGAGTGCTGTGATAGAGCATCTCTAGTGATCAGTACTTCATTCACAGCTTCATCTCTTTGTGAAGTGGCAGGAGTGGAATATTTAAGAATATGTTTTCATATACAAACATCCCCTATTGCAGCACCTGGGTAAATGTTTACATTGCAGCTCTAAGTCTGCCCACAGTGGCTGTCTACCAGACAGCCACTGGGGGGCGCTTCTGGAATTGTAACAGGCGCGAGGAGGAGTGCGCAAGGGAGGGGGGAGGCCCTCCTCCCCGGTAAATTCAATTCAGCTTTGTATTCCTGGCACTACAGTATTCCTTTAAGTGGATCAAACTTCCCTGGTATAAACGAGTAATTTGATCTGAAATCTTAAATCCCTCTACAAAACCTACTCGTACATTAACTTTTCTTGCAACAGGGATATTTGGTGACATTTAATTTGCAATTCAGAGAATTTTTCAAATGAATCTCACTGCCATTCAGCTAAATGATGATTTCCCCAGCTCAATGTGAGCGCAATAGAGGCGTGTGCAGACACCACAGACAGGTGATGGAGCACCACTAGAACTCTCCCTCACACTTCCTGGGAATGCAGAGAATAGCCGGGGGTTACCATGGCAACACTCCATCTGATTGTAAAAGCGCCAGAATGGAGACAGAAGAGATCTGCACCCGTCAAAGGTGAAAACCACAAACCTGGCAAAAGCTATAGTTAATAAAAAAAATAAAAAAACACACCTGCAGATATCTCCCCTACACACAATTCCAAGAAAACACTACAGATAGACCACACATACATATCACAAGCAGCCCCCTCCCACAATGTTACAAAAAGCTCATGCCACACATACAGTACTATGAGCAACCTACATATACACATTGAACATCAAAGACAGCCCATGCACATTACAACACACCAGACAGGCCATAGATACAGACAATACTACAAATACCTTTCTAATTTTCTGCATCTAAACGTAGTTCATTCTTTAGAGCTGATTGGCATTACACAGATTTAAGAGAACATATATACTTGATGTAAATCTGCCATTATATGACTTTCTGATCTTGCCATCAAGATACACTTGAAAAGTAATGAACTATTAATATATTCTTCCTGGCAAAACATATTCTAAAAAATATAAAGATGTATATGAATCTAAATGCAATACTTACCCCATTTAAAACAGTCACTGAACTACTGTAAAACATTAAAAATTAACACACTGTTAATTCATCAGGGTAGAAATTCTATCTCACACAAATTAATTTTGGTAGCACTTAATTTGGCATTATAGAAACTTTGTAATTACGGATTTAAAAAAATGACTTATGTCCCTACGCGTGTGTTAGGTGTGCATAAGCAACCCCCTAATCCTTGTCTCCTGTTTTGGTTGCTAAGGGAACTTTTCCATGGGTTTTGGGGAACTTGGGGAAAAAAAAATAAAATAAAAAACCATGACTATCCTTGAATACAACTGGTTACAATATTTAGAGTAAAGATTAAAGGAACACTATAGTCACCTAAATTACTTTAGCTAAATAAAGCAGTTTTAGTGTATAGATCATTCCCCTGCGATTTCACTGCTCAATTCACTGTCATTTAGGAGTTAAATCACTTTGTTTCTGTTTATGCAGCCCTAGCCACACCTCCCCTGGCTATGATTGACAGAGCCTGCATGAAAAAAAAACTGGTTTCACTTTCAAACAGATGTAATTTACCTTAAATAATTGTATCTCAATCTCTAAATTGAACTTTAATCACATACAGGAGGCTCTTGCGGGGTCTAGCAAGCTATTAACATAGCAGGGGATAAGAAAATCCTAATTAAACAGAACTTGCAATAAAGAAAGCCTAAATAGGGCTCTCTTTACAGGAAGTGTTTATGGAAGGCTGTGCAAGTCACATGCAGGGAGGTGTGACTAGGGTTCATAAACAAAGGGATTTAACTCCTAAATGGCAGAGGATTGAGCAGTGAGGCTGCAGGGGCATGTTCTATACACCAAAACTGCTTCATTAAGCTAAAGTTGTTCAGGTGACTATAGTGTCCCTTTAACCCCTTAAGGACCAAACTTCTGGAATAAAAGGGAATTATGACATGTCACATGTCCTTAAGGGGTTAAATAGTAAAAAAAATTCTGGCTGCGCACCCTAATGCAATGTTCTGCACACAAATATGCTTAGATCAACCTTTTACATGCCCTTATTGCAGTACTTAATCCTACTTTTTTAAAAGAGTTAATTAAATCAGAATTTTGACAGCACACTGTAGATTGTAAATTCAATATATATATATATATATATATATATATATATATATATATATATATATATATATATATATTCTTATGATGCTGCTGCATGTAAAAAACATTTTTAGCGGATGATCTTGTAAAGTGCTGGCAATGAATAGGCCAGCAGATAGCTGTTGTTCTATGTTCTACATACAAGAGTAATTTACCAGGAAATCTGCTTTTAAAACATCTAAAAATGACAGGCAGGTTCTACCGCTTGAAAATAGTTAATACTGAATGGACGGGTAGCGCCAGGGGGCTGCAAGCACTCTTACCAATTCAATGAGATTAAATAATTATAGTGCCAAAAGATTACCTTTCATTTTTTTGCATTTACTTGAGAAGTCTATACTCCCTTAGGACACTGATAACATCGGCCTGTATTTTCTAGCTGTACTTACTCAGTCTGCTGACTCGACTCCCTTTTAATACACAGTGTTGGTGGGTCCTGTACAGTCTGAACACCTGTGAATAACACAACAACATATTTTTATATATTTATATTCCCTTTTAGAAATTAGAAAATTTTTAATTCCATTCATTTTGCCCAATCTTATTTTCAAACATCAGTTCACGTGCCTGTAAGCCGAAATGAACTGCCTATAATTTAACAGGCGTATCCTGGATGTTTATATCTTGTATCTTCACTCATATGAAGCACTCTGGGAGACTTTCTTAAAGTGTTATGTTCTGAAAAAATGGTGCAAGCACTAAAAGTGGGGCAATCATTATAGAAACCATTGGACCAGTAGGCTAATTTCACTGGTGACTTCTACCCTCTCACATATTTGCACAACTTTTCTAAATGAAATAGGGAAACATGTTACTGCAGTTACAGTGTAGGCAAGTTAAAAGTGTGGTTTTCCCAGAAGAAAGACTAACTACTAGATGTACTGCTTTATAAAGTATGCAAAGAATAGGATTCACTTTTTATATGTTTTTTTTTTTTTTTTTTTGTGCTTTTCCTTTTCACTCCTATTTATTCCCTTATTGAAGCCAAACTGTTCCTTATCTTTCCTGTCATTTTTTGATACGTCAATTTTTATTATAATATTTTTTTCTGGTTACAAATTTGTCTCTTTCAGCACATAAAAAAACCAAAAAATAAATAAATCGGTGTAGACTTAATTTCTTTACAACATATGTTTGTACCAACACCAGTTTGGCAGACTTTTTATATTCTTAATTATTTTGGTCAATGTATACAAAAATTCTTGTGAATGTCCTTTTTATGCTATAATATGACTATTTTGGAAATGTGTGTGTGTTTTCTGTTTAATCAAACAGCTGCTTGCATTCAAATGAATAAAAAACAAGGCACAAAAAGATACAAAAAGGAATAAAAGGCAGAAATAGCTGTAAAATGGCTTCAATGTACTTATACAAAGGGTCAAATTAAAATGAACGCAACACTTTACATATGCTCCTTGTTTTGTGACATCCAGAGAAGAAGGTGGAACACTTTTAGCACCATGCTGTAATGGTTATGTTGCCAGCAGTGCTCCAACACACTGTTCCCCAGGACCCTAGCATTGCAGGGCTTAGCCCAGGAGTGCTAACAGAATTTTGGAATTTCTGAGTCTTTGGTGGAGGCAGGGAGCAGCGCCTGGTAAATCATGGGCAATAAGTCAAACGTGAGGCCAGACATGGGTTGCTGGCATTGTGGATAGGTTTGGTATAGACACACTTCTTATTAGTGAGGATATATAGATTGGGGCACAGTAACAGAGAACTTTGTAAGTAAGCATTAAGATTTTATATCAATTACTAAAAGACACCGTAAGCCAACACTGCAAACGTATAATTACAGAATGTAAAGGCTTGCATAAAAGCCAAAGAACCAAACTGCAGTAATCCATCTCTGGGCAAACCTCCCCTGTGCTTGTAGCTTGTTATTGTCACCCAAGGCTGGATGGATTTTGGAAGGTTATGTGAGGATAAATGGAGGACTGGGCTTTAGATGGCAAAATATTTCCATCTTCATCAAACTACTTGAAAACAGCTTAAAAGAAAAAGAAGATCGTTATAAGTTCTATATTAAACTGCTGTGGGTTCTATGTTCTAGACCAGACCAGGCAATCTTTAGTACCCCAGATGTAGTGGACCACATCTCCCATGATGATGTGCCAGGGTGACTGTAAGAGCATTATGGCAGATGTTGTCCACAACATCTTAACATCTGAAGTGCCAATGGTTTCCTACCCCTGTTCTAGACTATACAATAGTTCACATCAACAGTAAAACTATGTATCAGTAACCTCACAAGATAGAGCAGTGACTATGCTGGGTTTAAACACACAGCATACCGATCGAAAGGAATTCCACAGCAGAACAGTAATATCAGGATTATTTACTGGAGTGAGATTTAATTCACTTTGAATAACCCTGTTTATGTATAGCTTATTTGAAAGTGTTTTTTCTCACCTCTCTCTCTTGTTGATACATTCTGTGTGTTTATCCCTCTGGATGAAGGTTCCCATTGAAAACTATTATTCATCATATCTGGTCGAATACCTGCAGGGTTTCTAGGGGAGCTACTGGAGTGATTATGATGCCAGGAGATCTGTAGGGGTGAAATCACATATTTATTTCAGAATTCTTTGTCAAACATATTAACCCCATGGTAACATTGAAATCTATTACAGCTTTAGCCATCAGCCTCATATTTAACCCCTTAAGGACACATGACATGTGTGACATGTCATAATTCCCTTTTATTGCAGAAGTTTGGTCCTTAAGGGGGTTAAACGAGCAATAAGCAAAAGCAAATTTTAGTGTATTTCGAAAAGAAGACAAAAGCTCAATCACACATCTTAGAGCAGTTGTTTTCTTTGAATCAATGCTGTGCATGAAGTGTGGTGGGATATTTGGGTAACCCCTATTGCTCATATCCTTCTATCCTATGGACTAATATAGAGGTGATGGACCATCTTACAACTAGACTGAGGTTACTCTGTGGGCCATAGAGATTCCCATTAAGGTCTCTGGAGTTGGGATCAGAATCTCGACTCCACCTAACACTATGCTGTATGAATATACTGTGAATTGCTGAAACAGTTATATATTTAACTAAAACACTAAGGCAGACAATGCTATGCATCTTACTAATGCTGGTATTCATAAGAACATCTGATAGCACCATTGCAGCATCTTGTTGGTAAATGTATTACATTATTGCACATACCTATCTCTATTACCTCCTTGCTTTGAACTGAGGACTATATAGCAGCCACATGCAAAGACTGTACTCACGTCTTTGAGGATGTACAGTGACCCTGGACTTTGAGTGGTCCGAGGACTAGTTGTAATAAAAATTACCTTATTGTTTGGTGACACTTCTTCCTTTTTGATCTGGTTTTCTACACTTAGTCTTACAGGAGAACATTTACTGTATTTTTGGTATTTGGGAGGAGACTTTATACATTTATCTCCAGTATTCTCAGCGTAGAGTTGTCTCCTCCTGAACAATTCCTGTTGACGTGGGGATGTTTGCAACTTCTCTTGGTCGCGTCCCCAGTCTGGACTGTTCTGGCGGCATGAGGTAGCATTATGACGGCTTCGCAAGGCTTCATGGTATTCCAACCTCCTTTCATGTTTGTCCTCAAAGCTTTCTTGGAAATGTTTTTGGTTTATGGGTGACATTGTAGCTTTAGCAAGCATAGCTGGTATCACAGAAGAAAATACGTCTATTCTTACACCATTTACATTTGGACTCACCATTCAGTGTCCACCTAAGAAAGGAAACATATAAAGCGTGTTGATATGTGAGTGCCAGTTTCATAGCAGGATGTGCAGTTTTCTAAAATCATAGTCTTCTGAATAATTGTAGATCACTGATATTTATTATATATTTATCCCACTGTAGTCAGCGCTAATGATATCCCACTACTCTAGATTGGCTTCTTAAATTAATGGCATAGTTATTGACATTTACAATAAAGCACAGCAGGCAGTAGTTCATTAGGCTAGTTATACGCAAATGCCTTTTTAAAAAACTATAACTGCTATTGATATAAGCATCTGAAGAAGCACTTTATGGAAAAATCCCAAAGCAGTACTAGGCCAAGATTTAAATGTATGTGTATGTATTCAACATACTATAACATTCTGAAAAGAATTCTGAAATAATTTTAATAATTCTAATAATGTAATATTGGTTAAAGGGACACTATAGGCTCACTTCAGCTCATTGAAGTGGTCTGAGGACAGTGTCCATATTGCACTAGTGCTGCAATGTAAAACAATAGAGTTTTGGAGAAACTGCAATGTTTACATTGCAGCACTAAGACAGCCTCTAGTGGCTGTCAAACAGACAACTACTAGAGGCACTTACGTAATGTTACCGGACTTTTGGTTCGCTAACTGGCGTTGGATGTCCTCACGCTCTGCATGAAGACATCCAGTGTTAGCTATTTCCCCACAGGAAAGCATTGCTTTCCTATGTGGAGGGCCTAATGCGCATGCGGCAAGCGCTACTTGCACATTAGCACACCCCTCATCAAGCGATGTCAAAGGAGGCGGAGCCGCGACCCAGCGCCGAGGGACATCAGTGCTGGGATCGGGTAAGTAATAAGCGGTTTTCAGCCCTTTTTCATTGTGCCGATGGGAGGGCACGAGGAGGAGGAGGCAGAGGGAGCTATATTGCCAGTAATACAGCTTTGTATTACTGGCACTATAGTATGCCTTTAAGTGCTAACTTTTCCATTCTATTACTTTCCAGCTATGTTTTTGCTCTGTTCCAACACATTCAAGGCACATTGGGGGCATTATAAGTATATATTTCTGCAGTAATATACTGTATATAATTTAATGACACCATAGCTTTTGTAGAAAAAGAAAATCAAACTCATAACTCTTAAGTGAATATTTTTTCTTCTTTCTTTGGGTAAAATAGTCTTGAGCTTTTTCTAAAATATAATGCAATCAGACTTCAAATGTATTGTTCACTGTAGACATTATGCAGAAATATTATATAATTTAAATTTGATATTTAATTGCATAATTAAATTTCTAGCACTATATCATTTTACGCAGTTTCTCTCTAATAAGCGATATCTATTTAAAACAGATTGCTGAGATCTCATTCTATAAAAACAAACATTGTAATTTCTCATCATCACTGTTATATGTGGAAGAGAAAACAAGGCAGCTAAGAACACAGAGGATACTATTCTTTGGGAAGTAGTATTAAGAATTGATAAGATAATTGCAAATTCTAGACTAAAGTAATCAAAATGGAAAAATTCTCCAGCTAAGCTATTTTTCAAGCTTGATTATTATAGATATTCCTTTGCAAGTTCTCCACGTTTTGCTCATTACTTAGTAAACAAATCCCTAAGAGATTGTGATGAACAATACTTAAGGACCAATTTCTGGAATAACAGGGAATCATGACATGTCACACATGTCATGTGTCCTTAAGGGGTTAAGAGCAGTAACGGAGTAGCACCTGCATTATCATGTCTGATCTCTTTTTCTATCAACAACCAAAACAAGGAAAACTGGTCAGACAGCTTCCGTTCACCATAGTATTGTAAATAAAGACATCCCGTACTCTAATGCAACAGCCTCTTCGAGAGATCTAT
Organism: Pelobates cultripes; assembly: GCA_933207985.1. Lineage (NCBI taxonomy): Eukaryota > Metazoa > Chordata > Amphibia > Anura > Pelobatidae > Pelobates > Pelobates cultripes. The sequence continues at coordinate 123,140,325 of OW240912.1, forward strand.
GAATGAAATATGTAACAAAAAAGATGTACGTGATCTCACTTCTAAGGATCAAGGCATCAGTTTTAATGAAGAAAACCAACAAAAATATTACTAACCAGTTATCTCGCTGCTTGTGAATCCTGGGGAACATAACAGATATGTGTTTTTTTGGGGGGAAGGTCTTGTGTTTTTTTGTGTGAATGATGATAGGCTGTTGACAGGTAGGTGTGACAGATGCATGTCTCCTCTTGTCACAGGTTCAGGAAACTTAGCCAGACTGTTTATGTAACACACACATTGGCCTGTGTTTACTAAGGAATATCTTGCTGCAAGATCTCAGGCTAGACTGCAGTTCAGAACAGTAAGGTCTCGTAGAGCTACCTAGTACGAATATGACAAAAACCAAGCACCATAGGCATTTAATTTTACTCATGGTGCAAGGACCATATCAACACACATTTTTTTCTGTTTTTAAGTCCACCTCCCTGGCCTACCATTCACCTTTTTTTCTGTTTGTAAGACAACCTCCCTGGCCTGTCAATCAAACAGTTGGAATCATTTCTTACTTACTTTTGTGTCAGATATCAGTACACATATCATGCTAACCCCATAAGATATAGATAAGCTGCCCATGACTGAGTGAGTCTCTCTTTCTCACATACACACAAATGATTATTCACTATAGTGAGAACTCAAAGTGAATTCAAAGCACATTTCAAATTTTAGGCTAAAGTAGTCAAACTTTAAATGGACACTATAGACACCCAGATCACTTCATCCCATTAAAGTGGTCTGGGTCAGCCTTGGGCGGCATTTTCCAGGGGACGGCAAAAAAAAAACACCCCCAAATGCCCAGGGCAAATGCCTTGTTAGCCTTGCAGCTAACAGTCCAGGCAGGCAGGCAGGCAGGCGGCGCTGACGAGGGAGCACTTTCCCCTGAGCTGTCTGCTCAGCTCCCTCGCGCGCCGCAATGTGCTGTCATATTCCGGCTCCCAGCATCACTCTGCGGCGCGCGAGGGAGCTGAGCAGACAGCTTAGGGAAAAGTGCTCCATCGCCAGAGCCACCCAGCAGCTACTGGACCCCCAGGGAAAGGGGACCCCCCCAGCATTCCCAAAGGTAAGGGGGGTTGAATTTAAAAAAAAAAATGCAAGTGAATGTGAGCGAGTGAGTGTGTATGTTAGTGTTAGTCTGAGTGTGTGTGTCACTGTGAGTGTGTTAGTGTGTGTTTGCTAGTGACTGTATGTGTCTGTTAGTGTGTATGTCTGTTAGCTCGTGTATGCGTGTCTGTTAGTGAATGTGTGTGTATTTAGAAGGCGGGGCAGGGGGGAAGGGTGGGGTGGTGCCTGAGTTTTGTCCTGCATATGGCAGCACAAAACCAGGATACACCACTAGTCTGGGTGTACTGTCCCTGTCCAAATCCAGCCTGTTATCCTGCCCGGATTTCCAATAACAGTAAGGTGCTAGAAATGGAGATTTAAAGGGATACTCTAGCTTTAGGAATACAAACATGTATATACACACATAAGTAAGTGTGACTGAGTGTCACAAACGGCGTGCGAGGTAGCAGTGAGGAAGAACAAGAAGATTCAAGCAGCACCACACTAGACCCCAGGGAAAGGTCCCACTGCACCCAAGGGAGATTAGGTACTCCCCCCCCTCATTCTAAATTTAGGGCCCCCACCCACCGCTCAGGGGTGGGGCCAGGGGGGAGGACATTAGGTCCCCCCCCATTCTGATTTAGGGCCCCCACCCACCGCTCATGGGTGGGGGCCTGGAGAGAGGACAATAGGTCTCCCCCCCTTATTTTACTTTAGGGCCCCCACCCGCCATTCAGGGTGGAGGCCGGGGGGGGGGCCAATAGGTCCCCCCTTTAGGTTAGGAGGGAGTGTTGTTGTTCTTTTTTGTTGTTGTTTTTTTACAGTGAGCAGCCAGGGGCATAATTTACTAATACTAAGTAATGTTGTTTATTTAGTATTAGTAAATTTGGCCAATTTAGGTCTTTTGGCCTTTTAGTAGATAGCTCCCTAATACCGTGGGAATTAGGGAGTTATCTACTTATTCATTCCTGTCATCACATTGACAGGCTAAGTAACTTACATTTTATATGAATGTGTGTTACTTGATTGTTGTAAGTGTTGCAAATGCTTACAGCTGAATCCTGGCTATGTTTGTATACTTTTTATTTAAAATTGTATACAGTGTAACATTCTTCTTCTTCCACTGGGTAAGTATATTAGTACTTAGGCAAAACTGAGCTTCTGAGCTTCGGAACTTCAGCACTTCGGAAATTCTGTAATTTCGGAACTTCGGCTATTCGGACATTCGGAAGTACCCGAATGTCCGAATTGCCAGAAACTCGTCCGAATACATATTTGGCCCGAAACGAATTGCAAATGTCTAATAATCATCCCCTTCAAGCTTTTTGTAGTAAACACTGTCTTTCCAGACAAATTGCATTGTTTACATTACAGCCTAGGGATACCTCCACTGGCCACTCCTCAGATGGCTGCTTCCTGGGGCAGTGCTGCACAGTGTGCAGCATTGCCCATTCAGTGTCCGCACCCTCAGCATGCAGACACTGAACGTTCATCATAAAGTTGCATTGATTTCTTTAAAGGAACACTATACCATTAGGAATACAAATATGTATTCCTAACGCTATAGTGCCCTGCTCACTGATTAGATGACTGGGTCAGGGCTATCCGGGTTAAAAGGTGAATTTTACTTACATTTTCTCCCTGGCAGCTCCAGTCTCCTCGATGAGTGTTAGTGTGGATGAGATTATCAATGTTAATGATTTCAGCAAATCCAATGCTTTCTCATTGAGAAGCGAATGCGCATAGGTAGCAAATTGCCATGCTGCACCAATCAGATGGTCTCCCTTTTACTCAACAATTTCATGGAAGTGCCTCTATTGGTATGGCAGCCACAAGAGGCAGGTTAACTGACCAATTGATTCAATGCTTTTCTAAGGGGAAGATTGGATTCACTCTCTGCAAATGCTCATCAGGTCACCAATGCTCCTCTAAGAGGAACATTACATTGGAACGGACCATCGTGGAGAACACCATGCCTCCTCCATGATGTTGCAGGATGAGGAGAGATAAGCTGCGTCGAAGGCGTTAGATAAAGCTAAGTTGTTTTATTATTTTTTATTTTTAAAAGGGGTTGGGCTCTATAACTAGAGAAAGGGAAAATAAAGGTATGTATCCCTAACACTTTAACATTTTAAGGATCCTGTTCTAGAACTGATAGTCTCAGTCATGTAATAGCAATACAGCTGCAATAAGTTCACAATCCACTTTGCCGCAATGACTTTAACCCCTTAAGGACCAAACTTCTGGAATAAAAGGGAATCATGACATGTCACACATGTCATGTGTCCTTAAGGGGTTAAATTGTGAAAGCCAGGCAAATCAAAGAAGTTAAAACCTATTTCAAAACACACTTTTATTGAAGGATATTCAATCCCAAGAGCACAAACATAAATGCTGTAACCATAGCTAAACCTGTGCTGCAGTGTATAACTACACCATAATTTACTGAAAGAGCCAAATAATAAGAAGAAGAGACGTCTGGAAGGACAGAAGATAAAAACACATTTAAAAAACCCTTTTCTGCTATATTTATCATCCTAATCATCAAATTCCACGTTACCTTTGGCAAAATAAACATCCTTATACCATAGGCATCCCCAAATCCCCTGTTATCTATATAAGCACTTTTTTGTTAATTTTATTTTAAAAGCTGTCAGAGCTAGAACACATACTATGCTTAACATTTTCTAACTTTATTTGGCCAAGCTGAGAACCTGGCAGAACAAAACAGTGTAACTCACCTTTAGAGAGCACAGACGAGGAGGACATATAGTCATTGTTTGTCACTCATAAAGTCTTAATGCCATTTAAAGCAAGCATGTTTCCCTTCGATGTCTTATCAGTTCACAACAGGCTAAAACCAAACATGAGCTTGCACTTTTCAAAGCGCTACTACAACTGGTAATCTTCCCAGTGAACAATGGATGATATGGGAGAGCCCTGTCTTCCTGCATTTGCCCAAAAAATCTGCAACAGTAAAAATCCACCCCTATACTGAACTATGTTACAGGGGTACTATGCTTCCTTTGCATGTACAAATACTTGCATATATACACACAGTCTATAAGCCTCTGACATACCCCCAACATTTTAAATGGACAAACCGGGACATTGTAATTTTAGGGGTATAACTGGGGGTGCAGCTAGGGGTTGGGCTGTTCTGAAAAAATATAAATGCAAAAAAATACAAACTAAATGTTGTTTAAAGTACAATGTATCTTATTTATACAGACTGTTTTCTAAACAAATGTATCAGAATTTGAAAGATATGTAAGTGTTTATACACTCAAAGGGAAAAAAGGGACATTAGGATAGAAAAGAGGGACACGGGGATTTGAGATCAAATACGGACAATCCCTCCTAAATAGGGCCAGATGGGATTTATACCTTTATCTGAACATTTCCTACCTATGTTTGTATGCAATTGCACAGCTGCCATTAGCTGAATGTCTGTTCATAAATAAACCTACCTGTGTATGTGTGTGTGTGTGCATGAACAGGGCTCTTAACCGTCCCAATTTCAGCTGACAAGTTGTCACTGGTGACATCCCTAGAAGGACTACCCACCCGTTCTGATTGCATACATGCCATTATTTGGCGATACGCATGAGTGTCCAAGTATGTGTATAAGCTTTTCTGTATTTACTAACAGAATCATTGAAGGCAATCATCAAGCCAACATTGTGACGTTCTTCAGTATAACATCTAGTTTATTGGAATCATTTAAAAAGCATCCAGCCAAACCACAAAATTATTATGAAGGCAGCATAAAAAGTATGGACACTAGCAGCTTTACACGTTAGCAGCTCGCTTTTTTTCGAAAGCTCTTTTGGAATACACTGAAACAAATAGATTGGAGGAAATCTATTTATACTGGAACCCCATCTCCTTGGATGTTAATTTCTGTGTGGGGGTGTATTTGTGTAGTACAGAATTGCCATGTAGTGCCTCCAATGCGGGCCATCTTATTAAGTAAATACCACATGACCTTTCAAATAAAAAGGGCCTGTCTTTTAATATTTTTGTAATTTTCAAATCAGTTATCTCCCTTATGCTCCCTAACTGACTTTCTACATCAGGAGAGTCTTGGCTACTCTTACCACACAAAATTACACCAATAAACTGGATACCAGGACTTTAATGGGTTCTACGATGTCATATTCTACAGCCTCACTTTACCATTTTATTGGGACTCTCATACTAAGGGCTTGGTGACTTTTCCAGATCTCTCTCCAGCAAATTTAATCTTGGCTACCCTCTCATCATGTAGGATTTCCCCTTCTCACCTCACTGCAAGAGGTTTTATAAATTACCGGTACTACTCAGAGCTTGGATTTGTAATACCAGTAGCTCTTGCCATGAAGGTCGCCATTCAGAAGCTGATTTAGGTCGCCATTCAGAAGTCCTAATTTTTAATCTTTGTTCAATAAATTAGATTGTGGTGTAGTAAAACAATTATATGCCTTAAATATGGTCTTACACCCATATAGGCCATATTTGGTATTTCAACATTATCAACAACTTTTAAAAATGCAATTCTTCATAATGGATATAAGCTGTTCCACCTTTCTTTTCCTCAGTATTTCATACCTCCCAGCATTGAGAAGCATGGAATTGGGACAGGTGGCCCCTTACATACAGGTTTATGCGGACAAAATTGCTGAAAAACTCGCTGCATGGTACTACTGTCTGCCACACAGCATGAGAGCATTTAATGATGTGCTCACACTGTGCTGCCCAATGACAAGAAACTAAATTGGGATGGTGAAACAAGACCCCAAAATAGGGACTATTCTGCCAAAAGCGGGACAGTTGAGCAGTCTGGTATATGGCCATATATGTGCTGCCATCTCTCTTGCCTATGAGATTCAAGAAAGTCCAGTGATAGTTGGGACTACAGTTCTTCTCTTACTGGATGGCAGCAGCTAATTTGCTAGTCGAGAGCTTTTGTTGGGTGCAGCACGGTGTTAAACGAATACCTTCATCACACATTATTGTTTTCTTATGATGCTTTCTCTCATAAGTAAATTCCTAATGTTAATAGCTAAACATGAATGCTCCTATGGATCTAATCAGGAAAATGTTATAGTAAGTATGAATATATTTTTCGTAATCTACCAGAACTTTTCCTCGCAAGTTTTGTGCATGACAGGTTCCCTTTAAGAGTGATGGCCTTGTTTCAGACATTAAAGCAATTTTTAATTTTCTTTGGTCCCAAATTTTTCGCTACAAAAAAGCATTACATTAAAGGGACACTATAGTCACCTGAACAACTTTAGCTTAATGAAGCAGTTTTGGTGTATAGAACATGCCCCTGCAGCCTCACTGCTCAGTCCTCTGCCATTTAGGAGTTAAATCCCTTTGTTTATGAACCCTAGTCACACCTCCCTGCATGTGACTTGCACAGCCTTCCATAAACACTTCCTGTAAAGAGAGCCCTATTTAGGCTTTCTTTATTGCAAGTTCTGTTTAATTAAGATTTTCTTATCCCCTGCTATGTTAATAGCTTGCTAGACCCTGCAGAGCCCTGTATGTGATTAAAGTTCAATTTAGAGATTGAGATACAATTATTTAAGGTAAATTATATCTGTTTGAAAGTGAAACCAGTTTTTTTTTTCATGCAGGCTCTGTCAATCATAGCCAGGGGAGGTGTGGCTAGGGCTGCATAAACATAAACAAAGTGATTTAACTCCTAAATGACAGTGAATTGAGCAGTGAAATTGTAGGGGAATGATCTATACACTAAAACTGCTTTATTTAGCTAAAGTAATTTAGGTGACTATAGTGTTCCTTTTACCTGTTACTTGAAAGCTATCCAGCGCCAAGACAGCCTTTTCTGTGCAGCCCAGAACACCTACGTTGAGGTCATGACCATGGCTCGATTACCATTTTGTCCAACCAAATGCTTCTCATTGAAAAGCATTGTCTACTTAATGGGAAACTATAGTGCCAGGAAACTCTTTTTCCTGGCACTATAGCTTCCACCTCCATCAAGGCCCCCCTATGGTGCAGAAGGGGTTAAAAAACCCTTCTGTCACTTACCTGGATCCAGCTCCAATGTCCTTTGGCGCTGGCTTGGGTCCGGCTTCTCTCAGCGGCCGTGATCGCATTAGGATTTCCCGATAGGAAAGCATTATTCAATGTTTTCCTATGGGGATTCGGGTGACACTGGAAGCATAGCATGAGGACCTCCAGCGTTAGTTAGGCAACCAAAAGTTACCTAACAGCCTGGTAGACAGCCACCAGAGGTAGAATTAACCTTAGCATGTAATTATTGCAGTTTCTTAAAAACTGCAATAATAACATGCTCAGGGTTAAGGGATCTGGGACAGTGTACCCAGACTACTTCAATGAGCTGAAGACGTCCAGTGTCAGATAACAGACCAAAAGTCTGTTACGAATCCGGAAGCGCCCCCACTGGCAGATAGCCACTGGGGGCAGACTTAGAGCTGCAATGTAAACATTGCAGTTCTCTGGAACTGCAATGTTTTACATTGCAGCACTAAGTGCAATAGGGGCACTGCACCCAGACCACCTCAATTAGCTGAAGTGGTCTGGGTGCCTGGAGTGTCCCTTTAACTCTTCTTTATGCAGATATTTTTTGTATGTAAAGTTTGCAATAGCTTTAAAGAGTGTACTTTTATGAGTACTATTTCAATAGGAAGAAAAGGGGATATAACCTAAGTAGGCAATGAATACATTTTTTATTTAGGGGGTACCTCAGAGTTTATTCAGGACAGGCGTGGCAGAGGCTAAAAGGTAAGAAAATCTCAGCTTTCAAACCCTCACACGGGGGGAGGGGAGAGACACTGAAAGAGGTGGTCAAATACTACAGCGTTAGTAATACTTTGTAATATGTACCCTATAGTGTTCCTTTAATTAAATTCACTGTACATTGCTGGCAATACCTTGTCTAAAAAACAATATATTCAAACTTACAAATGCATATATTGGACATGCATAACAGTAGATATGCAGGGTAAAAGATAGAGCTAGAAGTCATAAAAGTGTCTCCAGAGGGGTAAACGTCAGAGTTGGATTACAAAGGGCATTTAGAGTGCTTCAGAGAGTTACATTTGTGGTATAGCCGTGTTTAGAATTATTGGGTTTAGTATTAGAGTGGGGTTAGATTTAGTATTGAGTTGCTTAGTGTAACTTTAGGGCTGAATTTAGGAGAAAATTGGTGTTTTGGGTTCAGGCATTTGGAGTTTTAAGGATTATTTGCAAAGTACTCACCCTACAATAAGTGCAAGCAAAGCATAAGAACTGTGTGCACCTCCTGCAAGACACTTCCTGAGTGAGAGGCTGTTAGTGGACACATGGGAAATGATCTCTTCCACTTCCTGTCCAACCTCCCACACAGACATTGAGAGGAACTGGGGCAGCACTGAGTTTTACACCCTCTATAACTGATTCTGCAGCTCTTCTATTAAAGGAACACTATAGGCTCAGAAACACAAACATGTATTCCTGACCCTATTGTGTTAAAACTATCATTTAGGTGGCTTTTCCTCACTTGGCCTAAATACACTAATCCAGGCAGAGGCGTAACTAAATACCACTGAGCCCAGTTGCGAAAATTGCACTGCCCTCCCCCCCATGTGTCTCATCCTCCACCAGCCCCTCCACACATCTCAACTCCCTCTGCCAGCCCCTCCACACTTCTCCTTGTCCCCCCCCAATCCCTACATGTTTCTACCCAAGCCCCTTATGTGTCTCTCCCACCCACCCCCTCCACATGTCTCTCCCACCCCCATACATTTGTGACAGACAGACACACACATGCACTGACAGACACACACACGCATTGACACATAACAATGCACTGACAGACACATAACAATGCACTGACAGACACACACACTGACTGACAGTGGTGTATCCTGGTTTTGTGCTGCCATAGGCAGGACAAAACTCATCCCCCCACATACTCACTAACAGACACGCACACTCACTAACAGACACACACACTCACTAACAGACACACACAAACTCACTCACTAACAGACACACACTCACTAACAGACAAACACACTAACACTCACTAACAGACACACACTTACAGGCAAACACACTCACACTCACTAACAGACACACACTAACAGGCAAACACACTCACTAACAGACACACACTAACAGGCAAACACACTCACTAACAGACACACACTAACAGACACACACACTAGCAGACAAACACACTCACTCACATTAACACTCACTTTTTTTTTTTAATTTAAACCCCTCCCCCAGCCTCCTTACCTTTAGGAATGCTGGGGGGGGGTTCTCCCTCTCCCTGGGGCTGCCGGGCGGGCTGATGGGCGGGCGGCGCTGGTGAGGGAGCACTTTACCCTGAGCTGTCTGCTCAGCTCCCTCGTGCGCCGCAGAGTGATGCCGGGAGCCAGAATACAACGTCATATTCCAGCTCCCAGCCTCTCTCTGCGGGCGGCGTGCGAGGGAGCTGAGCAGAGTGCTCAGGGGAAAGTGCTCCCGCGCCAGCGCTGCCAGCTCAGCAGCCCGACCGGCATGTCAGCCGCAAGGCTAACAAGATATTTGCCCTGGGCATTTGGGGGCGGCTTTTTTTGCCGCCCCCTGGAAAATGCCACCCAAGGCAAATGCCTTGTTTGCCTCGCGGCTAAAACGTCCCTGCTGACTGACACACACACACTGACTCACACACACACACACTGACTCACACACACACACTGACAAACACTCACACTGACTGATAGACAGTGTGGGGTTGTGCTGTAATCTGACAGTTCCTTTCTCCCCCCGCACACTGTTTAGTATGCCAAGGCCGGAATGACTTCATATTCTGGCGACCGGCATCACAGAGGGCGCGCGAGGGAGGAGGGAGGAACTGCCAGATCAGCCTACCTCATCTGCATCCTTTCCTCCCACACCCTTCTGGTATATAGAGGCAGAGTAGGCACCTGCTATCCAGGTGCCTACTCTACCTCACTGGGTAAGAGCTGATTCAGGGGTACCTCCTGGGCCCCCTGTGAGAGGGCTCCCCTCAGCATCCCCACCTTCGGCAGCTGCAGGGATCAGCAGGGCGCCCGGGCTCCCTGGAGTGAGCCTTTAGAATGACAACGCATCATGGAAGCTGTAGTTTCAAAACAACTGGGCATCTACCTTTTGGTTACCCCTGCACTAAACCATAAACTGCAGTGAATTAAAACTGAACTTCAACATTTAAGAACAGCCAAGCTGTGATGATTGAGAGGTTTGTTTTTTTAAAAACAGAACTTTGTGTCTAAATTTAGCATTTCGGTTTTCAATTTGTGCTGGAAACATAACTGTATTTGTTCTGGTGAGTATAATCATTAGGCATGTGCATGGGAAAAATTTTCGGTTCGGTTCGGCATTCCGAAATTTGGGACTTCGGCAATTCGGCACTTCAGCAATTCAGCACTTCGACACTATGGAACTTCAGCAACTTCGGAACTTCGGCACTGCGGAAGTTCTGTAACTTAGGCACTTCGACACTTCGGAACTTCGGCAACTTTGGAATTTCGGAACTTGTCTTGCAGCCGCTTGGTCCCACTGTATTAGGGAGTTATCTACCAAAAGGCTGATAGCGGAAAAGTGATAGAAGGCTTTACGTTTGAAGGCCAGGCAGAGACAGGGATAGGAAGCTGCATCTTATCCCTGCTTCTCTCTGCTGATTGAAACCGCAGGGGAGCAACACATGCAGCCAGAGACAGCCTACAGACCAGGTAAGTGAGGGATGGGGGGAGGGTTTGAGAGGGGGGCAGCAGCCTATAGATTTGGGGGGAGCAGCAGCGAATGGGTGGGGGCATAGCCCATGATTTAGGGGAGGTGGGGGGCAGCCCCATAGATTTGGGGGCAGCAGCCTTTGGAATTTGGGGGGCAGCAGCAGCCCATGGAGATTTTAGGGGGGCAGCAGCCTTTGCAGCAGCAGCCTTTAGATTTGGGGGCAGCAGCCCATAGATTTGGGGGGGGGCAGCAGCCTATAGATTTGAGGGCAGCAGCAGCCTTTAGATTTGGGGGCAGCAGCCCATAGATTTGGGGGTGGGTGCCCATAGATTTGGGGAGGGGGGCAGCAGCCCATAGATTTGGGGGCAGCAGCCTATAGATTTGGGGGGGCAGCAGCCTTTAGATTTGGGGGCAGCAGCCCATAGATTTGGGGGGCAGCAGCCCATAAATTAGGGGGCAGCAGCCCATAGATTTGGGGGGCAGCAGCCCATAGATTTGGGGGGGCAGCAGCCTATAGATATATAGAAATGAACAGGAAGGGTCAGCAAGGAGCTTGAAGGTTTTGGGGGGGCAGCAGCCTATAGATATATAGAAATGAACAGGAAGGGTCAGCAAGGAGCTGGAAGGTAAAGCAGCACAAAGGTAAAGTAGAAGGAGCAGAAAGGGTCAGAAATGAGCTGGAAGGGGCAGAAGGAGCACAAACATAAAGTAGGAGAATGAGCAGGAAGGGCCTGCAAGGAGCAGGAAGGAGCAGAAAGGGGCAGAAATGAGCTGGAAGGGGCAGAAGGAGCACAAACATAAAGTAGGAGAATGAGCAGGAAGAGCCTGCAAGGAGCAGGAAGGAGCACAAAGGGACAGCAAGGAGCACAAAGGTAAAGGAGCAGAAAGAATCAGAAGGAGCACAAAGGTAGAGTAGGAGAAAGAGCAGAAAGGGACAGCAAGGAGAACAAAGGTAAAGTAGAAAAGGGAGCAGAAAGGGATCAGAATGAGAAAGGAGCAGAAGGGCGCAAAATAAGCAGAAAGTAGCAGAAAGGTAAAAGAGCAGAAGGGGCCAAGGATAGAAAACAGTGTCAGAAGAAAAAAAAAGACTGTCAAATGAAGGAGAGGAAAAGGAGATTGGAGCAGGAAGGAAAAATGAAGTGAACCCTCCACTTTATTCTGGAAACCACATCATAAGGCTTTGGTACCTGGGCCTGGCAGGGAAACGCTGGACCTTCTCATCTCCAAAGGTAAAAAAATATCGGTGTTAATGTGTTCACTTTTATTTACTGAGTGTCAGGAAGCACAGAGTGCCGTTGGGTAGGGGTGTTGCTGATTGGCTAGAGCGGTCAGCTGGCACTCTAAGCCAATCAGTAGCTCCCCATTCATAAAAAAGTAAAAATATTTTATGAACCGGGAACTAGCGATTGGCTTAGAGCGTCAACTGACCACTCTAGCCAATCAGCGGCACCCATGCCTGACGTCAATCTGCACTTCCTGACACTCTGTTTCAGAAGCCAAATACCACTGAGCCACTTGGAGCTGGAGGAAGCCTTTGGGGTTAAACCATTTGAGAGCGATTTAACCCCTTAAAGGAAAGCGAGCACCCAGGGGCTTCCTGGCATCATAGCATTTTCATTTAGGTGAAGTTGTTATGGTGACCAGAAATGTCCTTTAATTTGCTTAAAGGAACACTATAGTGTCAGGAATACAAACATATATTTCTTACACCATAGTTGTGAAAACGCTATCCACCCTGGCTTTATGTGATAATGGCTATGCCCCTTCCCTTTCATGACACTGTCAAAAAGGGGCCAAGCATGGATGTCATTACAATTTTGCCCCCCCCTGGAAAAATTCCTGCGGATGCCCATGGCTGATAGACCTAAATTGGTCTAGCCTTCCCCCGTCCCTGCAGAGATCAGTCTGCACGGAGCCCTCGCCGGGTAAAAATTGATTATTTTTTTTGCGTTAGTTTTTTTTTTTTTTTAAATTGTGTCGCTTATTATGGCTTTTTATTTGGCCTTTTTTGGGGCTGAAAAAGGAAGATTTTAGAAGAAAGAAAACATCAAATGGTAAGTTTATTTTTATTTTTTTTACAGGTACTTAGTTAAATGGTCCCCCCTCATTATTTTTAGGGTGAGGGTAGGGGTTAATTTTTGGGGGGAGGGGGATGACCAGGGGTTTGGTGACCCCTAGTCAACTGCAGGAGTGAGGTTATTTTTTTTTATTTAGGGCCCCCACCCAACGTTCAGGGGTGGGGGCCAGGGTGGAGGACATTATGTCCCCCCCTAATTAGTATTTAGGGCCCCCACCCACCGGTCAGGGGGAGGACAATAAGTCCCCCCCCTTATTTTACTTTAGGGCCCCCACCCGCCATTCAGGGGTGGGGGCCGGGGGGGGAAATAGGTCCCCCCTTCAGGTTAGGAGGGGGAGGGGGGACGTGTTGTTCTTTTTTGTTGTTGTTTTTTTACAGTGAGCAGCCACACGGTATAGCGAGTAGGGGCATAATTTACTAATACTAAGTAATGTTGTTTACTTAGTATTAGTAAATTTGGCTGAAATACCAATTTAGTTCTTTCAGCTTTTTAATAGATAGCTCCCTAATACCGTGGGAATTAGGGAGTTATCTACTTATTCATTCCTGTCATTACATTGACAGGCTAAGTTACTTACATTCTATATGAATGTGTGTTATTGATTGTTGTAAGTGTTGCAAATGCTTACAGCTGAATCCTGGCTATGTTTGTATACTTTTTATTTAAAATTGTATACAGTGTAACATTCTTCTTCTTCCACTGGGTAAGTATATTAGTACTTAGGCAAAACTGTGTTTCGAAACGTCGACACTTCGGAAATTCGGTAATTTCGGAACTTTGGGACCTCGGTAATTCAGCACTTCGTCTATTCGGACATTCGGAAGTACCCGAATGTCCGAATTGCCCAAAATACGTCCGAATACATATTCGGCCCGAAACAAATTGCACATGTCTAATAATCATCCCCTTTAAGCTTTTTGTAGTAAACACTGTCTTTCCAGACAAATTGCATTGTTTACATTACAGCCTAGGGATACCTCCACTGGCCACTCCTGCCACAGTGTGCAGCGCTGCCATTCAGTGTCCCCACCCTCTGCATGCAGACACTGAACGTTCATCATAGAGATGCATTGTTCCTTTAAAGGAACACTATACCATTAGGAATAAAAATATGTATTCCTAACGCTATAGTGCCCTGCTCACTGATTAGATGACCGGGTAAGCGCTATCAGGGTTAAAATGTGAATTTTACTTACATTTTCTCCCTGGCAGCTCCAGTCTCCTCGATGAAGCTCCGCCTCTTTGGATGAGATTATCAATGTTAATGATCTCAGCAAATCCAATGCAGAGTTTTACTCAACAATTTCATGGAAGTGCCTCTATAGGTATGGCAGCCACAAGAGGCAGGTAACTGACCAATTGATTCAATGCTTTTCTAAGGGGAAGATTGGATTCACTCTCTGCAAATGCTCATCAGGTCACCAATGCTCCTCTAAGAGGAACATTACATTGGAACGGACCATCGTGGAGGACACCGTGCCTCCTCCATGATGTTGCAGGATGAGGAGAGATAAGCTGCGTCGAAGGCGTTAGATAAAGCTAAGTTGTTTTATTATTTTTTATTTTTAAAAGGGGTTGGGCTCTATAACTAGAGAAAGGGAAATAAAGGTATGTATCCCTAACACTTTAACATTTTAATGATCCTGTTCTAGAACTGATAGTCTCCGTCATGTAATAGCAATACAGCTGCAATAAGTTCACAATCCACTTTGCCGCAATGACTTTAACCCCTTAAGGACCAAACTTCTGGAATAAAAGGGAATCATGACATGTCACACATGTCATGTGTCCTTAAGGGTTAAGGGCCAGACTGTAGTAACCGTATACAATGTCACTTTTCATTAAGGAATTACAGAGCCACTACTAATAAATATATATTCTTTTTTGTTTGTTTTATTTTTGCTTCCTTAAAATCTGCACAATCTATTTTTACAAAGCTCCTTTCCTTTTAAGATGTTTGTCATTTGTCCTTGAGAATTTAAGTGTTTAGATCTTCTTACTAACAGTGATCTTATGAGTGAGCGCAATATAAAGGTCAGTATAGAGGAGTAGCAGAATTTACCACCTAGCATAGCAGAGTTTGATTGGCCCATAGCATACCTCCCAACACTTCAAATAAACAAAGTGGGACAGTTTCATTTTAGGGGTGTGAGTGGATGTGTAGCATGGGCTGATTGGGTTGTTCTGAGTAATGTAGGCAACTTAATAATAATAACAATTAATGCAACTGTAGTGTAAAAAACTCAGTATATCTTACTTACACAGACTGATTCCTAAACACATTTATTGTACTTTAAAGACACATTATTGTAAGTATTATGACTGTGAAGGTCTGTTATAGACTCAGACACACCAACAATATGGAGCTTATAGAAAAGAGTGACATACGGATAGAAAAGAGTGATTTGAGCCCCAAATAGGGACTGTCCGACCTAAATAGGGACACTTATGAGTTATGCCATGTAGCACCGTCTATCAGTTCAAACACATCTGTAACATGTAATAAATTAAGTTTCCATTAATGGGAGGAGCAAGACAGACAGCTTTCGTTGAACTGGGGAGATATTCTGTGTATTACTTCAAAGCGTTCCATATGTATGTATGTATGTATGTATGTGTATGTTTATACATATAATGAGTCATAAAATAAACCCAAACTTGCTCAGCCTTTACAGACATATATATATAACATATTTCTGTGCCTTGCTCTCTCTATATATAGAGCTAGGCACATAAATATGGTATCATTCATATATTATTTTTATCATGTTACATTTATCAGCACAGTATGGTGCTTCTAATTCTCCTGCCTCAACACATGGCATAAAGGCAATTTATCTCCAAGTTAGATTAGCATTCAATAGTTTTTTTGCTCCACTCATTCATTGCACAAAAAAAATAAAATACCGAACTCATTCTAGTTATTAATACAATAGAAAACCCATGCACAACTACATATCGCTGGTTGAGGAAAGGTAGTTAAATATGTAGGGTAGAAAGGTTAATATTGACTGAGGTATAACGAGGATCTGCTTGAGAGCAGAAGAAATGTTTCCACCTTGCGTCAAAACCCATGTAATCCACGGTTACACAATCTATACTACAATGATCTTCAAATGTATTATTTGTTACCTGTGCAGTTGGCTCACAAACCAAGTGAATCCAAGGCCTATGTAGAAGGATCGTCTGTCTTTGAATGGGGTCAAGAAGAGATGTCATTCAAGATGTTTTAACTCTATTATCCCTTGTCAGTATGTAGTGTGTTGTGTTTTCACCCTCTGAAACAGGAAATTAAGAAAGCCACAATATCAGTCGTTTTTCCGCCTCTTCTCTCTTGCTATGGTGACACAGGCAACTTCTGGTTGACTTAACTCTTTGGCTGCCAACACACATTAAAATGCAAAATAAACATAATATATAGAGCTACAGTGATATTTAATAGTAATAGCTACAGTCATGATTAATAATGTCTCCTTCATAATGAACTCTCCGTATACTTTTTGCAGGCATATAATCAAGTTTGCAATTGATACATGCAAGAAAATGTATTTAAAATTCTTAATTTTAATTCACAAACTACTTTTTTGCTAGGGTGAGAAAATCAAGGGTAATAACCTTGCATTTATTTTATCATAGGAATTTCTTACAGTTTTCACCATACCCTTGATCAGTAATATAGCATTGTCATTGGTAGATTGCTCACATGTTTGCTGCCTCCCAGTGGTGGTTAGTTAAGTAGCATGAGAAATTGTTGGTTGTCTATGAAATGTACCCAGCTTTTTAAATGGACACTGTAGTCACCAGAACAACTACAGCTTATTCAATTTGTTCTGGTGAGTAGAATCATTACCTTCAGGCTTTTTGCTGTAAACACAAAATCAGAGAAAATGCTGTGTTTACATTACAGCCTAGTGATAACTTCACTGGCCACTCCTCAGATAGCTATTAAAGATCCTTCCTGGGTCACGGCTGCCTAAAATGCATCCAAACATTCAGTGTCTCCTCCCTCTGCATGCAGACACTGAACTTTCCTCATAGAGATTCATTGATTAAATTCATCTCTATGAGGAGATGTTGATTGGCCAGGGTTGTGTTTGAATCATGCTGGCTCTGCCCCTGATCTGCCTTCTTGTCAGTCTCAGCCAATCCTATGGGAAAGCATTGTGATTGGATCAAGCTACCACTTCTGATTATGTCAGAGATCAGAGGAAGTTCACAGGCAGAGACAGAAGCTTCAGACTTGAATACAAGTAAGATTTTACTATCTTTAGGGAGTCAAAGGGGGTCAAGGGGACTAGATTGTGGTTTTAACACTATAGGGTCAGGAATACATGTTTGTGTTCCTGACCCTATAGTGCTCCTTTAAATACAACATTGCAGACATTGTGCCAGACCAGTACATTCATTATATCAAAAGTTATGCCACCATACCTTTAACTGCAGCATTTAAGAAAATAAGAAAGCTTTGCACAAAAAGTGTCCCTTTAATTTTTGGAAAGTTATTGTAGAGGTTGTCAGGCAAAATGTTGACATCTATAGTAGCTAGTCTTGTTTTTATGCCTTATGGCAAAATTCTCTCAACAAAATAATTTAGATGCATATGTTAGACACTTGCTATTTTTGCACCTAAATGCGTACCCCAACATATATAGAACTACACCTAAAATGATTACTCAATTGCGGAATCTTCGGACACGCACATAATGCTTAAAATAAAGAATACACAATCGGCTTAATACTTTAAATCTTTGTTTAGCACTGACTGACTGCTTTCTGCCTTTCTCTTGTTTTCCCGGGGAATGTTTGAGCAGCAGACCCCCTCCTTCCTCTAGTTTTGGAGGCAAAAAGCTCTGTGACTCAGCATTCAGATGCAAAGCAAGCCAGCAGCACCTTGTGCGAAGGCAATTGTCACTGAGGTTTCCTAAAGTTTAAGTGCACCCCTTGGCAAGCGCAGCGAGGTACGCAGTAAAAGTGCATTGTTTATAATAGTATATATGGTCTTATACATAAATTGTGTCCACGCTGTTAGTCGAAAGATATGCTGTGTAGTCCAAATCTCTGTTTATAGTTTGTATTCCTCGGATGTTTAATGCAATATCAATGTGTGCAGATAACTGAACTCCACATTTGTAATCCTGTTTGTAACCCCCTTTTTGGCGATCTCTGTAAAGAAATGTATTATTGGATTTATAGTTACATATGCTGAAAATAGACGTGTCCATCAAGTTCAGCCTTCCTTACATTATTTCCTGTTGATCCAAAAGAAGGGGGGGGTGGGGGGGGAAACCCAGTTTGAAGCACTTCCGATTTTGCAACATACTAGGAAAAAAAATCTTTATTGACCCCAGAATGGCAGATAGATTTATCCTTGGATCTAGAATCTATTACTCCACAGATGAAAAATGATAGCATTGAATGTTATTTTCTTTACAAGTATGCATCTGTTTAAACATCTGCATAGAATCTAATAAAACCACTTCTTCAGTCAGAGAATTCCACATCCTTATTGTTCTTACAGTAAAAAAAACCTTTCCATTGCCTTGGACTAAATCTTCTTTCTTCCAGTCTAAACGCATGACCTCATGACCCATGTATAGTCCTATTTGTGAATAGATTTCCACACAATGGTTTGTATTGGGTATATCTGTATAATGTATCATATCCCCACTAAGGAGACTTTTTTCTAAACTAAAGAGGTTTAAATTTGACTAAAGAGGTTGTATTACTCAACCTTCTCCTCTTGCTGATTGAAAGCTCAAACCCCACCTGCCCTTCCCCTATTTACCTCTAGGGGTCTAACTAGGAACCATAGGGCCCTAGTACAAGAATCAAAGAATGGCCCCCCTCACCACCCTCTTTAGTCCCCCCTAAGTAATATACCTGATTGAGATGTGTGTGGTGGTTGAGTGTGATAGTGTGATGGTTGGTTGAGTGTGATTGTGTTTGGGGCTTGGCTGAGTGTGATTGTGTTGGTTCGCTGAGTGTTATTGTATATGTGCTTTGGCTGTGTGTAGAGTGATTGGCCCTGCTTAGGCAGACAAACTGTGTGCCAGTGCCTAATGTTGATGATTTCATTGACAGTTGGGGAGGGACCATATTTCTAAAGAGCTTTAAATTCAAATCTATGCATTTGCTAGCATTTTTTGCTAGCACAATGTACAGACGGAATTTAAACTCTTTAATATACACTTATTTGACATACACTTTAATATAATACAAATGTATTAGTAATACTGGCACTTGTACACTGCCACGCCACAACATTTAAACTTCACTGACAGGTGAAGTGAATAATATTGATTATATTGTTACAATGGCATCTCTCAAGGGGTGAGATATATCAGGCAGTAAATGAACAGTCAGTTCATGCATGTCATGTGTTGGAAGTAGTGATTGGGCAAGCAAAAAGATCTTAGGTACTTTAACAAGGACCTGTTAGTGATGGCTAGACGATTGGCATCTCCAAAACAGCAAGTCACAGGATGCAGCCATAAGAAAACATATACCCTATGCTAATCTCTCTCTTTCATCTCTCACGCAAATCCATACCTCATAACAGCAGCATCCAGTGAAGCAGGATGTCGGTGAGCAGGGTAATCAGATGGCCCACTGATGCAAATTCTTATTGCCTAAGTCAGGTGTTTTTTAAAAGCTATAAAATTTGGAGATCTTTGGAGTGTTTAGTGATTGAGTAAGGTGCTGGATCTTGTATGTTGTAGTATTAATGGGCCCCAGCACCTTTTTAAGTATGCATGTACAGGTGAGTGCAGCCCTCTTGGTTTCATATATATATAGATAGATAGATAGATAGATATTTGTGAGTCTGGGCCAAGTACCTGGTTATGCACCTCTCCCTGTCAAAGGTGCCTCATGACTGCTGACCCAGAACACATTTGCCCCAATAATGACAAGACACCTGGAGTGGATATTGGATAAGAGCAACTCCCACAGCTTTATTCAAATCAATCAATGCACCAGCATTACTTTTACCTGTCAGCTGTTGGGGTGATTGCCCAACAGACAGAAAATCCATGTTTTCCAGAGTCCTAGACAGGCTGCGATGTCCCAAGCTGATTTGGCACTTCCATCACATGCACTGGCCAGGAAAAACTGCATGCGGTGACAAAAGGAAGAACATAAACAACACCAAAAACAAACAACAACCACCAAAATCAAGGTAGAGTGGGATGCTTCTTAAACCTTAGGCTCCTTCTTACAAGGCTCCTTCTTCCATCTGAGCCCCTTTTATCTTGTACCCTTTTTTTTAACATTGAATCCCCATTTAACCCTCCCCTACTATGGGCAGCAGTCATGTCTCCCCTTCCTTGTCAGCCCAGGGAATCATTTTCAGGGCCCTATTTAGCCTTGTACTGCAGAGAGCCCCAGATGAAGGTTTTTCCCCAAGTAAGTGGGTTAATCTTATAATAACAGACATTAGGCTGATAGAGTAGGACCTGCCAAGAATGGGATATATTGACGTGGTGGCAGGCTTATGCAATGTATGATCTTATAATGTAACTAAACCCCCATTATTTTTGGGGTATTATTATTATTACTGTTTATATAGCGCCAACAGATTCCGTAGCGCTTTACAAT
Source organism: Pelobates cultripes (assembly GCA_933207985.1). Lineage (NCBI taxonomy): Eukaryota > Metazoa > Chordata > Amphibia > Anura > Pelobatidae > Pelobates > Pelobates cultripes. Next base: position 123,160,796 of record OW240912.1, read on the forward strand.
ATTATGAGAGGGGGATTTAACTATAAATAGGACAATTACAAGAAAACTTACAGGAACGATAGGTTGAAGAAGACCCTGCTCAAAAGTCTATAGGAGGTGGGGTGTAAAACACATTAGGACAGGAAATAGCAATCAAATAAGGCGGGAGTGAAGCAGAGCTGGAGGAAAGAGTAGAGTGCTGCCCTTTAGGAGAGAGCACGAGACAGGTATGTAAGGTAGAGGTTACTCTGGGAGGCCATAAACTTCCCTAAAGAGATGGGTTTTAAGGCACTTCTTAAATGATCGAAGACTAGGGGAGAGTCTAATGGGGGTAGGCAGGCTATTCCATAGGAAGGGAGCCGCCCGCGAGAAGTCCTGCAAGTGTGAGCTGGCCGTATGGGTGCGAGAAGCGGACAGGTGAAGGTCACTGGCAGAGCAGAGAGACCGAGAAGGGGCATACCTATGGATCTGTGAAGAGATATAAGACGGGCTAGAATTGTTCAGTGCTTTATAGGTATGGGTTAGCACTTTGAATTGACTCCTATAGGATGCAGGAAGCCAAGGTAAGGATTGACAGAGTGGTAAAGTGTGAGAGGACCGATTAGAGAAAAAAATCAGTCTGGTGTTTATTGAATGAGTGTGCTGGATCTTGTTTATTGCAAATTTTCTTGTCATGCTCTCAGTATTTCTCCAAAATTATTGTAGATTAACAAGTAACTAATTAAAAGTATTTTTTTAAAAATTGGACAGACTAGATGGGCCGAATGGTTCTTATCTGCCGTCACATTCTATGTTTCTAAATGTTTCTTTACAGGAGTTTATTCTGTGTTATTATACTTACTAATAATTTAGGGAATAAGTTGTCTTCTCCCTAACAGGACCAAGAAAGATGAATCATGTCATGTTTCCAATGATCAACTATTCTAAATAGATTGAGAGATTTTGAATAAAGGAGTATTTTTAACATTTATAGAGAATGTAATTTTACATACCATTGTGAACAAAGGCGGTAAATACTTTGCTGCTTCAAATTATCCTTATCTAAATCATTTACAAGGGTGTTTATCTCTAAAACAAAACATGTTACTATTTCATCTAACAATTTTTTCCATAGATTTTACTTGTTAACATTTTTAGCACAACAGCACCTGATGTCGTTATGTGTCTATCATTGAGATGTAGAGGTGTTACCAAGATAAGTTACCAAGATTCCAATACCAGCAAAAATAGGTGTTCTTGAGATAACATTTTGATTGCTGTATCAACATAACATATACTATAATGGGATCAATGTTTTTTAAGACAATGTCTTGGAAATGCTATCAATTAATTTATTCCGTAAAAGAATATCGGAGAGTATCCAATCTATACACATCATAAACTGTGTAAAAATGTTTCATGGAAAAAACAAAAAACAAACAAGCAAAGACAAAGACAAATACCAACACCATCACCACGGTGATAACAGATGATGCTGATAGAATATCTGCAACCAATTCCAGCCAAATATTTGGATAGCTGGACTCTACAACCAATACTATACAAGTAATACCAGGGTATCTACAAACACAACCTCCAGCAATGTATCTAAGGAATGTAAACTTTTACAGGCCTTTAAAGATTTTGGATTACCAATACAATTACTATTTAGAATTTTGGATTATAATTTCTATCAGGATCCATCCAAGAATATCTTACTCTGGAACCTGATGTTCTTTTTAATTCTTTCCCCGACAAAAGCTTTGCTCATTTTAATCCACCACCTTTACATGCCAGGATCACACTACAGATGTTTTACCGTTACAATAATGATCAAACATGCTAGGAGCATAAAAACCTAGACTGTTGGAGAACTTTGGTTTACTAATTTACGGAAGAAATGCTCTACAATGCCCACAGTTTAATGGAGAGGGTGTTATGGGCAAATGCAAATATTGTATTTCTCAAACTGTGTACTTTGTCTTTAAGATATATTGCAAACTGGGGGGGCGGGGCCTGACCGCAGAGCTGTGCGGACGTGTCTCCCTGGGGCTCCCGCACCAAGCGACTATCTGAGTCGGTAACCTGCTCGGTAAAGCGGCGACGAGATGATTTCAGCTCCTAACAAGATGGACAAAGCTGGGACCTACCTGGGGACACCACTCATGTGGCCCAAATACACAGAATCCCCACATTGGTACCTGCGGCCTACATACGCGGCAGACACGGGGGACGGCCACTCCCCTGTGCCTATTAGCCGTGGAACGACCAAGCTTGTACCTCCGTTCCCCCCCTATGGACCGGTGGGGGTCATCCCGGTCCCCGCCGACCCGAAGGCACAGCCACCTTCGGATACACTCTACCAACCAAGCTTTAACGGAGACAGCCAGCGCAAGATGGCGGACAAGCACATGCGAACAGAGTTCACGCCACCACAACTTATTAACAAGCAGCTCACTCTGGCAGAGCACTACTCCATACAACTGGACATTATATTCCAGCGCTTCTGGGACAACGTAGCAAGCAGACACCCCCAGCCTCAGAACAGAGAGCAGTGAAGCGAAGGGAGCAGAGCTGGAAGGGGCCGCACTCGGGCACATCACACAGAGCTGCATCCAATATTCACACAGGCAGCCTACCTGGGCTGAAGGCCACAACGAGACCAATTCCACGGCACTGACCACACCGCCGGAAGCCCAACTGGGCTTTCCAGGACGCCCATAAAGGGGTAGACCCGTCCTCATCGAGCCCCAGAGTCTGTGGCCCACAGGTGCTGGCCTTCCTAACAACCCTGGGCAGGAGGGCGGCTCCCCACTACTCGCCCCTCACTCTAACCATTGGGATGGTGCAGGCACTAACTTAATCGTCACCCCGCAGAGGTATCGGTTGAAGCAGACCAATAGTCCAGCAGGACCTGCCCGCAGAAACCCCCGGCAATGGATGGCACCGCGTATAAACATCACTTGAACTGTCCATGTTGCCCCCCCACGACCACAACCACTTCTTTACTCTTTTTTTGCCTTGCATTGCCATGATAGACTGGTGGTTCCTACAGCATGTTCCTATAACCTGTTTTATTTACGTTTACCCTCTTGCCAACAGTGCCTAATACTAGCAAAGCGCAGGATTGTTGTGTTTAACCTATTTGGTGATGTACAAATGTTTATTATTTAGAAAACGCAAAGCCATACAGCTTCAACCATAAGCACAACTTCTACTGCCATATACATGTCTAGCCCAGCTTTTTCTATTACTCACTACTAGTGAATCATGGTCTGCTGCTTTACTAATTACAAATCACAATAGGAGGTGTTTGATATAAACTAGTTTATCTGCCTACTAGGTTGAAGCATGTTATTCCTATCACCTAAACATACCATTTATGCAAATACTTAAAGCATGTATCCAGCAAATAGTGAACACTAATCTATAATTTACCTCACATTAAAGGGACACTATAGTCCCCAGAACGACTGCAGCTTAATGAAGTGGCTCTGGTGTCTATAGCCGGTCCCTGCAGGCCTTTTAATGTAAACACACACTGTGTGCAGCACTGACGTTAGTTCGTATGGCAGCTCATGTAGGTGGGACATTGTGATGTCACATGGGGGGCGGAAAATACAGCTGTTCCCCATGCAGCCACATGTGCCGCTGTGCTGGGATTTTGTGATTACTCTTCACTTCCTCCCAGCCTACAGAGCAGCGCATGGGAGGAGGCATGATTTAATCTTACAACAAATCAAGTAAGCAAATCTTTATAAATTTGGGGGCATCAGCTCTGTTTCCACAGTTTATTGGTGTTTACTCTGATGTCTGTATTAATATTGCGGGATGTCTAAGTAGTAACATCAGTGTGTGTCAGCAGGGCCAGCCGTTGGGGTGTGCACGCTGTGCGGTCACGCTGGGTGCCATGACAACAGAGGCGCCTGGCGGACAACATAGCTCACAAGCTGGGGACACCAGCATATTCAATTTAAACGATTCGCTGGTGATCCACTGGTGCACACCAGCAGTAGGTGCAGTCAAATTATAGCCTCTCCCTCATGGTTCCGACGCTCCGTTAGTGAGTCAGAGCACAGGCTCAGAGATTCTCAGCCTGCACTCTGACAACATTGAAAGTCAGCCGTGAAGGAGCGGGTATGTCAAAGAGCTACTGATTAGCATAACATCAATATCCGTTATAAAACCAGGAAAAGGTGGGCATGGATGGTTAACTGATTTGGTGGGGCAATGGGCCACTTGACTGGTTTTGCCCCCCAGGCCTAAGGCTGCCAGCCCTCCCCTGGCTACATCCCCTGTACATCACTGGGACAAAGATATTTTGAGACTAAGATGGCACTAATTAGCTATATTGGGACAGAGAGATGGGACTATTTTGAGACAAAGATGGCACTGGAAAGCTGTATGGGGACAGAGGCGACACTAGAAAGCTGGGCACAAATATGGCACTAATAAGCTTTTTGGGGGTAAAGCTGGCACTGTAGGAAGTGGGTGACATGTGAGTGGGTTGTAGGTGGAGTGATTTCCATAGAAAATGTGTGTTATTTGAAGTGTTATGTTTGTAAAGGGGAGGGGTTAGCAATTTAGCCACACCCACGGGGAGGGGGGCGCCAAAAATATTCTTGCACCCCAGGATCGGCCCCGGTAGAGGGTATCATCTATATCTCGCTGGTGAGGCTCAAAGAAGGCCAAAAAAAATGTCTGGTGTTGCTGTATCTCTCGTGCAGATAGGAGTTGCCAGCATTTTGGTTCTGGACTGCCCTTATGGGTGGGATCAGGCTGATATCCAGATGGTCTTAGTTCTCTTTGTAATGGCACATGAAAGGCAAAAATACTCTTAAGACCTGAGTGGGGACTAACTGAAGGGCAAGCTATTGCTCAGAGTTCTCATATGTTCATTCTTTTGATCCGATTTTCATTCAAATAAAACCCGCCTTGCAGCTCATTGAGCTGCATTGGAAAGTCTGTGATTGGACAGCCACAGAAACTCTGTGCTAGGGATGAAGGGTAGGGCACGATATCTGTATATTTTTACAAACTGTTGAAAATAGCATAATTAAATGCATGCATGCATTATTTCATTAGGGTATATCTACTAAACAGTGCTTTATTATTTTTATTTGGGCAATGGAGTGTCCCTTTGATGTTATATGTAGTGTCTGCCTGTCTATGTACCTATAGAAAAATAACATACTTTGTTTACCTACCTAAACTCACTTATCATGCCTAATAATTCATACTGTAAATACTTTTATGTAAAATACCATACTTATATATATATATATATATATATATATATAATTATATGCAAAATGTTTTTTATTATGTATATATTTGTAACTGTGTTTATGATCTTTTGTATTGTCACAACACATAACACTAGCGACAGACTGAGGAGAGTGTCAGTATGTGACAAATAGCATGCTACCTAATCTACATGTTCACACTGGCCCCTAACTATGACACACTCTAATAGGCAATTGCACTATTATGGCACAGATCCCTCTGTTCCTTTTTTCTATAATGGTGTCCCTCTTTTTTAGTATAAATAATGGAGTTTAAAAAGTATACATTGTTTTTGTACTAAATTACATTTTAAAAGACACATGATACAGCAAGATATATAGATTTTATTGCACTGCAGAAGCAGGAGATGTAGGGATGCATCATCCATTACTCAGGCCTTCTTTCTTCTCTTAATGGCATAAAGATGCTTGTTGGATGGTTGGTCCAATGCGCGCCCACTATTTCTACTGCACTTGTTGGTTGTTTCGGGTGTTGCTATATTACCTTTGAAGCTGGTTTGGGGGAAACAAAGCTGACACATACAAATACAAACATAGTTACAAACACACATAGTTACACACATTCACATACACAGATACACACAATGAAAAACATGCAGATACACACAGACACACTGACACATATGTAGATACACAGACACACAGATAAAAACACTAACACACGTGCAGATGTACAGACACACATACAGTTGCACATATACTGATAAACATACTGACACCCATGCAGATACAAACACTGACATACAGATACAGTCACAGAAAATCACAAAAGACAAACAATGACACAAAAACAAGCACTGGTACACACGCAGATGCACAGACACATAAAGATTGAGTACAGAGAGTTGTTATTAATTGTCAGTTTTCAAGCTGGTGTGTCCCTCAGGGGTCTGTTCTGGGATTACTTCTATTCAACATATTTATAAATGGTCTTTAAACGGGTATTGAAAATTGTGTGCCAGTGTTTGTAGATTACACAAAACTAGGTAAGGTAATGCAATGTGAGCAGTTTATATTACCTTGCTGCAGAGGGATTTAAATAGATTGGGGTATTGGGCACTTAAATGGCAGATGAAATTCAATGTAGAAAAATGCAAAGTTATGCACTTTGGGGTGAAGAATGTACAAGCAATTCACACCCTAAATGGGATAGGGATGTGGAAACTGTTATTGATTACAAACTAGGCAACAATGTGCGATGCCAATCGACAGTGGCTAAGGCCAGTAGTGTATTGTCATGAATAAAAAGGGCATTAATTCTCAAGATGAAAATATAATTTTGCCTCTAAATATAAATCAATCTTAAATCCACATCTTTAATATGCAGTGAGCATTTGCACCTGTTTTAAAGAAGTATATTATGGCACTAGAAAAACTGCAGCGGTAGGCTACAAAATTAATAAGAGGGATGGAAACTTTTAGTTATGAGGAACATTTCAATATGTTTATTTTAGAGAAATGGCACCTCAGAGCGGATATGATAGTAGTATACATATATATTCGAGGCCAATATAAACCATTGTCTGAAGATCTATTCATAAGCTGGACTATACAAAGGACATATGGTAACCCACTAAGATTTGAAGAAAGGAAATTTAGTCTAAGGCAAAGAAAAGGATTATTTACAGTAGAAACAATAAGGATGTTGAATTTTCTGCCTGAAGAGGTGGTTTTATCAGAGTATGTACAGATGTTTAAACATCAACCGGATGAATACTTACAAAAACATAATATTCAGGAATATAATTTGTAATATTTGGGGTAACAGCTTCTTGATCCAAAGAGAGATATGACTGCAATGTTTGGGTCGAGAACATTTTCTCCTAGTTTATTGCAAAATTGGAAAGCACTTTTTTGCCTTCTGTTGAATCAACCGCAAAAAAACAAATGTGAGAAAGGCTGAACTTGATGGACGCAAGTCTTTTTTTAGCCTATATAACTATGTAACATAAAACATTATATATCATTAGCTATATATTAAGATTCTAGGGTATATAAAGATAAATATCAATTTATCAATATGAATTTCTGATGATTATTATTGTGATTGGTAACATGTAGACATTCCAAAGATCCTCACAACTGCTTTAATCTCACAAAGGGACATGTATTTGTTACACACAAAAGGTTTACTACACTTTTATAAATTCCCACTCACTAGTGGGTGAACGCTACCAATATACTTTAGTAAACATGCAGGCAGTGGCGTACTAAGGGGGGGGCGGTCCGCCCCGGGTGCCACCAGGGTGGGGGGTGTCGTGACCAGCCCCGCCGCCCCCCCCATGCTGCAGCCGGCCGAGCGCTCTGTAGAGAGCCTCAGGCGGGTGCAGCTTTGCCCGGGCGGTGCGTCCATGAGGGCGGACCGCACCGCCCGGGGGCGCAGCCTGAGGAGAGGGGCTGACAGGAGGGAAGCGCTCAGCGCTCCCTCCTGTCAGCCCCTCGGTTGTAGCGTGGCTGAGCCCTGCAGCACGATGGTCCGACGGGTACAGGGAGCAGCTGTCTCCTGTACCCGGCCGGACTGTGCACTTCCTGTTAGTCCGGCCGGGTACAGGAAACAGATGCTCCCTGTACCCGCCGACT
>OW240912.1:123168739-123260553 GCA_933207985.1 Pelobates cultripes
ACAGGATCCACCCCGAGTGCCAAATGCTCTAGGTACGCCCCTGCATGCAGGTAAGAGGTTATTTTTGTAGCACTATAGTTAATATATGACAGAGTGCTAGATTTTATCACCTATACAAAGTCCACTCTCATGTTTGTTATCACACGATTTCACTTCTGATCTACCTGAGACCTTGGAGAGAAAGCAGTAATAAATGTATCCCAAGGACTAAAATGAATCCCAGGATGTGTAATTTTGCTAATCTGTTGGCTCCTACATAGGATTTATTTATTTATCGAAACCCCATGTTTAGCCAAATCCAGAGTTAAAGACTCAATTTCTTATCTGTAATTTTTACTGTGGATCACAATTATCCCTTAATCGTCTCAATAACATTACTACATGCAGGATTTAACAGATGTTTTGCTTGTATAATGAGCTGCTGAGATAATAACATTATCAGAGTCATTCACCAACACGAGAAATCAAAGTTAATTCAAAGTGAATTTCAAATTTAAGGCTAGAGTAGCTGAAATGAAAGCATAGCTGACTGAGAGAATTTTCACCTTAAATTTGAAATCCACTTTGAATTCATCAAGAATAAGAGACTCCTGACTGGATTGGATTGAATTCTTAGTCTGAGAAAGGCTGCAGGAACTTTAAAGGACCACTCCCAACCCAGTGGCAGATCCAGGGGGGGGAGGGGGCAATTGCCGAGGGTCTCCCTCTCTCCTGCCACATGGGAGACTCTCTCCGCGGTTACCACGGCAACGCTCCAAATCTCGTGAGCGTGAACTCTAGCCCTGGAGCTATGGGCTAGAGTTCACCTCACCACCACTGGGACCACCAGGGAATCCCTCCCGAGTTCAGGCTCTGGATCCAACACTGTCCCAACCCATACAGAACTTCAGCTTTATGGGTGAGAATTATCCGATTTTAACCACAATTTATAAGAATGCTGGTTTCTTGGACAAATTGAAACTTTTATAATTAAATTACAGAACACCCCCCTGGCTGTCATTCGGACAACCAGAGACGGTTGCTTCCTCCCTCTGTTGATTCCCCAGACCTAGTGGAAGTAACAGGCACGTTATACTTTAGCATGCCTGTCTTCTCCCTCCAAAGCCTCCACAAAAGAGCTCCTTTAATATATACCACCAATTAATACAACCAGGAAAAACGCATGCATATATCTACTAAAGAGTCATTTTTATTAAAAAAAAAAAAAAAAAAAATCAATCTGGAGTGGTCCTTTCAAAGGTGAATATCCTTTTTTATTTAATTTTTCTAAACATTAGACATTTTTGCATATTTTTAATGCATTACAATTATAATACATTACCAAATTAAAGTCAAGACAAGTCTGTTTGTCTACTAAAAATCAGGCATAAGCGTATTACCCTCCAGTTGTTTGAAGTACATGTAGATAACCAACACCACCAAAAAATAGCTATGAAATTTGAAAGCACCATTTATCGCCTTAATATGCAGTAGTCTCAATTACAACAAACAAGGCTGTTTTGTTACCATGTACAATGTGAATATAGCTTATTTATAGATAATGGTAATTCTCATGCCAGACCTCTCTTTGCTTGTGTGAAAAAGGTGCCAAAGTGCTTTTTAAAGCTTTGACGACTTTCAGATATTGCTCCCTCGGTGCTTTAATATACATTTTGTTTTTATATTTGGGATTCAGTACTTATTAAGACACTTTGCTCCTTAAAGTTAACCTGTCACTTGTGTGTGGGTCTTACCCTAATAACAATCATTGGACAGTAGTTCTTGCATGCAGGAATCTTTCAAAATCTAAGGAATATCCCATGTGGCCATAGGCATCTACTGTATATCATGACAGAAGATGCCTTCTAGCGCAGTGGGTGACAGCCCGTGGAAAAAAAAAATCAAAGCATGTGAAAATTAACAAATGTCCTGGTTTTGCCACGCTGTTGTCTTATGTAAATGTTTTGATTGAAGTGACAGTTTCACTTTAAATAAGTAAGAAAGCATTTTTATTTTAAGCTACAACTAGGTGGGAGGAACAATCATTGTTTCTGCTTGAGTTTAGTCACATCGTAATTCATAAGAACAAGGTTCTCTAGAAATTCTGGAGCCCAGTCCCGTAACAGCAACGGGATCTTTGTGGCTTGATATTGGTAATATACCTCCCTTTTCCGTAGGGCACCCCCTTTGATAATCTCTAGTGCACATTCTTCTTTTGGAGCTGCTGGTTGCTGGATGACACCAGACACAGTATTTACTGCTGAATCTGCAAGATTGAAGAAGAATTTATATTAGTTGATTTTGATAAAACAATCAGATTAGATGACCCACTCTTAAAAGAATGTTGTCCCTTTAGTATTGTCCATGAATCCAGAATATATACTATCACACCTCACCCCTCTGTCAGTCGTTACATTGGCTTCCTGTATCCTATAGGAGTCAATTCAAAGTGCTAACCCATACCTATAAACAGGGCCGGCCTTAGGCCTTTAGGCGCCCTGTGCGAAAAATATTCACAGCGCCCCTCCATGGTCACATGCCCTCGTTCATCCTGTAAAAAGTGCTAAGCCTCCATTACATAGGTGTTACGTATTAATGTGATTTCTGGGCATATCATGCATATACACGTATATTAATACATTTGTAAATGTTATAGGCGTAATAACACATAATAATAATACTACACCTATATTAATATACATGTATATTTAAATATTACTCTCAGAAATCATGTTAAATTGTACTTATTATGGTACACACAATTTCTGGTATTTTTAAAGAGCAGAAAATTCTAGATATATATGGGCTAGAAGAATTCCTCCCACATGTATAGATTTGGGAAAAACAAACCTATGTGAAGGAACACTCTAGCATTAGGAGTAAAAACTAATTTCTAACAAGAGTGCCCTGTCTCCCTGAAGTTGCCATGCCATTATGTTGTGTGTGGAATAGGGATGCAGTGTGTATGTGTAGGAAAAATAGTGTGGTGTGGGATAGGGATGTAGTGTGTGTGTGTGTGTATAGGTTATGTAGTATGTGTGTGTTTAGGTTATATAATGTGTGTGTGTATAGGGTATGTAGTGTGTATGTGTCTAGGGAACATAGTGTGTGTGTAAAGGGGATGTAGTGTGTATGAGTGCAAGTTACGTAGTGTGTATGTATAGGGAGCATAGTGTGTCTGTACGTTTTGTAGTGTTTGTGAGTTATCTAGTGTGCATGTGTGTAGAGAACAAAGTGTGTTTAAAGGGGGAGTTGTGTGTGTGTGGATTATGTAGTGTGTGTGTAGATTATGTAGTGTGTGTGTGTGTGTGAGAGAGTAGATTATGTAGTGTGTGTGTGTGTAGATTATGTAGTGTGTGTGTGTGTAGATTATGTAGTGTGTGTGTGTGTAGATTATGGAGTGTGTGTGTGTGTGTGTGAGTAGATTATGGAGTGTGTGTGTGTGAGAGTAGATTATGGAGTGTGTGTGTGTGTGAGAGTAGATTATGGAGTGTGTGTGTGTGAGAGTGATTATGGGTGTGTGTGTGTGTGTGAGAGTAGATTATGGGTGTGTGTGTGTGAGTGATTATGGAGTGTGTGTGTGTGTGTGTGAGAGTAGATTATGGAGTGTGTGTGTGTGTGAGAGTAGATTATGGAGTGTGTGTGTGTGGGTGAGTAGATTATGGAGTGTGTGTGTGTGGGTGAGAGTGTGTGTGTGGGTGAGAGTAGATTATGGAATGTGTGTGTGTGGGTGAGAGTAGATTATGGAATGTGTGTGTGTGTTATGGAGTGTGTGTAGGTAACACAGTAAGGGTGGGATAGTGATGATTTGTGGGTAGGAGGGGGTGACATAAGGCTTTAAATGAGGAGGTGAGAGAGCAATTTAAGGTTTTGTTTAATTAATTAATGTTGATTCCCCCCTCCCTCTTACATACCTTTGGGCAGGGATGGTGGAATACTGATGACCTGGTGGTCCAGCGGTCTCTGCCAGCTCTTGAAGTTCTGCACTTTGCAGAACAGGAGCCCTCCTCTCGCGAGCTCTGCATTGATAGTATGAGAGCATTGCCACGGCAACACTCTGAATCCCAAGCTCGCGAGAGGAGAGCAGATTTAAAGCGCTCACTGCTCGCTCCCATCATCCAAACAGCGGGCCGGTGATGGAGGTCTTCTCACCAGCCATTACCAAAGCAGAGCACACACTCTGTAAAGGTCGGCCGGCTGGGGCACAATCTTTCACCCACCAGGGCGCTCTGAGGTAGGGCAGGACCTGGTTGTGCGAGCTGTGTCGGTTGCCCGGCGCCCCTGTTGGCATGGCACCCTGTGCGGCCGCACAGCTCGCACACCCCTAAGGCCGGCCCTGCCTATAAAGCATTGACCAATTCTAGCCCCTCTTATATCTCTTCACAGACCCATAGCTATGCCCCTTCTCGGTCTCTCCGCTCTGTCCATTACCTTCTTCTGTCTGTTGCTCGCACCCGTATGACCAACTCACACTTGCAGGACTTCTTGCGGGCGGCTCACTTCCTATGAAATAGTCTGCCTACCTCCATTAGACTCTCCCCTAGTCTTCAATCGTTTAAGAGGTGCCTTAAAACCTATCTCTTTAGGAAAGCTTATGGCCTCCCAGCGTAACCTCTACCTCACATACCTGTCTCTTGCGCTCTCCTAAATGGCAGCACTTTACTCTCTCCTCCAGCTCTGCTTCACTCCCACCTTATTTGATTGCTATTTCCTGTCCTATTGTGTTTTATACCCCACCTTCTAAAGACTGTAAGCTCGTTTGAGCAGGGTCCTCTTCTCCTCTTCAACCTACATTTCCTGTAAGTTTTCTTGTAATTGTCCTATTTATAGTTAAATCCTCCCTCTTATAGTATTGTAAAGTGCTACGGAATCTGTTGGCGCTATATAAATGGCAATATTAATAATAATCTCCAAATTTTATGGAGGGAAAATGTGTCATTTCACAAAAGACAAGAAAAAACAGAACGACTGACACGATTATTAAAAATAGTAAGTCACCCCCCTCCCTCTTTTCAATTTCTATACCCTGTACCCCTCACCCCGATGTTTTTACAGAAACAATAAAAAAAAATAGTAAGTCAACCAATCAGAGTGTTTTGACAGACAAATCTCACTTCTTTTGAGACTTGCGTGAAAATGTTCAAACGCAGGTCTCGAAAGAAGTGAGACTTGCCTGTCAGAGTGCTTTGATTGGTTGGCTTGCAAATTTGTTTTAGAATTTTGTCGGTGACTATAGATTATTATTTGGCATATATATTTTGACTTGCTGAAGAAAAGAAGATGCAAGAAAAAAGAAGACAACTAAGGCTTTTCCTTATTGTGGGGGTGTCTAGGGGCTTGAGGGCTCCTAGCCACCAAAGGGGGGACTTGGCCACAAATGGGAGGGAAGGAATGGGTGAGAGGTAAGGGGCTTGGCAAAGACATGTTCACTCCTTTCTATATTTTTCTGTAGCCCCTGCCCTCTCCTAATGGGTGTGGGCTATAGAGAATTATCTTTTAGAAGAGCAAGAACATTTTTTTTTAATGTTATATAATTATATGTTATGTTATATACCCTTATTGTACTAAGATGACAGTTTTGAGATTTGGGATACAGAAAATGTGACATATTCGGAAAAAAAGCGTAGACATCCTTTATTTATGCAACTGTATGAGTGTGGTTACTGTCCATAAACTAGAGAATTTAAACTGTCTATAATACTTGCCTATAAACTAAACTAAGAGTAAATATTTTACTCTAGATTAAAAAAAAACTAATTTTCACACACTTACCCGTGTCTATATAACTGATGACGCACAATGTGACGGAAACGTTTGTTTTCTGTTGCTTGAATTCCATGCGCAAAGAGCTGAAAAAGCCATCTAAGGCAAATTTGGTGGTGGAATAGGGCACAGTAAACGGTAAGCCTACTTTACCTGTATAAGAAAAATGTTAATAAAACTGTTTATCAGAGCTTCCATCCTTCTGTTACTGCAAAATTACAAAAAAGGGGGAAAAAATGAAATTTATTCACAGAAATCTAACCTGTGAACATCCACTGGTGGTAATTTACAAGAATTGAGCGAGTTCAATGATATGTGCACTGAAAACTTTAGAAAATAGATTTTGGCTCCGGAAATCATGGTTGCCAACATTTGAAAATAAATTCCACACAAATACGCACACAGACACACAATTATACACTCACACTAACACACGCATATGCATACAGAAGGCTTTGGGCTCAAAATAGAGGCTGTCCCTGCTAAATAGAGACACTTGGGACATATGCACACAATATGGAGGACAAGTAACCGGATACTTTACTTCTCCGAATTACTCCACAGCATTGTGTCAGCATCAGCTGCAAGATTGATATTGTTTGTGTGTCTATACTAGAAACACACGTTTAAAACATTGAGCACCAGAGTACTCCTGAGTGTGTGCTAAGTGCTATGAGCAGCAGTATATAAAACTAGGATATTTACCATCGAAATATTTACCTGCAAATGAAGACACAACTACCACATTCCCATTGCTTTTTTTCAACATGGGGAGTGCTTCTACAGTCATGGTTGCGTAACTCAGAACATTAATCTCCAGGAGATTTCGTACATGGTCCACATCTCCATCAAAGTAATTAAAGTAAGTATAACCAATGTGGTTTAGAATCAGCATGTCCAGTCCACCTACATTAGCAAATGGAACACATTGCAAAACAGACAGGATTAAATGGCATTCACTGACATTTTCCATTTCTCAGTACTTATAAAAAATGAAGGATCTTTTCATAGGGAGATTTGAGAAGGCTGATGGTGTTCCTGGCCACTGATGGTTATTTAAGGGGTATTCCATGTGCTCACACATGAATGAGTGAATGCATAGGCTACAGTTAGTTATTTTTATTTTTTCTAATATTTTTTTCTTCAGAAGATTGCACTTTCTGCACCTCCCTTCCAACAACGAATGCCTCCATTTTTCTCCGAAAAAGCTGCATGCAATGTCATCACTTATGGTTGTATTATTCTGAGAGGCAACACAGCAAAGGTTTCTGGGAGCTAAAAAAGAATTGCAAAACCGCTGCTGTGTGAATAACACCCTGCTGTCCAGAAATGTATGGGGTAAACCGAGCGTCGCCATATAAAGTTAAGGGAGCATCATGATCGACCGTGTCACTTCCTGAATCTGGGCCCATGCTCACTTTACAAGTAATATTGCCTGAAGATTTATAACAAGCTCAGGAACTCAACAAATTTGTATCTTTTTACAAAAAATATTTTTTCAGAGTATTGTTTTGAAACATATTTTGCTGCATTATGTTTATAATAGATTAAACATAAGGGACATCTTCAGTCTGTACACATATTGGTCAAAGATTTTAGCCTGGGAGAAAAAAAAATGCTCTTTATGATTAAGGCTAGTAATTGGCATATGATGCTAAGGCCAATAGACTATTAAGCAAAGGAGTTTTGGCATAGTGTATGGGGTGGTTAACGATACATTGGTTATGTGCTTGGGGACATACCGAATAAGCGTTTTCCTTCTTGCACAACCTGCTTCGCAAAGGTCATGTTGTCCATGCTTCCAGGGATGTAGTAAGCAGACGCTGCTCCTAATTTTACACACTTTTCAACCACCTAAATTGAAATGGATAGAATTACTTGATACATAATTATCATATTTATACTAAAGTAACATCAAATTATGCCAATTTGTATAAAGTAATGAATGCCCTTCTGGTTTTTCCAACATAATGAGGGTGAGAGAGACAGCAAACTAGATATCACCATATAACTCAGCATGTCAAATAACCAAATCTGTACAATTTCTTCTTATTGTTATTATTACTGCAATTTATAAAGTGCCAACATATTCCGCAGTGCTGGCACACACTTTGTATTGCTAAGCGTTATGCTCACCATCTACACATTTATGCCACTTAGATTAGCTTCAATTTCATGACGTTACCCAAACCATATGTAGTTAAAGCACATTTAAAAAAATGCAGTATGTTACAAATACCATAATTGGTCAGTTACCAAAACTGGGGTGGGTGGTGAGTATAGAGTACTGAACAATGCTCCTACGGCATCCTTTTATTTTGTATATGAACACTTTGATCTTTTGTGCTATTTTTGCACTGGAAAAACACATCTAGTTATGGTAATACCTTTAACACACAAGTTTTATTCAAAGTGGCACTGTCACTTATATGTTTCTCAATGCAATTAAAACTACTAATTAGGGACTACTTTTTTCTTCAAGCAGTCTGATTTTGGCATTTTTTTTTCAGAAGATGTAACTAACATCTGTTGGGAATATCCATTTTCTAGGGCAAGGGTAGGCAATCTTCGTCACTCCCGATGTTGAGGACTTAGTCAGGTGATGTGGACATAATGCTCTTACAATCGTAATGTTGGCAAAGCATCAGAGGAGATATAGTCCACAACATCTGTAATGCCGAAAGTTGCCTACCTCTGTTCTAGGGTGTAATAAATTCTGCTTCTTCTGTGTATTTCTGTGATTTCTCCAGTTGACTGATATATACATCTTTTGTATATATAGTCTTGGGTCAAAGGCTCGCAAAACATTAATATACGTCTATATTAATGAAAAGTACTAATATGCAATCTGGCTTACAGTTTCTTATGGTTTATTCTTAGTTACTGATACATAATAAAACAACAAAGGATGTTACATGATCATGGATTGTCGACAGCAGATGGTAAATTGCTGGACTTCTGAAAGGCGAGTTACATTGTTGTACAGGAAGAAGAGCCAAGAGAGAGAGAGACCTCATGTCCCTTTGTTCAGTTACTATATAGATGTGCCCATTCTGACATCAGACCATAACTCTAGCCATATAAGGACAAGACCCCCAATCCACATTCCAGAGTTCTCATACAAGAAAACATTGTGACTTGATACCATATGTTACTTATGTCAATACACACATCCATAAATAATCAATAGAAACATAGAATATGCAATATTCTACATAGGATGATCTATAAAATCTCTTAGAGTCACAGACCCCTGTTTTGTGACATGGCACCTAGAAGATGAAACCCACAGTAGCTGAAGACAACTAAACCAAATGTTGGCTCCAATGCGAGAGGAGCATCTGTTAAATATATCCACCTCACCTCTCTCCAACTTTGCACCACCTTGCAAGCTCACGTTTAACTCTGGAGGGTCTAAGCGAAAAAGTAACATAACCCCACGAATGACAGTGTCGCTATAAGCATGCTTTAGAAATATTTATTACAATTAATACAATTATATTTCTAATTTTGCACATTAAATGTTAGTATCATGTTAATTATATGCTATATTTGTGTAGGTAAACACAAAGTGAAACAGTTTCAAATTTGACACCAAATATAGTCAAAGAGAGGAAAGTATTTATTCATACAAAACACTGGAGGGAATGTTTTCAAATATTGCTAATAAGAAATTGGCACATTTCTAAAAGTGGAACAATTATCACAAAAACAATGGCATTAGTAGGAACCTGTTTTGTTAGCCATGGTGATAAAGTTGTATACAAAATTATTCAACCCCCATTGAAAATCAGGTTTATTGTAAACATTTACAGACTTTCAGCTTGTTTGCAGTGAACAAATTAAACAATTGAAATAACTCAACACAATGAATGCTTCAAGTTGTTACCCCAAATTCAACTGCAAATGAAACTTATAATGACTTCTCCAGTCTCAAAATTAATAAACCCCTTCATGGCAAGCATCTTTAGTACTTAGTGTAGCACTCTTTTGCAAATGAGATGCATAGCCAGAAACCTGCTTTGGCAGCGTTCTTGAGAAATTTTAGTCCATTGCTCATGAGCAATGGCCTCCAGTTCAGGAATATTCTTGGGTCTGCGTGCTGCAATCCTTCTTCAAATCCCACCACCATAGAGATTTTCTATGGTGTTCAAGTCAGGTGACTGTGATGATAGCCACTGGAAAATTTTCCAGGACTTCCTCTGCAACCAATTTGAGGTATATTTGAGATCATTGTCTTGTTGAAAGGTCCAATGACACCCAAGCTTCAGCTTTTTCACAGACTGCATGACATTTCCTGATACTTCAATTAATCTATCTCACCTTCCACACACTGCAGGTTTCCAGTGCCAGAGGATGTCAAGCAACTCCAGAGCATCACCGAGCCATAAC
The DNA here is from genome assembly GCA_933207985.1 of Pelobates cultripes. Taxonomy (NCBI): domain Eukaryota; kingdom Metazoa; phylum Chordata; class Amphibia; order Anura; family Pelobatidae; genus Pelobates; species Pelobates cultripes. The sequence goes on from OW240912.1 coordinate 123,178,874, forward strand.
CATGCTTAACTGTAGGCAGAGTGTTCTTTTCAGCATATGCTTCATTCTTCTTCTTCCAGACATACCGCTGATCCATTGGGCACACAGAAAGGAATCTCAAACCTTCTGTGGCTTATTTATATGATTTTGAGCATACTGTGCTTTTGGGTCAATAGTGGTGTAAGTCTTGGAGTTCTGGCATGGAAACCTTCTGAGTTTAGTATGCGCTTTACTGTGCTTACTGAAACCTCAGTGCCTATTGCCACCAAGGCTTGCTGCATGTCATGATTACAGATCGGCGAACTCCCTCGGAGTCACTTCCCAGATTCGCAGATCGGACCCCGTCCATACGTCTGACACTGCCAAGTTAAAGGAAAGCCGCGGCTACTCTGAAATTGCTCAGTCAAAGTATTTCTCAATGTCATCTGAGCTCCCTGTGATATCTACCTGTGTACCTCTGATCTTCCAAACCGACTTTGCTGAACTATATATACTCCCTGGACACTGTACGGACTCTGACTATTCCACTGCCTTCTCTAACAAGCTGAGTTGTACAGTTTGCAGCAAGTAAAATGCTACATTGTCTTAACACTTCAGTTGTCTGCTGTCAAAGGAAATTCTCAACCATTAATTAAGCTAGTTAATTGTGCACCCATAAAAAATGAGCATTTCATTAATATCCTGAATGCATCCTGCACGACTCCAGCTTTAATCTGCTTGTTTTTCACATTTCAACTCTGCATTATTTCCATACTGAAACACTGTGTAAATTCTGCAATTGTGTTCAAAGAACTTTATTTTCTTGAGTATTACACCGCCAGTCTTTTGTAGTCACTCAAAGGTTTTTCACAGCCTGCCTTCTCAGAAGTCTGGTTGCAGCCATTGATAGCTTAGCCCCATTGATAGCGTAGTCCAGGTAGTGTAACCACTGTTCCTTCAACTTTGAACAGGCAAACTATGAATACAATAAAGTCTCTAGGAACATTCAGTGCCTTCACTATCTTTTTGTATCCTGTTCCTTTTTAGTGAAAGGCATTGATCTCTTTTCTTAACTTTGTGGACCATTCTTTTGACTTAGCCATATTTCTAACATGCAGTCAAACTTGACACTCAACAAATCCCTAGCCAGTTCAGTGTTCAATCCCTATTGCTAGTGTTCCAGCTCAAGCACACCTGGTTTAGCTAATGAAGCCCTTGATTAGTTGCATCAGCTGTGCTTGAGACAGCACCTGTTTTGCATATGTCTACTGTTGCGAGGGAGGGTTGAATAATTTTGAGACTGGAGAGGTCACAAGTTGTATTTTCAGTTGAATTTGGGAAAACCACTTGAAGCATTTGTTGTGTTGAGCTATTTCAATTGCTTTTGTTTGATTTGTTTATGGCAAATAGCTGAAAGTCTGTATATTTTGACAAGAAACATGATTTTCATCAAATGGGTTGAATAATTCTGATTACATCTGTATCTCCTAAGCACTAAATAAAGGAGACACTTTCCAATAACATCTCATAATTATGTGAAATACTATTTTATACATGAATGTATACTTGACAATTCTCCAGCTTTGACTTGAGCCCTTGCTAGTAATAGGAGCTTGTGACAATTTAGTTTTTCTCATGGTTGGGGGCACCATAAACCTAATTCTCACACCAACTGAGCATTTTCCAAATATCTTATGCAAGGTTCAATCTACTCTGGTTGAGACTTGAGCATGGCTTCATTCTAGCATCAAGAAAAGTAGCAGAAATGCTCTAACATCTACCAATGTTCTCATGTACGGAAAATTGGTTGGATATGTTTGTGTAGAACTGTTCAAACCTCTCAAATATACAGCAGTTAAACGGCACAATGATACTTACCTTTTTCAGCTTTTCTTCTGTACGTGCAGTAATTAAGATGTGAGATCCCATCTGCGCCAAGTGATATGCCATCTGCTCTCCAATACCAGAGCTGGCTCCAGTAACTATTACTTTCTTTCCTTTTAGCATGGCTGTTGAAAAAACACACAGAAAGACAAAACAGATTAGGCTTTTGTGTGCAAATAAGATTTAGCATTGTAGTAATTGGGACATTATTATTTAGGTTCAATAGAAAGTAAATATTTCAACTAGACTTCACCAGTGGTGATTATTCATTTTTTATAGTTTATTTTTTAAGATTGTGTGCCCCTCCTCACTTTAATTATTGTAAGACGGTAGGAAGGGACTGATTTTCGGGGGTGGCTAGGGGCTTGGGAACACCCAGAGGGGTTAATTGTAATGGGGCATATTAATAATGGTTAAAGCCCATGCCCTGGAGAATGGGCGCATAATGGGTCCTTGATGAAGTGTATTATTCTACTGGGCATCTTCTGGCCCTCAGGGGCCATAGTTATAGGAGTCTATATGGCTATGTATCTCCTTGGCCCCAACTGATTACCCTTCCCCTTACAGCACATTGTGTGAAAAGGTGGGTAAGAGCCTGATGAGTTATACCCAGGGCCGGCCCATCCATTGGCTCCAGGTGGCACTGTGACATCGACGGCATTTTGACCTTTAAAGACATGTGTAGTGCTGGGCCACCTAATTGCACATATATAGTGAGTACCGCTATATATATATATGTGCAGTTCCAAGCTCCTGCTGGAGGAAAGTGAAGAGGGGGCCCTGAGAGTAATCTTACACCTTCAGCAGCAGCCAGTACTCTACTCTTGCGAATAGCGAGAGTGTTAGCACGGGTTGCCATGGCAAAGCTCCGTGCGGCACGCAATGCACACCGGAGCAGGGCAATGCTCTTGCTCCACTGGACCACCAGTGAATCTTGTATCCCACCTCCCTGCCCACAGGTAAGAGGTTGGGGGGGGAGGGGGGGAAAGGAGGATAAGTTTTAAACATTAAAAAAAACTGCTCACCCCCACATTTAATATATCACCATAAACACACTACAACACCACAAACACACACTCCATGCAATACACACACACACACTACATCCACTATATACACATACACACACTACATCCACTATATAAACACACTGCATGCACAATACACACACTGCATCCACTATACACACACAAACACACTTTGCATCCACTATGCACACACACACTGCATCCACAATACACACACACTGCATCCACTATATACACATACACACACACACACTGCATCCACTATATACAAATACACACACACTGCATCCACTATAGACACACACACTGCATCCACTATGCACACAAACTGCATCCACTATATACAAACACAAACATCCGCTCTGCATCCGCTATCCACACACTGCATTCATTACAAAATACACACATGCTGCATTCACTATACAGACACACACAGCATCCACTACACACACTGCATGCAATATGCAGACACTGCAGCCACTGCACACACTGCAGCCACTACACAGACACTGCATAACATAATGGATGTGGGCGTGTTTTGCTTAGTGTGGTTTTGTTGGGGATGGGGGGGCAGCATTTCATCCTTTGACCCAGGCAACACAATGCCTTGGGCCGGCCCTGGTTATACCTACAGTATTATTTGGATCCAGGGTACCCTACATGCTGAAAAGGTTAAATTACATACTCATTGTGTATACTTATTTTACTTACACTCTCAGCAAGATTATTGGTCTCTCTGGACCTCCTTGACCTCTACTGATGAGTAGGTGAAGAGGGTGTAGATGAAGTTATGTGCTTCCTGATGGGCTCTCGGGCTCCCTTCCATCACTGTCGTTCCTGACTCTGCAACTGGGGTGGCTTCCAGAGTGGCTTCAACCACTCTAATTCATATTAGGTGACATTAGGGATCATGATACAAGGGGACTAAGGGATCCTGATACAAGGTTCGTTATATTTAAACTAATGGGCCACACAAGCAGTCTGCCAAGATCCAGGTGTGCAAGAAGTTACAAAATATAGAATATGTACAATTTAAAACTCAAAAATTAGATCAAATGTTTAACTATGCTGCATTCCCAAGTTTATGATGAGCATATATAGGTGAAAAGCTGTTTTATTGGTTATGACCAAGGTTAATGGTCTGATCAATGTCTATAGCTGATAGCACCTTTATGTACAAGCAAGAAATCAGTGGCATTTGACCAACTTCCTGGAGACACCGGTAACGTGTTGATCGTAGTGAGGGCAACACCTCTCTTCTAGTTATAGTTGCTCTTAAATATTAAGGTATTGTGTAACTGGAAAATCTAGATATAATAAAATATGTCAGTTGTACGTGAATAATTTATAATAAATTAATTGTATCATATTTTTTAAGTTTTAGTTACCGTCATATTATCTATTAAACGTGTTCTTTCTTTGCAATTTATGTATATACAATGTATTCTATATACAGGGTGAGGCAAAAGTCATCTTTGTTTTATAATTACTGATTCTCTATGAAAATCTGTTGTTTACAGTGTTGGACATTCTTCATACTGGCAACCTTTAGCAAAAAGGTAGTTTCTATGGAACATCCCGCACCTCACAGAAACTTCTAATGACTTTGTTTTATAATCCCTTGCATGCGCAAGACTACAATAGTGACTATGGCTACTGGCAGACAAAGTCACTTGGAGCCAAACAAATATGGTGGCGAGAATATGGCAACAATGAGAAGGGACTGCTTAAAGGGGCACTATAGGCACTACTACTTAAGCTCATTGAAGTGGTCTGGGTGCAATGTCCCTTTTGCACTTAGTTGCAGTAGTTTAAACAGTGCTGCAATGTTTACATTGCAGGACTAAGTCTGCCTCCAGTGGCTGTGTCCCAGACAGCCGCTGGAAGTGCTTTCTGGATCAAAACTGACCTTTGGTCTGGTATCTGTCGCTGGACGTCCTCACGCTCTGCAGGAGGACATCCAGCATCAGATTTTTCCCCAAAGGAAAGCATTGAATCAGAGCTTGAATATGGGGAGGTCTAATGTGCGCGCGGAATTTGCAGCGCATACACATTAGTGCCCACTTGCTGCGGGACAGAGGAGGTGGCGAAGCTGGGATATGGTTAGTAAATAAAGGGTTTTTAACCCTTTATTTAACACGGGGGTGGGGGTGCGAGGGAGGGGGGAGGCACAGGGAGCTATAGTGCCAGGAATACAGATTTGTATTCCTGGCACTATAGTATCCCTTTAAGGTAAGTATATCTCCCTACCTGTTAACGTTGGCCACCTAGTGTTAACTTGTAGAGTCTTTGTAAAAAATGCAACAAGTGACAATGCTGCTTTGATTTAAGGATCACTACAGGAAAACCCGTCAGGAACCCATTTTCCTGACACTATATAATCCTTGGGGAACCCTCAACCTCAGGGTTCCCCTCCCGTGATGCTGAAAGGGTTCTCTAAAACTGCTATGTTTACATGTGAAGCGTTAAAACCTGAGGGACATTGCACCCAGACCACTTCATTGACCTGAAGTGGTCTGGATGACTATAGTGTCCCTTTAAGGATGAATAACTGTTGGTGATTAAACATTAAAGAAAAGAAAAAAGAAAAAGTAAGACATGTCATCAAACATGGTAATAAATGGCATAAAGATATAAGGCTTTTATTTTTATTGAATGCATGAATTAATACATTGCATACATAAATGCATCTAAATATCAAGGGACCTTTGCCTCTCCCCGTATGTAAATGTATCATATATAAAATAGGCATACAGTTTAAGAAGAAATATTACACATTCATTGTATGGTAAAGTTGTCTCCCTCCCCCATTCAACATTATACAGACATGCCCAGTGGGCAGACAGAGGCAGGTCTGAGACCCTATATGGTAAATATACAATATAGATCTAATTCACTGTTTAACCCCATTTAGAACTTCTTAAGAAACCCAATTTGGTCCATAAAGACCCTGATCCAGTATGGAATGTCCTGCTTATTTAGCAACATATATCTCTATATATAGTCCTGCAATAGTCACTCTATAGAATGGGACATTCCATTTAGATGTAAGAGCTTTTAATGCTGTTTTTTTGTTACAATGGAATTGGTTCTTAAAGTGTTAAAATTTACTTTTGCACTACCGGGAGAGTTTTGTGCAAAATAACTTTGCTCAGAACGTCATAAAGGAGTAAAATCAATGGATACTCACATGGTTCAAAGGCATCATATCCGGAGTATAAATAATAAGCCAACAGGATTGCAATTAAGGCAACAGAAACCTTGCTCAGCAGAGACATGATGATGGCGGCACAGCAGTTGTAGACTGAGTTACACCTTTAACAAGCTATTCCGATCAGTATGTTTTGTGTGAACCAAGGGGATGGGTCTCTGCTGCTTTCAGATTCGATCTGAACTCTGTACAGCTTGTAGTGATCGAGCATGCATCTCATTCTGAGAGATTACATTGTTGCATTCCCTACACAAGTAGCATTACCAGTGCTGTGCCATACTCGCCGTGGGAGGAGGGGCTGTTCTGCCCAAATGTCAGGTGGGAAAAAAGGGGCAAAGAGAACCTCCTTCTTTCCAGAGCAGGCACAGCTCTGTGCAATCAGTTCAAAGAGTGGTCCCAGTAGGTCTCCACTGGACCTCATGGATAAAGCTCCACTTTAGCTTTCCCCCAGGAAAAAGTAGAAAAAATGGCTGGCTGGGCCTCATAATATAAAAATAATAATAAATATTGGGGCTATTTATGAATGTGATGAGTGTGTGTGTGAATGTACATGCATATGAATTGGAGTCCAGGAGTATATGAATGAGAATCTGAGTGTAACAAAAGGGGGTGGGGGTGCAGAGTGACATATTAAAAATAATTCTATGAAAGGTAGTAGTATTTGCAAGATTCAAATATAATAGGTAAATTTGATTAGAAAATCCAGTTTTGATACAAGTTTGGAGATGAGTCAGAACATTGGGCAAATTGGTACCTTGTAAACTATAAGTTAGAATTTTATGCCTCTAACTTGAATTCAAATTATCCCCAAACTTTTCAAGTTCGGAAAGATTCAAAGATAATTGTTTACACGTTTCTGGTTGAGCTGGATTGCCCTGAGTAAATGCTGGTATATATTTTAGCCAAATTGCAGCATGAACTAGCTAAAGGCCTGGTTATGCCAATGCAGTCACATGGCTGCAGAGGTCACATGCAATGTTCCCTCAAATTTTTTGTACTTGATATGTGCAGAAATTTTCTCTTGAGCATAATTATTTCTGATCACAAATCTTGTGCGTACTGAATATTTGTGCAAATGTAAACCTGAAATAGTTTCTTAATAAGTTTGGTATAACGCAGCCTCTCTCAAACTGTACTCATTCTGTTAGTACGAAATTCGGTAGTTTCTATGTGACAGGACGTTCGAGAATAGTGAAAGGAGGCATTGCGAGATCACATAGGAAAAATTTCTCTGACGACAGGAAATGGAGTCTTAGCTCCTCTTCTGGGTCAAAACTGGTCGAGCGTAAAAACGTTGAGACACATAGTCATACAAACACACACTGACAGAGAGACACACTGACAGACATATACACACTCATACAAACACACACTGACAGACACACATACACACATCAATTACACCAATAGGGGGCAGAAAAGAACGCCAGGAAGAACATTGCTTCCTCGCTCGACGTCTACAATGCTCTCGCAGGCAGCCGGCTCCCAATGCTCCCGTGGGCGGTCACCATACCTAAAAGGCTGACAAATCCCAGGCGCCAGGGCGAAAATTCCAGTCTATTTCTGTAAATTTATATATATTTTTTTATTTTTATATAATTATTTTCATTAATATTATATATTAATGAAAATAATATTAAAATTAAAATGCACTCATAATGTTGGTGTTTTGTGTATACATATTTCCTTATATACAAATCTGCGTTCCCAGCACTCAAGTTCCCCGGTCTTGTGAATGCCTCGGTGCCGACTCTAGCCACAATGTAATACAATAAGGAGAGTTTATTCAGAGGTGTAGTACAAAAATATAATTGATGCCTTTATCCAGCACCGAGCTCCCCGCTAGGCCATGCCCCCAAAAGGACGCTTCTCTTTGAGAAGCGTCATCGCGATGTGGTGCGCATGCGCGGTTTCGCGCTGCACCAATCGCATTCTTCATAGAGCGGCATTGAATGCCGCCCTATGAAGAAACTCAGCGCTCAACCGCGCATGTGCGTGGAATGCGCGTTTGCGAGCTGAGCTGTCTGACTGACGGCTCAGCTCGCTTTCTATACCCACCCCCCTCCTCAGCCAAACTGTGTGTTTGCATATAAACACTACATATAAACATATCTATATATAGTGTTTCTATGCAAACACACAAGTAGTAAAAAATTTAAGAAATACACACACTCTCCATCCATATCCATCTATCCCCATCATCCATATCCATCCCCATCACCCACCCACACTTAGTCACCCATCCACACTCAGTCACCCACACTCACTAAATAAGTTTACTTACAGTTTGAATCCTCCCCTCCTGCTCGGTCTCTGGTCTTCATCCTGTCAGCTCCTCCAGCCTGTCAGCTCTCAATACCACGTGACAGCCTGCAGACAGGATGCTCGTGCACAGTGTTGCACATAGCTGATCTGAGTGGATTGAGGAGTTTTATGCCTCCATCAACTCGGAAGTCCCTCTGGTTCACTCGGAGTGACTGCAACTGGAGGTGTTCCTAGCTTTCAATGTAAACACTGTATTTTCTCAGAATTTATGTATTTTGTATTATGTATTTATACAAAATCCCCCCATCCCCTCACCTGTTTCTCCTCTCTCAGGGAGACCCGGGAGCGATCATGCAGTTCTTGCTGCCAGGTCTCCTTCCCCTGTGTGAGGAGGAAGAGGCGGGGCTGGGAAGTGACATCACTTCCTGCCCTCATATGAAGAGCACCTGGAAGATAAAGAGCTGCAGCAGCATGGCAGACAGCACAGGTAAGCTCCTTATATATATTTTTTGTACATCCTCACCTCAGCACCCCCTTTCTCCCTGCACCCAATATATTGCTCACTGCACACACCACAGGCCCTCTGCTCCTACCTCAGCCCCTCAGGGGCCCGTTCAGCTCTGTGGCCGTGCTATAGCACGACCGTGCCCCTTTAAAAAATAAAATGTCACTCCGCACAGGAGGAGAGCCAGCGTTGACTTGAAGAAGGAGAGCCACGCCGACTCCCATCAGCCCCAGCCACCTTCCTGCAAAGAAAAGGTAAGAAACAGGAGGGTGGCTGAAAAATGAGCTGTGTGTGTATGTATGTCAGTATGTATGCATGCCAGTATCTATGTATGTATATCTGTATGTCATTATGAATGTGTGTATGGATGTCAGTATGTCTGTCTGTATGCATGTCTGTGTATGTACAGTTCCTTGCAAAAGTATTGACCCCTCTTGGCATTTTTCGTGTTTTGTTGCCTCACAACCTGGAATTAACATGAATTGTTTGAGGATTTGCATCATTTAATTTACAGAACATGCCCACAACTTTGAAGATGTTTGTTTGTTTGTTTTTTGTAAAGCAAACAACAAATCGGACAAAATAACAGAAAACGTCAATGTGCACAACGGTTCATCCCCCTAAAGTCAATACTTTGTAGAGCCACTATTTGCGGCAATCACTCCAAATCGCTTTGGATAAGTCTCTATGAGCTTACCACATCTTACCACTGGGATTTTTGCCCATTCCTCCTTGCAAAACCGATCCAGCTCCTTCAAGTTGCATGGTTTGCGCTTGTGAACAGCAATCTTTAAGTCTGACCACAGATTTTCTATTGGATTGAGGTCTGGGCTTTGACTAGGCCATTCCAACACATTTAAATGTTTCCCCTTAAACCACTCTAGTGTTGCACTAGCAGTGTGTTTGGGGTCATTGTCCTGCTGGAAGGTGAACCTCTGTAGTAGACTCAAATCATGCACAGAGTGGTACAGGTTTTGCTCAAGAATATCCCTGTATTTAGCACCATGTTTCCCTCAACTCTGACCAGTTTCCCAGTCCTGGCTGCTGAAAAACATCCCAACAGCATGATGCTGCCACCACCATGTTTCACCGTGGGGATGGTGTTCTTTGGGTGATGTGATGTGTTGAGTTTGCACCAGTCATAGCGTTTTCTTTGATGACCGAAAAGTTAAATTTTAGTCTCATCAGACCAGAGCACCTTCCTCCATACATTTTGGAAGTCTCCCACATGCCTTTTCGCAAACTCAAAACGTGCCTTTTTTTTTTTTTATTCTTTATTTTCATTTGGCAGAATTGACAAGCACATGAGTGTCGTACAAAGGTAGTACATGCATGGGCTTATGCATAAGCCACAATTCAAACATTTCGTCAGTACATCGTGATACAGAAGAGTATGTAGAGAACTAGATGTTATCTGGTGGTGCATTTATAGATTCTTTGTATGCAGTTCTGTTCTGTCAAGTTTTTATACAATTAAACAAGGGTAAACAAATTTGAATGCAACTGTAGGTAGCATTGGAACAGCAAAAGACTCAGAAATTGAAGGTTAAGAAAATAAGGAAAAATTAAATTAAATTATAAATAACGTTAGGGATGAAGTGTGGTAGAGAGGATCCATCTGTTGGAGTCTTCAATGGGGTTGTGGGGGGTGGGGGGGTGTATAGGCGTTCCTGCCCTTTGTGGGTTATGGCCTTTTGGTGTTGTGCATATTTCCACGCTTCTTTCATGGTTGTGATTATGATGTGTGGTTATGTGTCTTTTTTCTTGGTTGGTTGCCTGTCTAATAATTCTACTGTCGATTCTATCCTTCCATTATGGTGGGCTATAGGGGTTGGGTTCAGGTTAAGACTTTGGAGGGGAAAGGTGGTTTTAAGTTGATTTGTGAGACGTAGTGTTCGGCCTTGACTCTCTTGGGGGCCTAGTTTCTTAAGTGGCTGTGGTGGGTTCCATGAGCCACAGGTCCCATATTTTGTTGCAATGTGTTGTAGTGTTGTGAATGAGTGCTGATAAACTATCCATCGACCTAGCTTCATTAATTTTTTTCTTAATGTCGGTGATTGTAGGGACTGTGGGTGACCCCCAGTGGGTGGCTATGGCTCTTCTAGTGGCCAAGGCTAGTTTGGCTAGTAGTTTATGAGCTCGTGGATTGTTTTCTAGCGGTTTGGATAGTAGCCATAGCCATGGATCCCTTGGGATGGGGTTGTGGAAGACTCTTGAGGCCAAGGCCACTATGTCTGTCCAAATTTGTGTTATGTGTGGGCATTCCCACCATAGGTGGTAGTATGTCCCTTTTTGACCGCACCCTTTCCAGCTTCTATCTGAAGTGGAAAGTCCCATTTGCTTGAGTTTTAACCGGGTGAGGTACCAGCGCATGAGGGTTTTTTTACGCCTACTCTTTGTGGGTTACGCATATCGTTACTGTTGCTGTGGCTTCCCAGATTGCTGTCCAGTCTGTGGGGTCGGTTGGGGGTCCTAAGTCTAGTTCCCATGCTGAGACGTACCCTAACGGTTGGGTTTTTGTCGCCCTGAGTAGTTGTGTATATGTTGTAGAGATCTGGCTTTTTTGTATAGGGGCATGGATACATGATTTTTCAAAGGTGGTGAGAGGGGTGAGTCCGGCTTGTTTATATGTAGGAGTTTCCAGTAGGTTTTTGATTTGCAGATATCGGAAGAAGTCGTGTGTGGTAAGTGGTCTGCTTTGTGGTAAGTCCGTGAACGCTATGATTTTTTGGTTCTGGAAGAATTGGTATGTCCTGATTAAGTAATTGTCTTCATAGTGCGCAAAGTCTTTTGGGGTCATGCCTGGTGTGAAGTGTTCGTTTCTCAAGATTGGTGTCATGGGTGAGGGGTTTGACGTGAGTGCATGTTTTATGGAGAGTTTGGTCCAGAGAGTTATAGAGGTATCAAGTGCCGGTGTGGTTTGTGGCCATTTTGTTTTTTGCTGAAAGTAATGACTTTCTTCTGGCCACTCTGCCATAAAGCCCAACTCTATGGAGCGTACAGCTTATTGTCGTCCTACGTACAGATACTCCAGTCTCTGCTGTGGAACTCTGCAGCTCCTCCAGGGTTACCTTAGGTCTCTGTGCTGCCTCTCTGAATAACGACCTCCTTGCTCAGTGAGTTTTGATGGGCGGCCGTCTCTTGACAGATTTCCTGTTGTGCCATGTTCTTTCCATTTGGTTATGATAGATTTGATGGTGCTCCTGGGGATCATCAAAGATTTGGATATTTTTTTTTATAACCTAATCCTGACTTGTGCTTCTCAACAACATTGTCCCTTACTTGTTTGGAGAGTTCCTTGGTCCTCATGGCAGTGTTTGGTTTGTAGTGCCTCTTGCTTAGGTGTTGCAGCCTCTGGGGCCTTTCAAAAAAGGTGTGAATATGTAATGACAGATCATGTGATACTTAGATTGCACACAGGTGGACATCATTTCACTAATTATGTGACTTCTGAAGGTAATTGGTTGCACCAGAGCTTTCTTATGGGCTTCATAACAAAGGTGGTGAATACATACGCACATGCCAATTTTCTGTTTTCTATTTCTAAAAAATAGTTTTATGTATATATTTTTCTCATTTCACTTCACCAATTTTGACTATTGTGTTCTGACCCATCACATAAAATTCAGATTAATAAAACATTGAACTGAAGGCTGTAATGTAACAAAATAGGTAAAAAGTCAAGGGGGTGAATACTTTTGCAAGGCACTGTATGTGTGTATGGATGTCAGTGTCTGTATGCATGAATGTATGTGTGAATGGATGTCATTATGAATGTATGTATGTGTCTGTATGTCCTTATGCATGTGTGTCTGTCTGTCACTATGTATGCCTGTGTGTATGTCTCAGTATGTGTGTCAGTATGTATGCCTATATGCGTGTATGTCTGTTTCAGTATGTGTGTCTGTTAGTATGTATCTGTGTGTGTGTGTGTGTGTGTATCTGTGTCCTTTTGTATCAGTATGCAATTTTCTCCATCCTTGGTAAGGAGGTGTGTGGATCACCCCAGTCGTAGTGTGGGTGAATATGGCGTCACTCTGGCTCCGGCATTAGTAAGCGGCGCGCGAGGTAGCTGGGGAGAGAGCGCTCAGGGGAGAATTCTCCCTTGCGCGCGCGCGCCCAGTGACACCACTGGACCCCAGGGAAATCTGGAATCCCCTCAGCACTCCCATAGGTAGGGAGGCGGGGGGATTAAATTTAAAAAAATTTTTTTTTTAAATGTGAGTGTGTATGTGTGTTAGTTTTTATGTGTGTGTGTTACTGTGTGTGTGTCTGTTACTGAGTGTGTTGTGTAGGTTATTGAGTGTGTGTCTGCTAGTGAGTGTCAGTGAGTGTGTTACTGTGTGTGTCTGTTACGGAGTCTGTTAGTGAGTGTGTGTTTGTCAGTGAGAGTGTATGTTTTGTAAGTGTGTGTGTATGTCTGTCTGTCAGTGAGTGTGTATGTATGTTTGTCACTGAGTGTGTGTCTGTCAGTAAATGTGTGTGTCTGTTAGCTAGCGTGTATGCGTCTGTTTGTGAGAGTGTGTGTGGTTAAAACCCCTTCAGCACTTATCTTTCTCCAGTGCCGGGCTCCCTCGGCGCTGGGGATCTCTCTCCGTCCCGAACCGCCTCTCAGCTCCAGATGGGCATGCACGGCAAGAGCTGCGCGCGCATTCAAACCACCCATAGGAAAGCATTACTCAATGCTTTCCTATGGACGTCCAGGGTCTTCTCACTGTGATTTTCACAGTGAGAATCGTGGAAGCGCCTCTAGCGGCTGTCAGTGAGACAGCCATTAGAGGCTGGATTAACCCTCAGTGAAACATAGCAGTTTCTCTGAAACTGCTATGTTTTCAGCTGCAGGGTTAAAACTAGAGGGACCTGGCACCCAGACCACTTCATTGAGCTGACGTGATCTGAGTGCCTATAGTGGTCCTTAAGTGTATGTGTATCTGCATGCACTGACGTACATACTGCGACCCCTGTGACCAGGTGCCTGCTGCATGTGTTGCAGCCCCGGCCCACGCAGAATAAGTCAAGTAAGTCAAGTAAGTTTCGCACCGGGGCCCCATGGATTGTGTGTACGCCACTGCTTATGCCACCTCCAACTACCACAGCCTCTATATCCCCTCCTGCGCTCACCACAACCTCTATGTCCATACTCTGTCCAGCCCCCTCCACCACAACCCCTGTGCCTCTCTGCACTTACTTCAGCAGCTATCCCCCCATGCACACACTACAGCCACTATCCTACTTATACACGGTAGAGCGCCAACATATTCTGTAGCGCTGTACAATAGGTAAAACAAGAGAAACGATTAATTCCAACACAACACTTTGACATACAGGAACACAACATCACTAGCAGCATCCCCACACACGCAACCCCACAAGTAGACTCCAAATACATGTGGCTACTTGTATGGTTGCACATGTGGGGGATGCTGCTTGTGATGTCATCAGCAAAATCAGTGGACGTGTGTAATTAAATTTGCTTTACTTCTTTCTTTTTTATTTCTGGGGAGGCACGCCAGCAAGGGTTACTCCATCTAAAAACAGTGTTTTTGGTTGGATTAACCCCTTAAAATAAATCTGCCCGTTTTGGGGGGCTCTGCAGGTGTGGAAGTCAGGGCTGTGTGGCTATCACACAGTCATTCTGTGTGCTAGACAGCGTTCACATAATGTCTGTTTGAAAGCAGCAGAAAGAATGGGGAGAAGAATAGGGGTAAAAAAACTTCTACCAGGAGGGGGAGCCTTTGATCACCAACTGCCTGAGGGCCCTGTGAGGGTATGAGCCATTTACACTGTAAAACTGCGTACCTCATTCATTTATAAGGTGTCAATCAGAAAACCAATTCAAATTGATTCAATAATACATCCCCAGGTCCTCTATTGGTGTCCCTGTTAGTCCGGTGGGGTCCCTCGTGGATTCCTTGGTGGTCCAGTGAACTGCTGGTGCAGCCGAGGACATCCAGTACAGCACCCAGAGTTAAAGCTGGGCCCTCTCACAGGACCAACAGGGACCAGAATTAAACCACAGATTATCAGCGAGGCATTCGGCTGGAGGCAGATGGGGGTCCCAGATCAAAGAGCTCCAAGCTCAGACCCTTTTTGAGGTCTGTCCCTAGGCGACCTTATGGGTAATCCGACTTTGTACCTAGTCAATGATTGCAGACCCATGTAAACCTCCCGTTGCCCAATAAATACACAATAGTGGATAAGGGCAACGGCCACTGCTTTATTTAACTTTTGAACCAGCATTAACTTCCAACTGTTAGCTGATGGGAGTGATTTTTCCACCAGACAGATATCACTTTCTGTTCCCAGAGTCCAAAGCAGCCTGCCTTCCGCCTTTAGCCCAAGCAAGCTGCGACTCCCCAATCCGAATTGGCACTTGCCTTCACATGCGCTGGCCAGGTATCCCGCTGTGACAAAAACAAAACAGAGACAACCAGACACAGTAGACCACCACAACCATCACCAACCATAAGCAACGCACATTGCAATATCACAAGGAGGGTGGGTGGGAAAGAGCTCCTGTCAATTACACTCCTTCCTTCTAAGTGGTAAGTGCCCACCCCCCAGGCTCCCTTATATCTGTACCCCATTTTGCAATATTGTTTCCCCCTTGATCCAGCCCCCATCCCTGGGCAGCAGTCATGCTTCCCTTCCTTGGGCAGTCCAGGGAATCTCTGACTTTCTGTGGCAGACGACTACTCACAGACTTCCCAATGAGAGGTCTTTGCAAGGCAGGTGCTCTGGGGAATTTTATAACAGGACAGGATGCTTCGTATTTTGCATAATCTTTCTTTACTAAAACTCCATTAGCACAGGTTTAACAATAAAGTTTAGTGAAAAAAACATTGCCATAGGGATAAAAGGCCCTTCCTATTGCATCATTCCTTCTTTCTTTGCTGCTCCAGTCAGACAGGTCTGAGTATTTTATTCTCTGCTATTGAATTTACATTTACACTGTCAGAGCTTCCTTTCTCTGCTCATTCTTATTATTGAATTTACATTTACACTATCAGAATATTCTTTTCTCTGCCCATTCTTACTATGGTTTAACATTCACACTGGTTTTGATGGATTGTCTCTATATTTGATCATCACTATTTATTTTCTTCAATTTTTCCCTTTCTCCCCACCTTTACTACCTTTGCTTCCCTCTCACTATCTCCCTGTCATTCATTTCGCGATCGCGGCAAGTTACTGCGATCGCGCTTATCAAACTAGGGACTGGGGCATCGGTTAGGGTCAGCGGGAGGGGGAGTGTGGGAATCCGTGTTACCGGCATTATTTGCCGTTACCGGCATGATTTGTGTGCGCAGCGGCCATTTTGGGTATCGAGGACTGCGAGATACAGGGCGGGCAGCCACCTTCCCAGACGGTGAGTCACACTGTCTGGAATGCTCTCATTTCTCCTACAGGGTTTTTCAATGCCTGTCAGGAGCTGTGATATTCATAGCTTGGGCTAATACACTAGCATGTCTTATGGTTTACAGGTTCAATCCCCACTGAAGTAGATAAAATAGGAATTTTCTATCTTGTGATCTGTTAATTTCTGTGTATTTTTCCTATCCACACCGGCGGGCCGTGACCGCGAGCCGCACTGTTGTTTTGGCGCGAACGGCGGCCATCTTAGATCTCGCACTCGCGAGACCCACGACGGCCATTTGCGCCACTAGCGGTTATGACTCACACGATCGCTTCAACACACGTTGGATATGTATAGTTAGGTATTTCCATTAAACAATAATTTACTGTGGAACATTGCTGATAACAAACTGCACTGTACATTAACCATTACACTGCTGCAGAGTGTCTATACAGAGGTGACCCCTCTCAGTTGGGGGTGAACCCCACTCACGCTGGGTGACCGCCAAGCGAAGCCATACAGGGCAGGATTCATTCAGGGGTGACCCCCCCACTGGCTCAAAGAGACACAGTGCACGCAGGTTCAATATCCTGCCATACACTAACAATATGACTCTATGCAGTGAATATTGAACACCCACACTACGACTGGGGTGATCCACACACCTCCTTACCAAGGATGGAGAAAATTGCAAGTGTACAGGCTCCACAATTCATATATTGTTGGGTGAACCCCAAACCAAACAGGCCCTCCACCCTTGATGGGTGCGACCCACTTATACGACCGCTCATCCAGGGTCTCGGGTCAGGTAACACTGGGTGACCCCCAGTCATAAGTGGAAGCCTACTGTACTATTACTCACGTACTTCGTAAATTGACATTCTCCTGTCTTTCACAGACAGAATACTCCACTACTTCATGATGAGTGACTCACCACAATCACCACCATCTGACTTCCAGTCAAATAAATTACCACCAACCGCCTCAGTGGAGAAGGCTATTGCCAAATTACTGGTGCAGATCCCGAAAACGGCCACTGACACCGCAACGGCCACTGAAACGGAAGACCCTGACTTCCTTAGAGAAGTCCCCACAATAAAACTATCCAAACTTTATTTTCTGTGCCCTTTATTATTGGGGTGACCCCCCTTACTACTGGGGTGACCCCCCCACTCAAAGATGTGCATTCACCAATGGGTTACTGTGCACTTTATTATTGGGGTGACCCCCCTTACTACTGGGGTGAACCCCCACTCAAGATATGCATTCAACAATGGACTCCTGTACATTTATTATTGGGGTGACCCCCCTTACTAATGGGGTGACCCTCCCCTCACAGAGGCACATCCGCCAATGGATTCTATGCACTTTATTACTGGGGTGACCCCCCTCACTTACAGATGTGCATTCACCAATGGGCTACTGTGCACCTTACTATTGGGGTGAAACCCCCCTTACTACTGGAGTAACCCTCATAGATGTGCATTCAACAATGGATTACTATGCACTCACAGATCGGCACTCGTCTACAGACTTCTGTGCACTTTATTATTGGGCTGAACCCCCTTACTACTGGGGTTATTCCCCCACTTGAAGATGCGCATTCCACATGGAACTATGGCCGGAGGCGCTCTAGGTGTCCTAACACATTTACACATGTACCTAGACCGTATATATAGATATATATACTTAACAGACCGAAAGGTCAACAGACGACTCTCACTCAAGACTTTCAGCTTAGGTTTATTGCAGTGGCAACCTCAATACAGACAACAATCCCCAATAGGCTGGGTCAGGGTCTTGCAGAGACTGTGAACCATGGTACCCCATCTGCCTATGAATTCATGAGCTACTAGGCTCTGGGCCAAGCACCCATATACAAAGGACAAGTGCAAGTATTCCATCACGGACCCTCCAAATTATTACATCAAGCCTGGGAACAGAACCCCGATGTGCCTGAAAGTTATCCAAACGACCTAACTTCCCCTATAAGGAAATCTCCTGAGACTCCACGGATTTGACCGCCTCTCGGTCAGACAACACACAGAGATCGGCAAAATGGGGGTTGCCAGGCCTTCATCCACGATCCATACAATTGTAGCCACAAAACCTAGGACAAGGAGACTGCGTGTTCGACTCCGGGTCGCAGGCCCTCACTCACTTCACCCCAACGACAGAACATTACTGAGAAACAGCTATACTCTTACATTTCTGCGGCTTCAACACTCTCATGTTATCAAATAAGGAAGCTACCTCTACTCGAGTAGGGAGGCTAGAATACTGCAGACGGCCGGAGGATAGGACATAGGATTCCTCTATACTCTTGGGCTGAACGACCCAGAAGCATAACTTTGCTCCGTGAACTAATGTTTAATCTGGATACCCTTGGGGGTCGAAGTCCACACCTTCCAGTACCACCCCTCTATGGGTACTGGAGGTCCACAAATCTCACATATGAGGAAACTTACACCTATTTCCAAGAAGTGCTGGGCATTCGCTCCAGACGTCACTGGTTAGCTCAGGGATAATTTTATGCTCATAGTAGTCGGAAAACTACCATCCTGGCACCGTCCTACAGCTTCCCCACACCTACGTGGGTTCAATCATTCGGATTGGACAGACACATACCCGTCCAGGATAGTCACACCACGGACCCATCTGTCCATTTTGTTTTCATTGATGGGACCAAATGAATCAATTCACATGTCTATCGTTAAGGTACTACCCATGGTACCCAAGAAACTTTTATAACCGGTCATGGCGCCCTTTCACCACAAGGGAATCCGCTACCTCACCTATCTAGACTACTGGACGTTACTTACAACACACGTAATTGACAATCAGTCTCTAGGGCTGGAAGGCTCGCTGCACATACCCCTACCGGAGAACCATGATCTGGAGAAGAGACGGCCAGCGCCAGGATTACCGACAACCTTCAGCTAGCCTGGGACAGATCCGATGGTTATTTTCTCCTACATTTTAACAATATCTCGGCAACCGGCTACACAAAACACTTGGATGGAGTCTGGTATTGTACTCTAATAATATCGGAGGACATTTACCATTTCTAAATTACACGCAAGGTTACCCTACGACTAGGGTTCCCTCAGGAGATTACCTATATCACGAACTGGATTTCGTGACGCCAACTGACAACGGTACTCCTTGGTCACCATCGCATCATCTGGGTGACACGCACCTCGCCACTACGGCAGAATGGAAGGGGCTCCCGATTCTATTGGCTCCATTCTGGGCTATCCACTGCCCTGCCACTGTCTCCCATCTTACGGACAACCCACAAGATACCATTGGAGACTTTGGCGGCTCACGTTCCACTACAGGACTTTTCGTATGCCGCGAGGCGTCATACGCTCCAGAACCAGTATCGGAATACACTCTGTTATGGGTCTTAGTTGTGGTTCTCTCTATTCCTACGGGTTTGACCTATGGATTTGGATACTTACTCCAACCTCGAGGAATCTCACAATTGAGACGGCCTCTCTCTCTCCTTTTGTATACAATACCTTTCACACCAGTTATGGCCACCACCTTACCTTACCGGATGGGCACATTGACCATTGCTCATATGGTTGCGGAGATCGATTGGTTATCGGTCATTCGGGTCATGGATGCATCTCAGACATCCTCGACGCATCTTCCTTCGCCGATGTTCATTAGCCGGGTCACGAGAAGAGACTTTCAGGGTGTTCTACTTCCTCGGACTCTTCACACATCCTGTGTTGTTCCATTGCATTAAAAATGCAAAATACGACGCCTCCTGTCCTGTTATAAAATTGTAGATTATGCTAGCGCAGTGTACACTGCGCTAGCATAATCTACAATTCTCAAAGCAAATGCTATAGTTCAGAGTAGCAATTTTGTTTGAAGTCCACAAGGTGGCAGCATATTCAATAGAGAAATTAATGGATATACAAACGGAGTCATTTACTTAAAGGGCATCTGTCATGCCCCAAACAACTTATGTTCATTAGATTTTATCTATACATTGTGTTAGCAATTTTGCTAGCAAATGTAAAGATTTGGAGAAAACCCTATTTTAAAATAGAGCTGTAAGGATTGACTGGATTGACTGTAAAGATTGACTGGCAAGGGAAAACAGAAAAGACCTCTCACACGAGATCTCTCTGCTCTCCACCTATAGCAACCACAGCAAATGTGCTGTGGTTCTATGGAAACTCCCTAGACAGCACTTCTAGCATATGTTATGTATATAGGAGCAATTTCAATGTTAATTTTATCCTAATACGGTCACTTTAAAGGAACACTATATGGTTAGGAATGCAAAACTGTAATCCTAGTACAATAGTGTCCCTCTGCCTAGTACTATAGTGTTGCTCTTCCCTCCCCACACACACACCCCCAGGGTAAAGAAAATGTTAAAAACCCTTTTATTCATGTAACTGATTCCACATAGGCACTGGACTGGACTTCTCCCCTGCAACGTCACGGCAAGCATAATGCATATGCACAGCGAGCAATATTGAATAAATTCTTTTCTATGGGGATTTTCAAGACGCTGTACGTCCTCATGCAAAGCGTTGTTTCACGGAACAAACTCCGTGTAAATTGAGAAAATGATTAGAGCCCCAATTCAACACCCATGGTTGGGGACTGGGAGGAGGACATTAAGTCCCCCCCCCCCCCTAAAATATTAATATTAGGGCCATTACTTGCCACCACTGGAGTGGCAGTATTCTTTTTATTTATATTCCTATAGCCCCAGGATGCCACTTAATGTTTATTTTATAAAATAGTCCCCACTGGCTTCCTTGTTTGACTTGTCCACCCCTCACTAGACATTTTAAAGTACCGACCCGATGCCCAACGGTGGGAGCACGTGGGGGACCTCACGGGGGACTTTTTTTAAATTTGCGGCCAAACTTTAAAGTTTTCTATGTACCCATAATATACTTTGCACTTTCTAATCTTCATGATGTTCACATTATGCTGCTGTTGTGATACAGGGTTGCCATGACATTGCATGGCTTTCAGTATTATTGATGATTTAAAAATAACGACATTACAAAAGTTGTTTTACATACATTGCCTATAATTCTGATTCACATTGTATTTTTATAACGTTTATATTATCTATACATGGTAAAAATACTGCAAGACCCTTGATTGAAAATGAGACAGATATCCCTGCTATTTAAATAGCTTGTGCCATTCATGCCTAGTGTCTGTAATCAGCACTTTAAAAACCCCATACAAACATGTTGCTTGTCTACATGTATTTTACACTGTTCGTTTTTTAAATAAATACACAAAAATAAGTCCCGCACTAAAACTTCCACTACTCCTGGGCGTCAACAACGACCATAGCACACATCAGCCCCAATACATACACTCCATGTGTTCCCTATTAAGGGTTAATAAGTATGTAGGGGTTTAGAAAAATACCCCTCTCTATCTCAGAGATGCCTAAAGCTGAAGGAAGCAAGGGGAATTGTTAGGACCCACCTAATAGGTTTGCTTTGACGTGGCAGGTGGGCTTATACCTAATGGCCATTGGAGTTACTAAATAACCTCCATTTATTTAAATATGCACAGGGATTTGGGCTAGTGCGCAGTTAACTCTCTTTTTCTTTGTTTTTTTAAATAACATTTCTTAAAGCATAAGATTTTAACTGGACATCCCCCATTGTGCAGGTGCTATATAAATAATAACATAATAATAATCTGGTCATTGACCGAATGCTACAAGAACATATTTTTATTTGGTTGGCTTAACTCCACCTCAAACCTTCAGGCTGAGAGCACAGTAAGTTCTGTAAGTACATTTGCACTTTTAAATCTAAGCTCCCACGGTGGAATTAACATCATTGAAGTCTTCCTGTTCCCTTATGTCTCCACATATCTGAACTGAAGTGACCTACCTGCCGACCTTGAGTGGATGCTGAACACGCTGATATATATATTCCCCTAGCTAAGATAATAATAGCGCTTCAAAATGGCAATGAGTTACTAGTGTCTTTTCTTCTTCTGGTGAAAGAACAATAAGAGAATTACATTCTATTCTCTTTTGGGTATTCTGCCACCTTGTGGATTTCAAGCAAAATTTCTATTCCAAATTAAAGAACTAAACATTAGATTACATTTTATATACTTCTTGTATCAGAGCACAACTTTGAGCCTCTTTTTGTGTCTATGCTCATGGAAATTGCTGCCTCTTGAATTTAGATTCACTGAACTAAACAACCAGAAAGTAACAGGACAAGCTGTGTGATTGTCAATGTAACAAGATTCATTTATAATAGTGGCTTATCGCTCTGGCGTGTTCCTTTTAAACATACTGTGCGATAAGAGAAGCTAAAATAACATTTAATTGATTCAAAGTGTCCCTGGAAATATTTTTCAAATGCTGGCAACTATGCTTTGTGAGTAGCAATAAACATACATTTAGTAGCTCTTGTACTGATGGAAAACTCATCTTACTCATATTTTCCTCCATTTGCCACAAATTCTCTTCAAAGGTGGATCTCTCACGTAGCACCCTCACGTCTGTCATACATTCGGATTGCATATACCATCCAACAAGCAAGTTGGGTAACTTAAAGGAACACTATAGGGTCAGGGACACAAGCATGTATTCCTGATCCTATAGTGTTAAAATCACAATCGAGCCCCCTGGCCCCCTCTTGTCCTTGTTTTGGGGGGCAATTTGATTGATGTTTTATCACCCTTTTGCCTCCCCACCCCCCTCCTAGTTTAAATACATCCTATCAAAACCTCTGCACTGCTCACAGAGAACATTAGTTCCCTTTTGAGAAAGATGCAAACTATCTTTTTTGTACAGTTTATTTCCATTCCAAACAGAGCTAGCATGAGAAATGAAGCCAAATCCTTGCTCCAGACACCATTCACCAAGCCACAGGTTAAAGTCCCTAATACGCATCTGCCTGTCATTCTAAGTGATATGCACAGGCAGAACTTCAGAGAATGACAGTGTGGAACCAACCAATCATTGGCAAAAACGCTAAAAACTTCCTTAACCTCTGAAACCTCATTGCAAGCCAAGTCATTTGTCCCTAGATGGACAAGTACATCCAATTCCCCTTCCTGCTTTGCTAGCTTAATAATATTACAGATACGTCTCCTGTCTCTGTGAGCAGTAGCTCCGGGAAGACACCTCACAAGACCACCATTGTCCAGCTCCACGCCTCTTATGATAGAATCCCCCAACAACAACTGCTTTCTATCAGGCCTCAACCTTATCCATTTTGTCATTGGCTGCAGTGTTTTAACTGTTATTAAAGGGACACTCATTGGTGTGGTCTGGGTGCACTGTCTCTGCCCCCCTTAGTCCTAAAATGTAAAATATTTCTGTTTTTTAGAAACTACAATGTTTACATTGCAGTATTAAGACTGGCTCTAGGCACACTTCTTCTTTAACAATTAGTATTTGAATGTAGTTGCTGTTCATGTGCATTGATCCCCAACGCGCCTCTATGAGAAACATAGGATTGCACGATTGGCTAGAGAGGGATGCCAATGTCATGGGAGGCAAATCCGACAGCAGCACCAAAGGAGTCTCAGTGCAGGAGTATAGGTAAGTGAAACCTTTTCCTTGTTTTTTCTTTTTGAATTATTTTTATGGCAGTTGAAAGGAATGGAAGTAGCCATGGACTAGGACACTTGTAGACTACTATAGCATTAGGAATACAGATTGTCTTCTTAACACAATAGTGTTCCTGTAACTCAGGGGCCATGCAATAATTTGCTGAAAGCATCCACTCTAAACAGATTAGGTAAAAAGGTTAACAGTTCAATCAGTAATGTAAGATAACAAATAAAAGCAAAAAAACATTTAAAGCTTACTAAAGTAAACAGAGTGCCCCCTTCATTTTTCTTTATAAAAGTGCAGATTTCAAAATTTCATTTTACCACTTTTATAAAATACCTGACACAATAAGTTTGTCAGTGGGAGAGTGCTCTTCCAGAATGTGTTGTGCTATAGTACAAAGAGAAAAGTAATGCTTCTCATAGAGAATGGCTAGATTGGTAAGACCAAGACCATGAAAATATCTTATATTTGACATTGGTATCAAAAGAGGTACTCTAGACCCAGTACGTCTACACGCATTAAGAGTATGTGGCCACTATTCCTGGTGATGTTACATAACAGATCAGAGAAGTCACTCTCTTGCCAGGCATTTAATTTCCATATTCACTTTTATCAGTAGCAGAACTAATATAGAGAGGACCCTGGTGCAAGAAATATTTGGGCCTCCCTCTAATGCAAGGTTGGCCAAAGGGTAGATCCCATCTGTTGTACAACAAGGGTTGCCACCTGGCTGGTATTTTACCGGCACAGCTGGTATTTGAGGCTGTGTGGCTGGTGCCGGTATTGCAAAAATACTGACAATACAAATGCTGGTATTTTTTGACAGGAGAATATTCTGCAATACTGGCACCGCCACCAGGTGTGCAGTGTTCGAAGCCGTGCTAGGTAGTCTTGTTGGTGCATGAGCTGTGTGTGGAGAGGGCAGGGATAGTATGTCACAGCAGGTCTCTGCCCTCCCCACTGACACAATCCGCATGGGAGGAGTTACCAGACAAGGAGATGGAAGCATGGCAACTGAGTCCTGAGAGCAGGTACGTGTGTATTCAGCAGTTTGTGTGTGTGTATTCAGCAGTTTGTGTGTGTGTGTATTCAGCAGTCTGTGTGTGTATGTGTATTCAGCAGCCTATTCAGCAGTGTGTGTGTGTGTATTAAGTAGTCTCTGTATATATTCACCAGTGTGTGTGTATTCAGCAGTCTGTGTGTTTGTGTCCTGCATTCTATTTGTGTGTATTCTGCAGTCTGTGTGTGTATTCAGCAGTCTCTGTGTGTATTCAGCAGCTTCTGTGTATTCAGCGGTCTCTGTCTATCTAGCAGTCTGTGTGTGTATGTATTGAGCATTCTATGTGTGTCGGTGTGGCAGTCTGTGAGTGTATTTAGTCTGTGTATGTGTATTCAGCATTCTCTGTGTGTATTCAGCAATCTGTGTTTGTGTATTCAGCAATCAGGTTTGTGTATTCAGCAGTCTGCATGTGTATTCAGTCTGTGTGTGTGTATTCAGCAGTCTGTGTATGTATACAACTGTGTTTGTGTATTCAGCAGTCTGTATGTGTATTCAACAGTCTATGTGTGTGTATCCTGTCGTCTCTATGTGTATTCAGCTGTGTGTATTCAGCAGGGGTGCAACAGAGATAGCCTTAATGGAGGTTGTGATTCGTTTCCAGAATTTGTGTACCTTAGGGCATTGCCACCATATGTGTGAGGTATCGCAGTTTGGCTGGTGGCTCCATCATGTGTCTCCAGAATTGGGGAAAATGCGGTTGATGGCCAAGGGGGAGTAGTGCTAACGAGAGATTTGTTTATAGTTGCTCTCCTGTGTGGATACATTCAGAGAAGATCTATGTGCAAAAAATTTTTTCCCCAATCTGCAGGGGTCTTTGTCCCATTTTGTAGTGAAGGAGGGCAGCTACCTCTGGTTCATGTTTTAGAGCATATGATAGAAGTGAGCAAGCTGGCATTTAGATAGGGTGTGCGTGGTGTAAAGGGACTCGAATGTAGTGAGATCACGTATGTTCTCATCTAGTGAATTATAAGAGCTTATAAAATGTGTAATTGGTCATAGTTACATTTTTCCATGACCGTGGGAGTATTCATATGTTTAATAGTGAAAAGTGGTTTAATCCCTGAGTTTATTAGCATCTCACCCAAAGTTAGATATGTTCTCGAGTAGTAGTCTTTATAACTGAGACCCTGCAATCCTGCTTCAAACATCGGGTTATGTGTTAGTGGGTATAAAGGGGATGGGAAGTATGCCTGTTCTTTATGATTTACTAAGATGATAACAGATGCCATGGCCTCCAATATTCCTTCCTAATTCTTTCTTTTTTTTTTTTACTTTTTTATGTGAAGGATGACTAGCAAGCACTGGCCAGCCACCACATAATTAACCATAGTGCCGCCAAGGCAAAAAAGGAAGTGAACGATAATTTGAGAATAAGAATCTTAGTAAAAGCTTTTTATAGGAATCGAAAGCAAAAGCACCAATATTAATCCAGAAACTGAATGCATCCAGGCAAACTGGTAACCAACCATTTTTGGCTTTGGTTAATATGTGGACATAATCTAATCTTTATTGAATAACCCCACCCAGAGATATAACTAGAAATCACTGGGCCCCAGTGTGAAAATTGCCCAACCCCTCCATGCATCTCATCCCCCCCAGCCCTTCCATGCATCTCATACCCCCTTTGCGTCTCGTCCCTCCCAGCCCCTCCATGTGTATTATTGCCTCCGTTCCATCCCCCCTTCCCATGTGTGTCATTCCCTCCGCCCCAGCACGTTCATGTATGTTTTTGTGTGTGTGCACATGATGCATTGTGTGTTTCTGTGTGTGTGTAAAGGACGCGTTGTATTACGCGTTGTATGTGTAGGGATGCATTTTGTGTGTGTGTGTGTGTGTGTGTAGGGATGCATTATGTGTGAGTGTAGGGATGCATTGTATATGTGTAGGGATGCAGTGTGTGTGTGTAGGGAAGCATTGTGTGTGTGTGTGTAGGAATGCATTGTGTGAGAACGTGTTTGCTGGGTAGGATAGGAGCTGTGGAGCCTGAAAGGGGAGCATCTTTTTTTATATAAGTATTTTGTTAACGTAATTAAAAAAATAAAATATTTAGTATATCTCCCCCTCCCTGTTTCCTACCAGCTTTGTTTACCGCGGCAATGCTCTGAAAGCCACGGAAGTGAAGACAGAGAGCCTCTTCCCCTTCCTGGTGCTCAAAATATCTCCCTGATTGGGTCTGTGTGCATGTAAGGGGCATACATACATGTATTTAAAGAGTCTACAATTACAATCTAATTCCAGGGCTAGTTTCATTGCATGTTCCCATTCCTGGTCAAATGCTGTACTGTATGTGCTGTAATATGATGCTAAATGTGAGAATGCAGATGTCAAATTCTTTAAAACATCTGGGCCCCTTATAAGTGAAAAGGTTGTAGCCCCTGACTGGCCCATGGAGCAGGGATTGCAGCTGCGGCCCCTGCGACCGTGGTAGGTCCGCCACTGACCCCAACCCACTTGAGAAATCTCCTTTTCCCTTGCAATGCTTGCCCTGGCTATGCCTGGAGTGAATAGGATTGCAATGTAATTTTTTTCGTATACATTTAAAGAGACACAGATCAAGTTTCTGGAATTCTAGTCCTTTGCTGCTGTACATTTTTCAGAACTACATGTATCCTCATTCTTCACATTTATTTTTAAGGCTATGGAGAATGAATATGTATTCTGTTTTAATAAAATATTATCACTGAAAATATAATTAATGTTGCTAAATGCAAGACTTAGTGCACAGTCTGTCATGCCAATTTACACATACATGTATTTAAAGAGTCTACAATTACGATCTAATTCCAGAGCTAGTTTCATTGCATGTTCCCATTCCTGGTCAAATGCTGTACTTACAAATACTGTAATATGATGCTAAATGTGAGAATGCAGATGTCAAATTCTTTAAAACATCTGGAAGAGCTATTCACAGCTGGCTCGTTGGTCTAGGGGTATGATTCTCGCTTAGGGTGCGAGAGGTCCCGGGTTCAAATCCCGGACGAGCCCACTTTTTGTTTCTATTTAACATTTGTACTTTAATTTTGGTGAATATTTAAATATAGAAGCTTTTGTCAAAACCCTGCATTACCACAACTGAAATGTGCTTGGTTGATTTCTAGATAACTGTGCTTGTTTCTTGAATGCAAATGCGATATATTACGCATTATAATATAATTGCCCCTTTTTCTACTAATGAACAAAGAGCGTATTCCTGTCTCCCTGGAGCAGATGCTAACTTGATAACATTGAAGTAGCAAACTTATTACTATGCCAAAGCTCAACTTCACATATAAATTGCATTTTTCAGGATGGAAGGTCTTTATCATATTTTCTTGGATAAAGTAAATATAATTAAGGGGAGCATACATCATAGACTGTACAGTCAAATCCAGATTAACATAGGACTTGAGGGAGCTGCAGCTCCAGGCCTATGTTATAAATAGGCCTCACTCCTCTAATGTAAGGTAATTGCATATTAAACTGCAGCATTTTGTCTCTTTCCTTTACAGTGAGTGTAGTGGACCACCTAGTAACCCGACTGATTGCCTCCGCTAATTCCCTTCCTTCAACCGAACAGGAACCGTTTACACTATGAAGAAACTAATTTTATCCCGTAACTGGAGGAGACACAGTCCTGGAGGTACAACACTTTATTTGCCACATTTGGCTTTTATGCAAAACCCCATGCAAGGGGTGTACACCACACAATGACAGTGTCCCCTCCCAGGGGTTGTATTGCAGAAACGGAACTCCAGTCTCTTTGTCTCTTGTTCCCGCCACCCAACTGCAGGGCTTCCCACTTCTGGTGACAGGGGGTATTCTTCCCAAGATCCCCTTTGTTCCTGCCACCCAAATGTAGAGTCTCCCACTTCCGGTGACAGGGGGTCTTCTTTCCAGTATCCTATGTACCCTTGAGTCACAGCGCGAGAAAGCTTCCCGCCTCCTTGACTCCCAGTTACAGAAAGCCCGCTAAACCAGCCACTGTCCCCAAAGGTTGCCCACACCAATCCCATGTACAGCCATAATGGTACCTGCCTTGAACAGCCTCCGTTCGCAGGGTCCCTGTGTGACACCTGGCAAGGGAAGCGTCTCCTTTCTTATATGAACGGAGGCCACCCAGGGAAGCACTAATTAATTACTTCCCTTGTGGTTTCACACTTATGTTGCGAGCTGTTAACGTTCTAATTGGTTGGCGTGAACATTCCAATGGGTACCGGGGTGGACCTTGCTCGGGAACAGAACGAGGTGAGACACAATCTGCGAATGCTCCCCCTGGTTGGCGTTCATCTATACTGTGGCAAACCTAGCCACCGGTAATAATCTGGACGATGTGCATAAAAAGGTTGCCTGCATTATCCCTGCAACTTCTTGTATAACCTGGCTGTACACTGTGTGTTAATGTATTTTTGTATTGAATTCGTATGCTAGCAGCCGAAAGCCGCTAGCATTCATGTGTTTCGTTTCACGAACAGCAACTTTACAGGCTGTTCGTGAACCGAATGAGCTACCCCCTAATAGCCCACACAGAGAGGGACGTGTGGCGCTCGTTAACCGATTGCAACAATGTTGCAATCTGTAATTAGAGGCTTTCCTAGGTGGCCGTCGTTCGGCTACCGACCACTCGGCGTTCGGCCATCTTGGATCCTTTGTCTCCCCAGCGGTGTTTGGTCGTCGAGCGCGTGGAGCTGAAAATGGCTACATGACGTCGCGAACACCGCTGGACTTCCAGGCTGTTCGGGAGCTCCGGTCTTTCGCTATTAGGGTTTCCCCATCGGTGTTAGGTACTTTGGGGCGAACTCAATGGCAAAGTGTATTTCGTGCGGCATTCGGTTGTTTTAGCTGGGATCTGAGCGGTATTCTCACGAACTGTGCACTCAGACCCCAGCTATCTACCGAGCGTCCGTTCGTTTAAATGGACTAAGTATTGTAAAAGTTATAGCTTTTAAAGTGAATTGCCGGTTATGCTGCACGGAGGGATAATCCACTTAACGGTATATTCTAGTGGGAGTATCCCTCTCGTGCAGCAGTGCCTGATGGGAGAAAAGGTCGGAATGTTAAGTCCCCCATGTAGTCCCCTACTGTATTTCCCCTGCTATGTCAGTAGGGAAACCCCTTGCATGGGGACTTGCATAAATACTGGATGCTGTGAATAAAAACCTCAGTTGACTCCCAGAACTGTGTTTCGTCCGGTTACTGGGGAATTTGGGATATTGCCTTACTTTTCAGCGCTTGACTGTGGATTACCTTCTATACCAGCGGAGTTCGTGGGATTTAATATTGCCGCTTCGCTACATATACGAAATGGGGCTACCCAGTATCCGCACGCACCAATGGCTTTTTTTGCAGTTTGCTGTTTGACACCTTGTTGTGAAGTTTGAACGTTCTAATCATCGTTCTAAGTGGTTCATTGGGGTGGTCCATGTTCGGGAGGCGAATGGATTTCCTTTGTGGAAGCACTCCCGAACGGGGAGCAGGCACAGCACAAGAATATACAAGCAGCAAACATAATAAAGAAGGGCAAAACCCACCAACAGTGGCGGTCCTGCCACAGTGAGCTTCCCCAGTTTCATTGCAGTCACCCACCTCCTTCCTGCCTGTCCCTAAATCCCCTCCTCTTCACGATGGTGCTTAATGTCAGAGGCAGCTTTTTGCTTTCTGTACCATGAACAAAGACCACCTAGCAAATGTCAACTAGCCCTACCTTTCCAAATATACAGGCAAGGGGCATTAGGAAAGGAAAACCAAAAGATAAAAAAGAAAGAAAATGACAAGCACCTTTACTCTATCATGTCTTCCTGTAACTCATTGTTTTGAGCTC
The DNA here is from genome assembly GCA_933207985.1 of Pelobates cultripes. Taxonomy (NCBI): domain Eukaryota; kingdom Metazoa; phylum Chordata; class Amphibia; order Anura; family Pelobatidae; genus Pelobates; species Pelobates cultripes. Next base: position 123,209,527 of record OW240912.1, read on the forward strand.
TGTAACATTTCTGTCATCGAATGTAGTATGTGAAAGTGGAGAAACATAAACTGTTGGAGAGATTTATCAAAGTGTTCTGTTCTAAAATGTGGTCTATAATATTAATGTGGGTCAGTCACCATGGAAACCAGGGGAACCACCAGGCACATTACATTAAAAAAATCAACACAAGTTCTAGATGATTTTCAATGTTTTATTCAATAATGCTGCTTCCAGGAAATGTCTTTATATTATTTTATAACTGTGCTGATTACAAAACACAGTTAAAGGAACAGCGCACACAAAAACAAAAATACCGATTCCTATTGTGCTGTCATATGGTAGTGAAAGACAGTACCAGATGGACTACCATCTTGTAAAGCCAGGAGCCATAAATATCCTTTTCCAACCAAATCCAGCCTCCTGTGATGCCCAGGAGGGTGACTTATATCCCATAATAAATTCACGACAAGGTTCCTGAAAGAAAAAAGGGGGAGGGTCGGTGGGGCTTCAGCTTAATACTTACAAAAGCCAATTTCCGATTGTGTTATTTCACCAGCTGAGGTGAATTGAATTTTGGCGCCTTTGAATTTATACCCCTGCAGTTCCCGCCTCAATGTGGCTCGCGCTGCAACTAACCAATCATGTAATTTACCTGAGCGTGAGTTTCCCGCCGGCACCAGCCGCACTCGCTGCCCTGCGCTTAACACCTACCTTGCGCTACCTCTGCAAATTGACCTTTTGATACTTACTCACAAACCTCCGCTCCATCAAACTCCATGAGGCTTCTCCTTTTATGTCCGCCCGACCGACATTGAGTAATCATACCAGTTGGTGTTTACTTATTGACACCTATTGTATTCCTGTTCTTGATATATCGTATTGATCTTTTTTATTTCCTCACTTTTGGGTTTGTTCACAGTACATGAGCACCATTAATTATTTGGGCAGACTAGATAGGCCGAATGGTTCTTATCTGCCGTCACATTCTATGCTTCTATTGTATTTGTCTTGCCACTGGGCAATTTCAATAGTTTTTTCAATAATATTTAATTGTTTTCCATATATGATATTTCTGGATCAATAAAAATTTCCTCCATATTTGACACATATCCCAGCCCTCTCCTTGGTACACTACTTCTCTTTCACGTATATAGTATTTTGCAAATGCTTTGGTCTTAACAGCAGAACCACTGCTTAGAAATGCATATTATGGGTGTGCCCTCAATTCGTATCTTTTTATTGTAACTGTGCTGACTACCTAGATGTTAAAACCCCAAAATATATTTTTTTGTAATAAAATGTTAACATATTCTTAATTGCAACGTATAAAGGTAAGTAAGTACATTTCTGCATAACAATAACACTTCAAACTACCTCTTCAAAAATACATTTACTTAAAAATATACAAAATATACAAACCCTTTTGGACACTTTCACTGCATGGTAACAAAAGTTTAGTTAAAGGGACACTATAGTCATCAAAACAACTATAGCTTAATGAAGCAGATTTGGTGTACTGATCTTGCCCCTGTAGTCTCACTGCTCAATTGTCTGCCATTTAGGAGTTAGATCACTTGGATTGTGCAGCCCTAGTCACACTTCCCTGCATGTGACTTACACAGGCATCCCATACACTTCCTGTAAAGAGTCATCTAATGTTTACACATTTTATTGTAAATTGTGTTTAATTTATAATGTCTTATCTCCAGCTTTGTTACTAGTTTGCTAAACCCTACAGGAGTCTCTTGTATGTAATTAAAGCTCAAATTACAGAGCAGGAGATTAAAACTTTTAAAGAAAGTTACATTTGATTGAAAATGCAACCGTTTTGTTTTCATGCAGGCTGTGTCAGCCAGGGAGGTAAGGCTAGAGCTGCATAAACAGTAACAAAAGTGATTTAACTCATAAATGGCAGAGATCTGTGCAGTGAAACTTCAGAAGCATGAGCTATACACTAAAACTGTTTCATTAAGCTAAAGTTATTTTGGTGACAATAGTGAACCTTTAAAAGGACACTCAGGCACTCAGACCACCTCATGTCAATTAATTATCACTGTAGTTTCAACCCTGCAACTGAAAACATTGCCTTACTGCAGAAAACAGCAATGTTTACTGGTTGTCATACTGACATCCGCTAGAGATGCTTTTTTCGAGTTTCACTTACCTATTTCAGTCAGATGGTCTCATACAGACACTCCTGCAGAAATTTAACCAGACATATAAATTTACACACACTCATACCAAGGAGTATTTTGTTATTTTTCAAGTGCCAGCATGCACCTTCATAAGAGACCACTAGAGGGTCTCACAACCTTACAATAGTGTTCATCACTGTTTTTTCAAATGCTGCCACAGTGGCAAGAGTTAGCCCATAGAAGAGCCACATTTACCGAAAATCCCTCTAGCATACCAGTTAAGCTAATTTCCTACTAAAGAAAACATACAGCTTAAGTATATAATGCAGACAACACAGGAATGGTTAACTACTACTACAGATTTGATCAGTTCATACAGCCCAGCTGACTTTAGAGTAGACCAGGTTGTATTTTGCTATATAGACAGCAGCAGGAAATGGCTCACTTATTTATAAAATATTTTACCAAGAAGGATACATTGAGATTTCTCTTGTTTTAAGTATGTCCTAGGCTGTGTTTTGCTCTGGAGAGTCATGGGTTGAGCCTTTTATTTAGTAATTTTACAAAATGCTGTCACGCATGCATAAATGCTATAAAAATAATAATAATGTTAAATGGACTCTCCAATGCCAGGAAAACATATCCGTTTTCGTGGCACTGCAGGACCCTGCAGTGCCCCTCTCCCTCCCACCCCCCATCCCATGTTGCTGAAGGGGTTAAAACCTGAAGCGGTAAAAACTCAGCCCACGCTCCTCCCCCACCGACGTCAGCAGGCCGGGGAGACCTAATGCGAATGCACGGCAATGGCCGCGCACTAGACCTCCCCATAGGAAAGCATTATTCAATGCTTTCCTATAGGGATTCCGGTGATGCTAGTGGTCCTCATGCATAGCGTGAGGACGTCCAGCATCGTTTAAAACACTTTTCATGATCAAAGAACACGGAAGGACTTAACCCTTTATAAAAACTGCAATAATTACACTTGCAGGGTTGAGGGTGGTGGGAGTTGGAACCCGGGGCGGATCCTGTGACACAAACACAGACACACAAACAGATACACAAACACACATTGACACATACAGATACACATATACCAACACACATACAGATACACAGACACACATGTATAAGTTTGTGTCTATGTGTGTTTGTATAGTGAATGCAGTGTGTGTGCTTGTATAGTGGATAATGGTGTGAGGGAAGGGGTGATGGTGAGAGGGAGGGGGGTGGTTGATGGTGTGAGAGGGATGAAGTGAGAGAGCTCAGGGGAGGTGATTGTGAGAGGGGATTGTGAGAAGGAGGGGCTGAAGTTGAGGGGGGGTGATTGTGAGGGAGGGGGGCTGATTGTGAGAGGGGGGGGCTGATTGAGAGGAAAGTGATTGTGATATGGAGGGGTGATGAGGAGAGGGAGGGGTGATGAGGAGAGGGAGGGGTGATGAGGAGGAAGGGGTGATGATGAGAGGGAGGGGTGATGATGAGAGGGAGGGATGATTGTGAGAGGGAGGGGGGATGAGAGGGGGAGGGGGGTGGTTGGATGGTGTGAGAGGGATGAAGTGAGAGAGAGCCCAGGGGAGGTGATTGTGAGAGGGGGTGATTTGTGAGAAGGAGGGGGGCTGAAGTTGAGGGGGGTGATTGTGAGAGGAGGGGGGCTGATTGTGTGGGAGGGAGGGGGTGATGAGGAGAGGGGGTGAGTGTGGAGGGAGGGGGTGATGAGAGGAAGGGGTGATGATGAGAGGGAGGGGGTGATGATGAGAGGGAGGGATGATTGTGAGAGGGAGGGGGTGATTGTGGAGAGGGAGGGGATGATGATGGGGGGTAAAGATGAGAGAAAGGGGGGTGATGAGAGGGTGGGGGTGATGGTGATGATGAGAGAGATGGGGTGATGATGAGAGAGGGTAATGGGGAGAGGGAAGGGGTGATTGTGTGAGGGGGTGATGAGGAGAGGGGGGGTGATTGTGTGATGGAGTAGGTCTGATTGTGAGAGGGAGGGGGAGTTACTGTGCGAGGGAGGGGGGAGTTATGCAGGGGGGACTAAAGAATTACCTTAAATCCCTAGTGGCCATCATTTCCGATCTGCAGCTCCGCAGAGCTGCAGACCATGGATCTCGCGAGACCCAGTCAGAGCGTTGCCGTGGTAACCCGCGGCAACGCTCTGATTGGGCAGTGCACGCGAGAAACATGGTCTGCAGCTCTGCACATTGAGGAGCTGCAGACTGGTCTCGGTGATGGGCACAGGAGGGGCATTGCAGTCTGCCCCGGGCACCCCCATAGTGAGTGGCACCCAGGGCGGACCGCCTCCCTCACCCCCCCTTAGTACGCCACTGGTTGGCACCCAGACCACTCCGATGGACAGAAGTGGTCTGGGTGCCTGGAGTGTCCCTTTAACCCCTTAAGGACACATGACATGTGTGACATGTCATGATTCACTTTTATTCCAGAAGTTTGGACCTTAAGGGGTTAATGCTCATTTCAAGAAGTAAAGCAGTTCTTATACTTCAGTACTTCATAAAGACAATCTTTATTACATAATAATGGTGACAGTGTTGAAATTTCAAGGCCTACACCCGACAACTTTAACCAGAATTGACATCTTTGGACATCTTTGCAAAATATGCAAAGACCCATGAAAGTGACTGATCTACTTTAAATTAGACTCCCTTACACATTTGTAACCCGTATCACTGACATTTTCCCAGCACAGAGCTATTTAATAACATTTCACAGCGAGATAAATTGGTTATTTTTGCAGTTTTCTTTTTAGATTGCTGGATATGCTTTGGTACAAGGCCAGAAGGCCAGAAGGCTACAAGGCCAGAAGGTTTTGATGCACATATCCAATCCCTGCATGAATTTTAATAAATCTAATCTAAATGTTAAACATAAAATGATTTAGTAAACAAACCGCTGGTTATTTAGAAAAGTTGCCAAACGCCTAATATGTATAGCAACCTTTCAGTTTCCTTTGCATTTACAATAATAATAAACTATTATTTTATTTAGTGATTTTCTCAAGTTCCCCTAAGCATATTATAATATGCTTTCAGATTACATCAGAATTAGCTGCTGATAACTGTATGTTACTAATACCTCCCTAGGAAGAATATTACCTGCCAGGACAGGAAAAACAACTGCAAGCAAGTTAGAGTGTGTCTGAAAGTGATGGGAACTGCAAACCATTAACTGCCTTTCCATACCGTAAGTGCGAATTTAGCAGCTTTTAAACCATTCTATGCAATGTAAAGGATCTTAAAAATAACTTGAAAAAGTTTATTGGACATCCACATATTAGATAAAGTAGAAAAGCTATACTTGCATAGCTATCTCTATCAACATTTCAACATTCATTCAGTGTCTCCTTTTCTAATAACACGTCCTCCTCTCATCCTGTCACAGTTGGAGTCCCCCCAACTCCCTGTTCTTGGTCCCCTTTTGTTTTCTCTTTATACTGCCTCGCTTGGCAAACATATTAATTCTTTTGGATTACTCTACTATATGCATGCCAATGACACCAAGATATATCTCTTCTCTGCCCTTCCTATTGTGTTTTTATACCCCACATTCTCTAGATTGTAAGCCTGTTTGAGTATGTTCCTCATCATCAAATTGTTTCTGTAACATTTTGTAATTGTCTTACTTATTGTTAATTTTCCCACATTTCTAATGTTGTAAAGCACTGCAGAATATGTTGGCACTATATAAATACCAATAACAATAATAACAGAAGTGGGCTGAATTTATTTATTTATAAAATATTTTACCAGTAAGGATATATTGACATTTCTCTGATTTTATTAAAGACACGGAGGCTCATATTATGAATAACTCTTTCTTTATTTCCTCAGCAGCAAAGATAGAGGAATATAAATATTGTCAAAAATGAAAGAAAAAACTGTATAGATACACAGGCAACCAATCACATAACAGAGGAAGTGACTATATAAGGCCTGTGTCTCCCACAATCCCCCTCTTTCTTTGCTGCTTCCTCAGACCAGCTAAGTATCTCAGTTTTTCTCTACATGTTTCATCATTTATTGCTGATTGTTGCTGTTTATTGCTGTTTTACATTTTATTACTGTGCTGTATTTGCTGGGTTCTGTTTATCCCTGTGGTGTGCCTAGTGGGTTTCCCTTCCCCAGTTCTGTATCCCGGCGGAGGGGTCTCCCTCCCTTACTTTCCCCGGCGGTTGGCTTCCCTTCTGGGTGCGCGGCTACACGTCCCTCGCTCTCGCGACCTCCGTGCCGCGTGGGTGAGGTGCACGCGCCCCTTCCCCCCAGTGTGTCCTGGTCGCGAGTGATACCCGCCAGCCTCCACATGCGGCGGCCATCTTGGAGGCGGAGCTTACTCGTGGCCGGTCCTCATACTCCCTGCGGCTCGCGGCCAGCCTGCTGCCCGCCTCTGCAGTCTCCTGGGTCCCCTGGGCACACCTGTCAGCACATTTCGCTTGTTTTTAACCCTCCTGTGGGTTACTCAACCCCTTTTCTCTCTACATTCTGTGAGTATTTGCCCTGCCATTATGCGAGACAGGGATGAGGGGCATGAGGGCCTCCCTGACACTTTTAATCACGATGTTCCTGAGGGCAATGTGGCTTCCCAAGAATTCCAAGCCCTCTTGGATGCCACTATGGCATCATCCTTGCAGAGGGCCTTTGCCTCTGCCATGGGAGCGGTGTCCACATCATTCTCCCAGTCTCTGCAGAATATGCTTTTGCCCTCCTTGGTGGCTCCCTCCCCCCTGGGTGATGGGACCCCCCCGCCAGCCCCCGCCATGCCTGAGGCCCGTAAGGCTAGGGCTAAGGCGAAACACGTCAGCTCCCACTCCTCGATGCAGGTTATGCCTGCCATGATGGACTCGCTTGACGCGGTCACAGACGGCGCACCTCCCATGCGCAAGAGAGCCCCTGGCCGGGCTAAAAAGGCTAGATTGTGGAAACGGGCTAGAGCCCTGGATGATGGGTCGGATACCGACCGGAGTGTGGAGAATGAGTCTGACGATATGGAGTATGATTCCTATGATGAGGGGGATTCGGGCGGAGACTTACCCCCTACGGGTGTGACCCCCTCGGGATCCGCTGCCACTAATAAGGGTCAAGTGTTAAGCCCCACTGGGGATAGTAAAGTATTGTTTGACCCTCAGGGTAACCCCCTGTTTGACCCTGACGACCTCCGCCACCCCAGGCTGTCGACTGGAGGACATCATGCGTACAGCGGACTGGTCTAGAGAATCGACCTTCCGCGACTTCTATTTCAGACCTATTGAACATATCGCATCTCAGGTGATGGCACAGCTTTGAACTTGCATAATATGAGCCTCCGTGTCTTTAATAAAATTCCCAGATTTTACTATTAACATGACGTAAAGTCATGATTTTATTAAAGACACGGAGGCGAGTATTATTCCCTCCCACCCTCCCGATGTGGGTATAGGGATGAGATGCTATTGGAATCTTCAGGTATGTTTTCATTTCGGTCTGTTTTTCGATGAGATTTGTGTATGTCGTTCACATATTATATTAATGATATATTTTTTATGTCTTTCAGGTTTCAGTTGCTATCATTGAATTATCAACAGTTTGTTTTGATTCCGTTTTTTTCTAGCATTGAATGACCAACGGTTTGTTTGGTAAGTCTACAGTTTGGAGTTTAGTTATTACCATATTTCTCTCTCTCTTTTAGCTTGACGTTATCGGTTCGTTGCCGTTTCCTGTTCTGGACAAGTTGGATTTCGTTCTTCTTACCTGGTCTTCGGTTTTCGCAAGAAAGAGGGGGATTGTGGGAGACACAGGCCTTATATAGTCACTTCCTCTGTTATGTGATTGGTTGCCTGTGTATCTATACAGTTTTTTCTTTCATTTTTGACAATATTTATATTCCTCTATCTTTGCTGCTGAGGAAATAAAGAAAGAGTTATGCATAATACTCGCCTCCGTGTCTTTAATAAAATCATGACTTTACGTCATGTTAATAGTAAAATCTGGGAATTTTCAAATATATCCTGGGCCTTCTAACACTGCATTGTTGCAATTATATTAAAAATACAAAATAATATTAATACACAACATATCTATAAATGTATCTCAAAGAATACCTTTTCAACTACCTAAAACAGATACAAATTGTAGTTTGAAAGTCTACATCTTGTCATCTTTTGCTAATAATATTATAGATTTATTTTTTTTATGTTGAATTTTATGTCTGTATCAAAAGCATATATGGATAATACCTAGAAGCAGAGAACTCCCTAACACAGCATTGGCTAGCAGGGCTGGATCATTTAGCCTTATCTCACAGTATAGTGTGCTTGCCTAGACGTTACATCAGCAAAGTGTACAGAAAGAATAAACTCTGTGAACCTCATGTGTGAGTTCACCTTATGCAAATCATATTTCTAAGTGTTGCTGTAATCTAACTGATTTGAGCCTGGAAGCTACAGTGTTTAAGGTGTACCCTCTCGGAGTATTTACTAAACTCTTTCAGGGTTAGTTTGGCTAAACCAACTTAACACACTGCAGTCCAATGGACATTTTTAAACTGGTTCATTGTCATCTTGCTGACTCAAAATAACTTTTTCACTTTTTCATGTTTAGATCAATTGAATTCAATGGGGACATGGGCATCAAGAGACATCTCAGAATATTTGTGAGTTGGGTCTCTAGCGCATGTATTTAAACAGGTAGGCAGCCACAGCTCCCAAACCAGAGTCTCTTAATTCGGTCCAATAAAATGAACAAACAGGTAAGAAGAAGGGGCAGTGCCTTGGTGTATTTCTTGAGATAGAGGTGTTTCCAGAAGTAGTAGAATATGTGGAGACAAAAATATAGCAAGATATAGTGTAGTACAGTGATGGCGAACCTATGGCACGCATGCCACAGGTGGCACACCGGACGCTCTCTGTGGGCACGCGGCCATAGGTCGCCGGGAGAGGGGGCCGCTGGCTGTCTGCAGAATAGGCACCTGCCTGCCCAAAACAGCAGGCGCCTACTCTGCTTCCGTGTCGGGAGGTAGGGGGAGGGCACTAGGAAGCAGCTCTCCTGTCCTCCCGTGCGATGCTGTGTGGAGTGTTGTCGTGCGTTACCATGGCAGCGCTCCACACAGCATCGCGCGGGAGGACAGGAGAGCTGCTTCACACAAACCTACTTACCACCACCGGACCACCAGGGATAGCTGTGTGTCCCCCCCCTCCTTCACCAAAGGTAAGAGGAAGGGAGGGGAGGATACAGAATTAATAAATATATATATATTTTTTTTAATGTACCCCTACCCCCCACACACCACACCATCCCTACCCCAACACACCACACAGCACCCTTCCCGCCCACACACAGCACCCTACCCCCCCACACACAGCACCCCCACATACATCACCCTAACCCCCACACAGCACCCCTACCCCGCACACACACAGCACCCCCCCACACACACTGCATACCTCAGGCACACACACACTGCACCCCTCAGACACACACACACAGCACCCCTCAGACAGACCCACACACAGCACCCCTCAGACAGTAAGACACACACACAGCACCCCTCAGACAGAAACACACACAGCACCCCTCAGACAGACACACACACAGCACCTCTCAGACACACACACACACACACACAGCATCCCTCAGACACACACACACACACACACAGCGCCCCACACACACACAGCACCCCTCACACACAGCACTCCACGCCCTTACACACAAACACATACACTGCACCCCTTAATGCAGTATGTGTGTGTGTGTATTCAGCAGTCTGTGTGTGTATTCAGCAGTCTGTCTGTGTGTATTCAGCAGTCCGTGTGTGTATTCAGCAGTCCGTGTGTGTATTCAGCAGACTGTGTGTGTGTGTGTATTCAGCAGACTGTGTGTGTGTATTCAGCAGACTGTGTGTGTGTACTCAGCAGACTGTGTGTGTGTGTGTACTCAGCAGACTGTATGTCTGTGTGTATTCAGCAATCTGTGTGTGTGTGTATTCAGCAGTCTGTGTGTGTGTGTATTCAGCACTCTGTGTGTGTGTATTCAGCAGTCCGTATGTGTATTCAGCAGACTGTGTGTGTGTGTGTGTGTGTACTCAGCAGACTGTGTGTGTGTGTGTATTCAGCACACTGTGTGTGTGTACTCAGCAGACTGTGTGTGTGTACTCAGCACACTGTGTGTGTGTATACTCAGCAGACTGTGTGTGTGTGTGTGTACTCAGCAGACTATGTGTGTGTACTCAGCAGACTGTGTGTGTGTGTATTCAGCAGAGTGTGTGTGTGTACTCAGCAGTCAGTGTGTGTGTGTGTGTACTCAGCAGTCTGTCTGTATGGGTATTTAGCGGCCAGTGTGTGAATGTGTTCAGCAGTCTGTGTGTATGTATTTCATTTGTTGGAGATACTAATAAATATATGCTTAATTTTATCTATTTATATCATTATTTAAAATTTGTATCATTGAGCTCTCTATTGTGTTCTTCTTTTAAAACAAAGTTGTTAATTAGTTCGGACAACTGTAAATGTAAACCTCAGTATTCAGGTTTAATTGTCGTGTTGGCGCTTTGAGGGAAAAAAAGTTGGCATGTATAGCGGTTTGGGCACTCGGGCTCAAAAAGGTTCGCCATCACTGGTGTAGTATATCCTGTGACAATTAAAAATAAGAAAAAAAGATTTGCACTCACAGTTTGTAGAGCTAGGATAGCTCAATCTGGTTGCGCCTGGGCGGTATAATCCCCGCCTAAGGATATGTGGTGTCGTCTTATCTTAACGTACCATAGTGTAAAGAATCTTCAGCTGGATACAGAAGGTCCGGATATCAGCCCTGCCTTATGGGCTCACTGGCTTGAAGCAAATTAGGGTTTTGCTCACTACACAGCGCTCACGTGGTCTTTTCCCCACCAAAGGAATATGTGGTCTCAGGCTCCAGAAAACATTCAGGGTGAAGTCCAAAAAAATTTAAAATATTAAGTACTTTATTAGATTTACTAGTTTATAAAACAGTAAAAATAATATAAAATAGTTAGATACACTTAACACGTTTCACTTATCCAATTACTTGGATAGCTTTCTTCATAAGCCCCATATACAAAGGTTTCCATGTTGCCAAACATCTGATTTACTTTAATTATACAGTTTCCAAAGTTTGACCCCTCTCTCCGGCACAGAAAGTGTTACATTTTGCAGGTCCCATAGACGTGCCAATGCACCACTGATTATGAACATTACATTTCTCTGTCCTTGACCTCTTTTTAAAAGTGCCTCTGTGCTCTATATCAGTATTGCATTGCAGAGATTAGGAAACTCACCACAAGTTGAATATAACTTGTCACCGGGGAAGAATAGTTAGTAGCCTTCATTGCCAAAGGGTAAATTTAGGAATGACCTTTCCTGCATTAAAGCTCCCTATAACACATTTTTAAATCTGCAAGCTTGCATATATTAGGCTTATTTCATGTGGTATATGCTTTTTATATACATAGCACTAACAATGATCCTTAGCACTTTATATACTGTATGACAGCAGAGGTTAGATTCAGTAAATGCAGGAACTATACAGACAATACAAAATGGATAGGATAAGTATGGAAAATAAGGTGCAGAGTCAAAGAAATTACCCAAAAAAGTTCCAATCTGAAAGGCAATGGAAACACAGATAGAAATATGAAGAAATACAGTAGATATGCAATGTAGTTCTCAAGTGTGCAATAAACTTTAACCTTTATGCAAAGGGTGACGTACCAGCGCTAATATTTTAGTGACATTTGATACCACAATTTGTAAAAAATTACGTAACCAGCTGCTAAAACACCATAATCTTATCTTTTCATGCAAGAATCCAAAAAAAGTCTAATGGTGGAGTGCTACAGTGGTCTAAAGTGAAGAGTGTTTTTATATAGATACTGTGTAGTGAAATATACAAATATGGACAATATACCTTTAAATGTTTCCCTACTTTGTAGTCCTAATTAAGGTATGGTTTCTCTTTAAAATATAAAAAACATATCATAGTGCAGACTGTACAGAATTTTATAATTTGAAAATATAACGACAAGTCACCACTCACAATATATAGAGCTTATAATGTAAGCTCAATTGTCTTTCTTTTGGGGCAGTGTATCTTACAGGGAGTGGAGACAATCGGTCCCACTCCCTAGCAGCAGTGTGCAGTACAGTGAGCCGAAGGTGTCGTCCTTCCTCCCCAGCGGCAGGGTGAATTATAGGGAGTGGAGATGGTCAGTATTACTCCCCAGCGGCAGTGCGTGTTACAGGGAGAGGAGACGGCTGGTCCCTCTCCCCAGCGGCAGCTTACCTTACAGGGAGAGGAGACAACTGATCTCTCTCCCCAGCGGCAGCTTACCTTACAGGGAGAGGAGACAACCGGTCTCTCTCCCCAGCGGCAGACAGAGTCACAGGGAGAGTGAAAGGGAGTGGCAGGGTGAGTGACAGGGAGTGGAGACGGTCGGTCTCATTCCCCAGCGGCAGCCAGAGTTACCAGGAGTAGGGACAGTAGGTCCTACTCCCCAGCGGTAGTGGGAGAGGAGAAAACCGGTCTCTCTCCCCAGCGGCAGACAGTGTTACCGGGGGAGGAGATTGTTGGTCCCTCATCCGCACAGCAGCAAGCATCCCTGGGAGTGGAAATAGTCGGTCTCACTTCCCAGCATCAGGCAGCGTCACAGGGAGAGGAGATTGTCAGTCCCTCATCCCAGCAGCATAAAGCAGCCCTGGGAGTGGAGACAGTCGGTCTCCCCCCACCCCCCCCAAACCACAGGGAAAGATGCAGGGATTAGAGACAGGCAGACCCACCCACCAGAAGAGGTGGAATTCGGGCAGAGAGCAGTTGACCTGGTGTCACAGGTGGCGGTCCGAATACCGGAACCCCTGTATGCCTGATGTTGATGATAGAAGTCTGGAAATGGACAATCATGGCCTGGTGGACCGAATACCGGAACCCCTGTATGGCTGATGTTGATGATAGAAGTCTGGAAATGGACAATCATGGCGTTGACCACCAGGGTTTGTGCGGCCACATACCAGGGCCCTGATGCAGCTTAGCAGAAGCTAGGAGCTGGATGTTATGCAGATATGTATCCAGTACTAGAAACAAGACAAGACTAGAAGAACCCAGAACCGGAGAAGGAGAGAAAGAAAAATCCAGAAAATGTACACAATACATGAGGGAAACATGAACAGGACCTGGACAAGACAGGACTGTACAAGAACTGGGAATACAAGACAAAGATACAAGGCAAAACAAGAGGATACATAACTCAGTACTATATATGTAATAAACATTGGAGATTTAGACATACATAAATGGCCAAGATGTATGCAGCCCACCACTGCGCCAAAGTATTACAGTGGGTCCTAACTGCCTAGATATGCATGATTAAATAAACAACAATAAAACACACACAGTACTTAACTGCAAAGAAAGGAGCAGCGGAAATGAGACCACTACTTGCAGGACCAGACTGAAACAAAAAGGAACAGAATAAAGGAATGAACCCAGAAAACCTAGCATAAAGAAAACCAGACATAGAATAGAAAACAAGAAAAAACAAGAAAAACTAAACAAGAATTGTAAAAAGGGTACTGGATACCAGAAGACAAGGTCAGACATCTGTGCAGAACGGAACAGGATGTGACAATAAGATTAAGAGGTAAAAAAAATTACCAATAACAACAGGATTATTCACACAAAGACTAGGCATCCTTTGTTACTTTAATATAGTACCATCGTGAACCACTTGAATGTAACCAACTTGGCTAGTTAATTGAGGTGGCCCCGAGGATCTCTCTTGTTTTCATTATGGTGGTGACACACTGAGTTAAACCTACCGGAATACAAGATGCACCCATATCGTTTAACTAGAAATTTAGAAGAAGAACCTAAAACAACCAGTTGAATATTGTACTCCACTTTAGTGTATATCACCCACCTTTTAGTGACTGTTATTTACTTCACTAATCCCCCTTAGTGTCTTTTACCCTCTTTTAGTGTCTCTATCACCCGCTTGGGTCCCTTACCTCCTGCTTTAGTTCAACCTCATGGACTCCAGTAGAAAATCTTCTATATCCTATACCCAGCGAGACAGGAAGCTGTTCGCTGTTACCAGCCTTGTGAACCATGAGCACCTGTCAGACTAGGAAAAGAAGGTTCTCTACCGTGGTCCCATGGCCATGATACACAGAGACAGAGTGACTGGCCCCCTGCCAACCATTCACCCAAACATGTTTACTATATAGTGCCTTTTCCACTATGCCATGAGTCTACCAAATTTTCACCATCCTCTATAAATATAAAATTACCCAAGGTTTTCAATTTAAGAGTTCTTATTTATTTGCAAGATAATTTTGTCCTTGAAAACAACCGTTGTTTGCTTCTAAAAGGTTATCAATCCTGGCTGTTAAATTTAGCCTCTTGCTTGAGAGACACAGCCAAAAATCCATAAATAGGATCTGAGGTGTATCAAAAAATCTTGCCCTTTGTGTCCTTCAGGTATGTTTGAACGATCAAACACAAATCATGTCATCCTGCTGACACTCACAATCTGGAGATTCCAAGACAAGCTGAAAAGGTGCAATACGGAGCCATGTTCTCAACATGCTATTCATTCATTATAATAAACGCAGTGGCTCATTTATTAAAAAGCAAGTAGGTTTTGGTTCATTGTGATATATTCTGGATAATAATCCAAAAGTCAACCTCCTGCACTAAAGGATAGCCGTTGGTATAAAGTGCCTCATATGTGCCCAATTAAGGGTTTAACCCCTTAAGGACCAAACTTCTGGAATAAAATGTCCTTAAGGGGTTAAAAACGTGTAGGGGTTAAAAATACCCATTTCTGTTTTATTCGAGATGTTGCCTTTTAGCGTAAAAGCGACAAATTAAATTGTTATAGTATGAGAGGGGCAAACTGAGACCGTAACTGCGAATGGAGTGGAAGATGCGTGCCTGTCGTTGCTCAATTAAATACAGATGCAGTAATATTGTGTACCGTACCATACAGAGTGCAACAGCCTATAAACTTGTGTGTAGTGGGGCTACGTGTACAGCTTCTCCTCTCCGTGTAATACCTTACACTGTGTCAAGGCATGCTGGTTCCAGGGTGTTATTCAATTAAGAGAAAAAAGTTGTTCACCAGTGGCGAACTATTGCAATCTGTTTACAGTTTCTATTCAGATCCCCCCTTAACTCCCCTACCATTCTTTCCAGTTCTATTTCGGATTTTCATTCCCTAGCCCTGTCATAGCCTACACTTTTCCCAGCCTCCATACCAGTTCCACCCATGCCTACACAGTCTTCTTCTCTTGCGTCAGAAAAGTCTACACTTCTCATGCCTTATCTGCCTTATTCTTTGTCCCGCTTTTGGTTTCTGTTTCTACCTGTTCCCTTTGCCCTATCTTATTACTATCTTCTCATTCCAGTATATCTTACTCTTTCATCAATAATGGCTACCACACTCATGGTCTCTCATGCCACTTCTCATGTTCTCCCCTCTAGTCTGTTTTTGGTATAAAGTTTTTATGCATTGATTTCAGCACTCGCAACAGGTTACCTAATGGTGATGCCACAAGGCTTTAAAGTATTCAAGTACCATTATTACTACAGCCCACTGTAGATGTAATGGTGCCAGGGGTGCCCTCCCAGAGTAAAAAAAAATCATACTATTTAAGAGCAGTTTGACAACATTCCAGGGTCCTGCTAACATTACAGCCAAAAAATGTTGCCTTGCATGGCCGGACTTAACTCCTTGAAAGAGTTTACAGCCGCAGGGAAGGCTGCAGTGGGTGCCTGGCAGGACCCAGGTAAGGTGACATACCATCAAACCATAAATTAAATAACTACATACTTTTGGAGGGAGCCAGGTCACTCCTGGCACCATAAGCACTACAGCTGGCTGAAGTGGTTATAATGCTAGGGGTGCTCCATTAAGTGCGCTACCATTACCTGTTTAATTGTGCATCCGGAATGCATGACTAGTGAGTCTATAGAAACCAAGGCCTTGATTTCTTTCAGTGGAAAATTATTGATAAATATCAACCATTTCTGACCAATATTTTTATTGATTTTCAACTGGATTTAATACCAGCTAAAATTCTAGGAGCCAAACTCAATAAAAGGGGTTTTCTGTTTAGGGAAACAAAATATATAAAAAGTATGTGGGGGTCAATAGGACCTAGGTTAGATGGAAATATATTTTGGCACTCCCCCACTGTATATATTTTTTGTGTCTCGCTTTGCACTGCCCCAACTGGCTTTTTGTAGGGAAATCACAATTATACTTTCATAAGCATAGACGTTTATATTCCTACATTCATATACACACATTGATATACATACACAGAGATAGTGATGTCCCGAACGGTTCGCCGAACGGTTCGCCACGAACGGTTCGCCACGGACTCATCATTGAGTAAACTTTGACCCTGTACCTCACAGTCAGCAGACACATTCCAGCCAATCAGCAGTAGACCCTCCCTCCCAGACCCTCCCACCTCCTGGACAGCTCATTTTAAGAATGAGCTTCACAATGAATGTAAAATGGGATGCTGGGAGGGAGGGTCTGCTGCTGATTGGCTGGAATGTGTCTGCTGACTGTGAGGTACAGGGTCAAAGTTTACTCAATGATGAGTCCGCGGCGAACCGTTCGGCGAACCGTTCAGGACATCACTACACACAGACTCATATGCAAACACAAACATGGACATCCTGACCTCTGTAGTGTTGCCTAGGATTGGGTGACGCCACATCCTGGCTGCAGGATCAGTACAGGGCATAAGGTAGTTAAGAAATCCATGCAGAGAGATCCCAGCGACCCCGTAGGTGCCCACTTGCAGGTACTGAGAGGACGAAGCAGAGAAGGCACCTTCCATGCGCCCCCACCACCAGCAATACGTCGGTAAGAAGTGCCTACATTGTGGGAGGAGGATGCGTTGTGCCTTGTCACCTGGGGCAAACTGCTACCCTGTTAATATGCCTCTGCAATAGAGGATTTATACCTAACTCATGCCCCCACTCACCATGCCACAAATGTGGACAAGTCCACTAAACAGTGACCAGTCATTGCTTGCTTGCTGTAGTAAAAGAAAAACAAACTGGCAGCTGTTGCTGCCCACTCATAAGTAATGTACAGGTTTCTGGTGCCCACACCCCTGTGCGTAGTGTGGGGGCTTCAAATTAACAAAAAATGGGGGTTGACAGGTCAGGCCACTTGTGCTCTCACCTGTGGCCTGTCGGTGAGGGCTATTACTTTAAAAAGCACGGTTGGCTGGAATGTGTCTACTTTGTCTTATATATTTTTCTTCTACTTGACAAAGCTTGATAAAAGGTGGGACTACCACCATCACGTTTTATTAATTTCCCCAGCCATCACTAGTGACAGCTATGGGGTTATCTTGGATTCCCCACAGACGTCCGTGTTTTATTCTTGAGCATTAGCGAGAGTGCAGCACCGAAGTGGGCTTATAGCTGAAGATTCACCAGAAGCTGAAGAAAGAAGATGATGGTGCCTGTGTGGGTCAGAATTAAGTTCATATCACCTCTACTGCTCGCAGCAGCCACAGCGCATCAAGCAGTAATTCCACCATTGGGGGTCTGTGCAAAATAAGCGAAGACGCCAGAAGCTGAGAGACACTTTACTTTTGCAGCAAGTCTTCAATTTTAGAGGAATTGGGGGTTAGTAGTTTTGTGTTGCAGTACTCGGAGCATAGGGCATAGAATGAAGCAAACAACTGCACCTTAAGTAGGTTCTGTTTGTATAGCTGGCAGCCAGCAACAACAAATTATTGGCTTCTTGGCATGGCCGCATTGGCTGCCTTCCCAGGAAAGTATTTTTCCACAGCTCGGTCAAGCAAGAAACTGAAAACAGGCAGAAGGAGCTAAACAAGTTTGTTTTTGCTTGTTTTTTTAAAAACAGAGAAATCATAAATTGGCTTGTCTTCACTACTAACAGTGATTTGCAATAGAATTACAATAGGACTAATACAGTTCTATTTAGAAGCCATGGGCAGGGGAGAGGGCACTGTTAATGTTAAGGGGCACTTTTGTAATTCCAGTAGTAGTTATGGTGCATGCGTCTTTGGGTCTAATCACCCAATCTTTTGTGAAAAAGGTTTTTGAGACTCTGGCCCTCCCAGCTGCTGCTAAAATAATAAGGAATTTTACTTCATTATTTAACCAAATGTGCATGGCAGAGATACAATTGAATATCCACATATTATAACTATTATAGAATTTAGCATTAGCAATGCAGCTGAGGAGAAGGATAGCCTCTGGATGCAAAGGAAAGCCCTGGTTTTCATCAAATGGTTTCTCAATAAAAAAGTAGGACGGCACGCACAGAATCTTTGCACCATATCCAGTAGACTGTAATCCTTTTTTTTTTTTTAAATCATTTTTAAGTGCTAACATATTCTGCAGATAGCATAATAGGATGCTTTAGTGAATGAATTACAATTTGATTTGTAGTATCTGTATTACATGCAAAATATAATATATAATCATGATTAGTGTGCGATTGTCGGGTATCAGCCACTTTAACTGGCACGCTTGTCAAAAATGGAGTCATCTCAGTTTATTAGCATTGAGCATTTGCTTGGAATTTTTTTTTTTTTTTTTACCATTGATTTTCTATATTTAATAGTATCAGGCGCATCACCATTTTATTTGAAAGTATATTACTTACATTTTTATATAGTCTCAGAGACAATCCACATCCCCTTCCCATATGAGTATAAGAGAAAATATGTTTTAACAGGGATGGTAAAAAGATAGGACACCAACTGCTGAAGAACTACAGAGGCCCTGGCTGATGAAAAGTGACAGTGTTTGTCATATATATATATATACCTTCTGAAGACACTAGAATTATTTAAAGCAAAACTCCAAGCATCATAACCACTTACAATAGTGGTTATGGTGCTAGGAGTCAATCCATTTTGACTCCTATACTAGAGGGGCAGTCTAATGGCCTTTGGGGGTAAACCATTCCTAAGTGGTTTAACCCATTATTGTATGACCTGCCTAAAACCTCTAAGCACCATAACAATTTAGTTAAGATGTTTTTATGGTGACTGTGTGTTCTTTTAAAGCTGTCCAAGGATCATAAGCTGTGCAGTTGTAGAACAACTGAGGCTATCATTTTTCACCAATCCTGTTTTGAAGCATCATATCACCTTGGAGTTTGTACAAATCCAGGAAATATAGCCTCTGGTGTTATTGGATACACCCAGACCTGTCAGACTAGCTTCATTTTATTTATACGACACTTGGTTTATTAAGTGTTACCCATGTGGGTTTATACACTAAAGTATAACTTCTCAGAAATTCACCAAAGAATTACAAATTTTAGGCCAAAATTGAAAAATTCTCCTTTTTGTGTAACAGGTTTGTTCACTAAAATGAGACTACAAACTGAATGAAATTTAAGGTCTAAATGGCTAAACTGGGAAAATTCTAAGACAGCTATTCTTTCTACCCTGGCCTTACAGATTCTAGTAGAGCCATATTGGCCTTAAAGTTGCAGTTCCCCAAATAACCTTGTTTTCATTTTTAGTGATAGAATACATCTTCCTGCCTTTTGAGTGGCACTGCCACAATTTATCATCCTATCACTCTTGTGCTGGATTTCAGTATCCAGGTGCTGCCATTTTGTTCTCTTCTGTCCATGAGGTGTGGTTTTGATGGCTTCTATCAACTGAAGGATGTGGGTAAATTAGCTTAAAAATCACATTTTTAATTTGCTTAAGCTCTGCTCATTGCCAAGGGTTATTTTCCCAGTAAGAAAATGCAGACTTTTTAATGCATGAAGAAAAAAAAAAAAAAGAGGGAATTTAAAATAACACAATGGTAAATCACTTTAAACAATATAGTGTCAGGAATGCAAACGTTGAGATGCTAAATGTCAGACTGACCCAGGAAGCACCCCTAGTGGCAGTTTGAGTGACTGCCACTTGAGGTGTCCCTAGGTAGCAAAGTAAATACTGTGCATGAAAATGCCTGTAGGGACTGCTTATACTCATCAGAACAACTACATTAAAAGGACCACTATAGTGTCAGGAAAACTTTTTCCTGGCACTATAGTGCCCTGAGGGTGCCCCCACCCTCAGGGTCCCCCTCCCGCCAGGCTCTAGGGGGTGGAAGGGGTTAAATTTACCTCTTTCTCCAGCGCCAGGCGGGGGACTCTCCTCCTCGGCTGAATGCGCATGCGTGGCAGGAGCCGCGCGCGCACACTCAGCCAGTCTATAGGAAAGCATTCACAATGCTTTCCTATGGACACTGGCGTCTTCTCACAGTGAGAAGCGCATCTAGCGGCTGTCAATGAGACAGCCACTAGAGGCTGGATTAACCCTATTATAAACATAGCATTTTCTCTGAAACTGCTATGTTTATAGAAAAAAAAAAAAAGGGGTTAACCCTAGCTGGACCTGACACCCAGACCACCTCATTAAGCTAAAGTGGTCTGGGTGCCTATAGTGGTGCCTATAGTGGTCCTTTAACCCCTTAAGGACACATGACATGTGTGACATGTCATGATTCCCTTTTATTCCAGAAGTTTGGTCCTTAAGGGGTTAAGCTGTAGTTCTGGTGACTATAGTGTCCCATTAAATACTTGCAAAGAACTTTAATATTTGTTTTGAGAAAACAAATAAAAAACAAAACAAAAAAACTTGTCTCCAGCAACCCAACGTGCGCTCTTACGTGGAGAGAATTGTTAAAGGAACATTATAGCGTTAAAAAAAAAACAACAACATGACCTAAACTGTGAATCCTACCAGTTTAGATTCAGACTCCCATTGTTTCAGGACTACATTTCCCATGATGCTCAGCTAGCTTTTAGAGTCTAAAGGCCAGCTGCACATCATGGTATATATGTAGTCCAAAAATAATTTATGGTGTCAAGGTTAGCCATCACTGGCCTAGACCCATCTCACAATATCATCTGGCAGACACTGATTCTTCGTCTGCTCCTAGAGGAGCATTGGAGATGAGAAGTGCATGCACCTCCAATCTAATGCTCGTTATGAGAAGCATTCAGAGGGATGACGTGCAGTGGAAGTGCCTCTGTTAGCAGTCTTCCTGAGGTGAAAAAACTGCCATATCTACTAAAAGGCAATGTTTTACATTGAAGGGTTAAAATGACTGGGGTAAGGCACCCAGACCACTTACTGAGATAAAGCGACACTATAGGCATCAGACCACTTCAACTTCACCCCATTCTCTTGCAGTTATTGGAATGGCACCTAGTATGAAACACTGGTATGTAAGAGCTTGATGGCGGCTCTGTCGAGTGGGCACAGTATGTATTGTGGATGCCAACTGATGAAGCTAAGTAACCATGTGGCATCTGGCCAGTAATTGTCAAGCCCTGTTTTAGTAACTGAGTACTCTCTGGCATGAAATGTTGACTTATTAAGGAACACTAAGCCAATGGACCAACCTTTATTGCTGCAATTAAATAGAGGCTGAGCTTGTATTCATAATAAAATAAAATTTATTAAAAAAGCAAAATATATAGGCATTTAGAATATAAAAATGTGGGTATAACCCAGGAGTAGTTGGCACTGCTGCACAGCAGCAAGTTTAATTAGTCCACACTGACGCAGCTCCTTGGCGTCGCCATACACAGGTCATCATTCGCTTCACCTACAATACAACGCACACTCTACAGTCTATCAGTACCCAAGGGGCAAGTGTCTAGGATGCGTGCCCCCGGTTAGTCAAGTTTCTTGCCCCAACCACTTGGGGTTTGCTTTTTTCGAAGACAACCTCTTCCTTTTTTTGCAGAGGGACTGGTACGGACAGAGGGGCTGGGGTTTTTTCCTCGTCATTGTCTTTTCCAGCAAATGGGCTGCATACAGTCTCAACCAGTCCAATGACTACCCCGAAAAATGCCAGCACACTGCCCAGCATATAGATTTTCACCATTTTTCTGCTGGGTTTCTGGCTGAGCATCTCTTTAGCGAAAGGAATCAGCTCCTGCATGGTTTCCATGATAAACGGCTTTACAACGTCAGATATCCAAACTGTAAACAAACAAAACAAAGCAGGCAGTCATTAGTATGCTGTTCAATGAATAGGTGGAAGAGCTAAATCTACTAAATATGAAATGCATTCACTGTAAACCTAAACAAACAAATAGGGGAACCCTTAAAATAATTAACTATTCCAATCATAGAGAGACCATTAATCTTACACTGTAACTGGGTATTTTAAATTCTGGATCTCCAGTTAGCTAGTTAAAAAAAAAAAAAAACCACACGAACTTTTTCCAGCCAAAAAAAAAAAAAAACATAAAACAGCTGGCAGTCTGAAACCAGTCCTAAACCCACTTATTTGGTGCTTAATTCAACAGAAACCGACACAATATCTAAAATAAACTACGATACACAGCATCTACCAAAGTAATAGCCTAACAGCACCTAGCAGTAACTTCTAAACTAGTTACCAGCTAGAGCAAACCAAAATGTAATATGCACTTAATACAATATGGACCCCTTAAAGACCACATGTCAGGGATATCTCAACTTGTCAGACCTTCCATTCGAGGTTAATAAACGGATTTGGTTTAATAATTCATACCATTTCATTAAATAAAAAAACAACTATTTGAATGAAAACTAACATATCAGTGTTAATAGCTACATGTCTATAACACACGTATAACAGACTGACAAGTCTACATTATGATCTTGTAATAGAATTAAAGCACATATAAAATCCAGCCATCAAAGCATGTAACAAAGGAAAGGCATCGCTAAACAAGACTATATATCTTTCAAATCTCACTTACCCAGTAAGGAGGGCTCAGTTGCTGTATTGCTGTATTGCTGTATTGCTGTATTGCTGTATTGCTGTATTGCTGTATTGCTGTATTGCTGTCTACGTGCAGGTCTCAATGTCTGCAGAATGAATTGTGTGCATCTTGACACACTAGTTCCATTTAAAGGGACCAACCCCGCCCCCTCCGCAACGTCACTAGGGGGCGGGGAAAGGTGGAACCATGTGCTGATCACGCACTGCTCTTGGCATCCTGAGCAGCAGACACCTAGCCAGCCCTGTGTGCTGTGGGCTAGCTGCTAATGGTATAGGGCTTAGCACGCTCAGTGCATGCATGCAGCATGCATGCTCAGCTTTCCCCGTGTGGGGGAAGGTATAGGTTTTCTTATTGTAACCATTCCTTGGAGTAGTGTGGTCACGTAGTAAACGTGCAGGGTGAATTAGGACAGCGGATTTGTAACCCCCCCACCCCCTCAGGCACCTTCATTTGTTTTTGTTTTGTAATTAGCCACTCATACTAAGGCATTTTGGGGTTTTGTGTGAGTTAGACAAGATCTTAAACCTGTTAGCCATTCTCTTTTTGATTAGATTTTTTTTATCCCATTGGTATTGGTATTTTTTTTTATTATGTGGTAAAAAAAACCACCAAAAAATAACAAGTAATAGGTAGGTTTAAACATGATACAGCTATCCCTTATCATACATCATGAAGATGTCAGCTTTTATTATTACCATAAACATGTCTTTACATATTTCTGTGTGTGTGATTTTTAATTTTTGAAGGTCCTTGGATAAGCACAGATGGGACACTATGTTCATAACTATTTATAACAATGTAGGAATGCAGAGATCCTATTGTATAAGTGACAGTTAATAACTTTTATTTAACCCATAGAGTTCCAGAACATGATGGCTTCCCACACATTCCATTTGGCTGCAATATATATATATGTATTATAATTCATACATGGATGTCTGATGGAGAGCTCTGCATTGTGACTATATGAGATGTTGTTTACATATACAGTGCATCAGGCAGCACACCAGCACAACAAACAGCCAAAATCAGACATTTTACCCCTAATCATTTGTACAGCTGTGGAATATGTTGGTGCTTTATAAATAATATAATAATGAAAGGGTGACTTATCAATATGTTACCCGCAAATGTAGAAACTTTTATAAGTATTACAATACATTATTGCGGTTACTTTAATACTCGGAATATTGACGTATACAGTAATAAATAGAAATAATACATCATTTATATATATATATATATATATATATATATATATATATATATATATATATATATATATATATATAGTCTGAAAGGTCTCACTGGAAAGGATAGTGTTAAACATTTCAGTCCTTTTATGCTGGTTCTATTGTGCTATGCTTGAGAAAAGCTCATCTTACCATCAATGACTCAACTCTATGCAAGCATGTTGGTTGTTTTTTTTTTTTTCAGAGTGCTGTAACCTTTTACCTACTAAGATACTAAGATCTGTTTGGCTAGTCCTCTAGATTGATTGCAAGTAATCAATAATTTATCAAAAAGCACAGTTCCTTAGCTATCAGAAATATAAAAATAGACAAATTGAATAAATATGGCATTTGGCATTTGCTTTACTGATATGGTGTGTTATTTAATAATTTGCTGAATTTTGTATTCTCAGTATCTTTTGCATATTTGGAATGTTCTACTGACTTCATCTATTGGGGGTAGTGGAGATAAGGAATTGATTACAATAATAGTCCCAGATTTGTTACACTATTGTTTTATACTGTAAATAGGATAAGAGAGCATTGTTTAGTGTAGTAACTCTACATACACAAATCAGTAGACAGCGGGGGTCATGTATAAAAATTGGAGCATTTACTTTCATGTTTGCTCACTTTTGTACACTTTTAAATTTTTTTTTCATATATAAAATTGTTACTCCGTCCTATATACATTAGTGATGTTTTTCTGGCTTTTCTTGTTCTACAAAATAATCTGTTTTCTTTTTTTGTTTGTTTGTTATATACATAACCTTTATTTCTTACAAACTGCTACAGCTGTGCATTTTGGGTAGGTACACACATAAGGCTCACAATCACAGCTGGCCCTAATACTATGATATATATTGAGGACTCAAGGACTTCAACACTATGTGGCCCAGTGCAAGATTTATGAGATGATACACAGTATGAAAAATGGCACTCAATGGACGTGTTGCAAAAAAACAAACAAACCTGCTACTGTATTTATTGGGTCGACGTTTCATTTTATACAATAAACTTTCTTCAGGACAATTGTAGCAAACCAAAAAGCACTTTCATATAGAAAGATAGATATATTACCATATTTACTCACAGCTGGGTGAGTAAATTTGGTGATTAAAATTTTCAAGAAAGGCTAAAATGGCTTCTCTTTTTGTCACGTTTTGCCTGTTTGATGATTTATTATATCCATCTATAGAGTAAATTTTTGACACAGTTCGACTATTTTGGCCTAAAATTAGAATTTTACTTTGAATTCGCAGGAATTCGCACTTAGTAAATAACCCTGATAGTGTATATTAAAAAAGACACATATAGGCAATCATATAAAAATGGGTTACTTGTAAAAAAAATAATTCTGAGGCAAATCTGTAAAAGTTGTGCAATCACCATAGAGCATTCCTGTCATTTGCTACACGTTTAACTTAATCCCTCCCCTTTCATATATTTATTCATTAATATTTAAAATATGTTATTGTCTTACAATTAGTCTTTATAAAATCCCTTGTATTATATTTCTAGTAACTTTCCACATCCAGTAAAGATTTTTTTTGTTTTTGTTCTATGCCTTGTGGACGTGATGAACCCGTTGCTCCCTGTACATGGCCTGTGGTAATTTGAGACTGTAGTATCACATGCGATACTATAGGCTAGAAAGTATGCCATTTTTTTTTCTTTGATACAAGATAAGGTTTTGCATTGATATTGCATTCCAGCCCCGACGTTTGCAAGTTAAGGCTCATTATCATTGTTTCCTGATTAACCCCTTTAAAAATGTAATTATCATAAGATGTGATAAATGCTTCATTTTGGTCAGGGTTTCTTCTAAGGTATGACATGTTTGTGGCATTTTAGAAATTCCTAGTATTTCATTGTTGGCATTTACATAGCACCAACTTATTCCGCAGCACTTTACAATACATAAGACAATTACGAAGTGTTACAGGAACATTATAAATTGAGGACCCTGCTCAAATGAGTTTACAAATGACTTATCTATTAAAAGCCAACTCTAGAAACTAGTTTGTTTCTACTATACATTTTGGTAGGCAAATTAATGGCAATTGGATTAGTAGATATCTATAGATTATTGAATCCATTCATCTACAGTTTAAGCTTTTCCTGCTCAGGGAGACACACAGTAGTCCTGCGATGGTGGTACCATCATGAGAGCTCAGTGTCATTTATGACATTTCCGTGGAGTAGTTAGTTATAGGGAGTACAAAATGTTATAAATGCAGACTAAGCAGGCCAATACATGATATGCTAATGATGCAGCAGTAGGTGGTCCTTCCTAGGAAAGGCTGAGGCAGCTTCACTGGATAGCCTCACTCACAATAGACCATGCACTGAGGTTACCTTAAGTGTGTGTTGTTGCCTTGGCTGAATTATCTAAAAACCTTATGAAAGGGGTGTCTAAAAGATGGATCCACAGATGTTCAAACTACAACTCCAATGATGCTTTGCATGCCTTTAGAATGCCTTTAGAATAACAAAGCATATTAGAAGCTGTAGTTTTAAAACATCTAGGGATCTACTTTTTGGGTACCCCTGCCTTATGAGTTCACTATGTGTTTATTGAGGATGAATCGCTGGTGTCCCCAAATCAGCAATGTCCTACTAGATGAAGAAATGTTGGAACATTTGTCTTCAGTGTAGAAGTTTTCTACATTAGGAGTTGCATGAAACATGCTGTGGATGTTAACTCCCATAATTTGCAGAAAGAGCCAGGCTATGAGTGATGTGAGTGATTTTCATATCTCTGCTTTATAACATCTCTATGTTGACAGTAGCGTTTTAAAAGTGGTATTGGAGGTGCAGCATCATCCAGGTGTGGGTTTTTGGAAATTCAAAATTAATTTAAAAGTTTACGCCAAAATACCCGAAACTGTAAACATAGCTGACATGAACTATTTTTTTCATTTAAATAATTTTGACCTAAAATTTTAAATTCACTTTGAATTTATTACAATTCACACTTTAGTGAATAACGCTGTAAAAGATTCTTTAGCTCCATTTGGAAGTGAAGTTTGATCTATCGTGTAACATTGCATCAGCAGCTGCTCCAGCCTGTTGCATCAGAGAGCTATGAACCTACTAACCTCTGCCTCTGATTATAGCAGGAAATATCTTGGCTGTTTTAATACGTTGAACATTCTTCATACTTTATATCAGAGACATTGCAGATTGAACCAGCATTTGATAATTTGAATTTCATTAGCAGATCAGCATAAGTATAGACACACAGCAATATATACTGTATGTCCATTAGAGTATGGCACACTCAGAATATGCGTATGGTTTCTACTTACAGAAGAACCTTAAAGGGATACTATAGGCAACCAGACCTCTTCATTTCATTGAAGTGGTCTGGGTGCAGTGTCCCTGCCCCCCTTAGTGAGTAGCAGATCCGGTGGGGGGGCAACGGGAAAACAGAGAAGACTTAAGGTCTCCCTCTGCCCTGCCAGCACATGCAATGTACCTTCACGGACTGGAGGGGAGATAATGTATATTTATTTCAAAAAGACCCCCTACCCTTCTTATCACACACACTGCCCCCCATACACATACACTGCCCCTCCCACACACACTGCCCCGCATACACACATACTGCCCCCCATACACATACACTGCCCCCCATACACATACACTGCCCCCCTATACACATACACCCCTGCATACACACACTGCCCCATACATACACTGCCCCCATACATACACTGCCCCCAGACACATACACTGCCCCCAGATATACACTGCCCCACATACACTGCCCTGCATACACACATACACTGCCCCCCATACACATACACTGCCCCATACACATACACTGACCCCATACACATACACTGACCCATACACATACACTGCCCCCATACACACACTGCACCCCATACATACACACACATACTGCCCCCCATACACACACCTTGCCTCACATTCACACATACACTGCAATCCTCACACACACACTGCAACTGTCACACACATATACTGACCCACACACACACACTGCACCCCTAACATACACTGCCACACTCATTCACACACTGCAACCTTCACACACACACTGCAACCTTCACACACACACACACTGCTCACACACACTGTACCCCCCATACACACACACACTGCACCCCTCACACATTGCACCACTGCTCCTATATCCTACTACAGCCCAATTTCCCCGCAGACCTCAGGTAAGTTGTCAAACTTTTCTTAAACAGTTTGATTACTTACTCTGGGAGGGGGTCCCGGCACTATTGGCACCATAACCACTACACTGAGCTGTAGTGGTTATTATGTCTGGATAATTTCTTTAAATAATCTACAAGTGCCCCTCCCGAGATCAGGTTCTGGATCCGTCACTGCCCTTAGTCCTGCAATGTAAAACATTGCAGTTTTAGAAAAACTGCAATAATTGCAGGACTAAGACTGCCCCTAGTGGCTGTCAATCAGACAGCCACTAGAGGCACTTCCTGATGGCTAGGCAACTTTTGGTCACCTAACTGATGCTGGAAGTCCAGCTATGCTTTCCTATGGGAATGGCCTAATGTGCCTGCGCATTTGCATTAGCCCCTCCCCATCGGATTACCTCAGAGGAGGCGGATCACTGACCCAGTGCTGAGTTAGATCTGTGATGGGACCAGGTAAGTAAATAAATGTTGTTGTTTTTTAACCCTTTCCATGTCGGGGGGACACAAGGGAGTGGGGGACTAGAGGGAGATTTAGTGTAATGATATACAGATTTGTATTCCTAACACTATAGTATCCCTTTAATTTCTATGGAAATTGCAATCTGAAATAAAACATTGAAAAGCACTTTCGGAAACTTTTTTTAGTGCGATGCTCCATTTTATTTTCAGTTTGTATTAAATATTTAAAGGACCACTATAGGCACCCAGACCACTTCAGCTTAATGAGGTGGTCTGGGCGCCAGGTCCAGCTAGGGTTAACCCTTTTTTCTATAAACATAGCAGTTTCAGAGAAACTGCTATGTTTATGTTAGGGTTAATCCAGCCTCTAGTGGCTGTCTCATTGACAGCCGCTAGAGGGCTTCCGCGTTTACGCCAGCGTCCATATGAAAGCATTGTGCGCATTCAGCCGAAGAGGAGGAGAAGAGGGAGGAGAGCTCCCCGCCCGGTGCTGGAGAAAGAGGTAAATTTAACCCCTTCCACACCCTAGAGCCAGGCGGGAGGGGGACGAGTATGTTTTCCTGGCACTATAGTGGTCCTTTAACAAATGACATCACAATTTGGGAGTTTTAAAGTTTTTTCTAAATCCTGACACTTTGATGAATCTTCCCCAAAATGTCCTTCTGCATTTTTACAATGTGTTGTGCAAGAGCAACATCACATCAATTAATGTGTTAGTATACATGCTTACTTCTAACACTGTATGGAAACTTTCTTTCTGTCTTCCTACCCTGATCTCGTGATTGGTTTGACATTTCTTGATTTTTAGTATCCTGACCTTGGTTTGCTTTTTACTATTCTCTGCTTGATGCCATACAAATCATTGGCAAGTTTTTGATTATCTTGCCCTTTAATTCCCACACCCCAAACTGTTCCACTTCACATTACTCATCTTTTGTAGGTGTTAATGTTGTCTTTGTAATTATTTGTATTATTATTATTGGCTTTTATATAGCACCAACTTATTCCGCAGAGCTTTACAATATTATAAAGGGGAAATTTAACAATAAATGAGACAATGCAATATGTTACAGGAACAATAGGCTGATTAAGACCCTGCTAAAGATGGATGATACTGCTTCCTACTTTCCTTGTTTTCTTCCTTGATACCTGATGTTTTACTGTGTACTCCTCCATACTTGGCTCTCTTTTCATGGAAACCTACAGTGCAGTATCTAATCGTGTCATCCCTGCTTAGTACAATTGACCCCTTTGAAGGAATACTGAAATCACCAAAACAACTTTTGCTTAAAGCGGCACTGTCATGCCGAACTTACCTTTCCCTAATCGCTTCCTCTTCTGGGGGGGTTAAGTTTTTATTTAGGGCCCCCACCCGCCGCTCAGGGGTGTGGTCCAGGAGGAGGACAATAGTTCCCCCCCTAATTGGTATTTGGGGACCCCACCCACCGCTCAGGGGTGGGGTCAGGGAGGAGGACATTAGGTCCCCCCCCATTGGTATTTAGGGCCCCCACCCACCGCTCATGGGTGGGGGATGGAAGGGAGGACATTAGGTCCCCCACCTAACTGGTTTTTAGGGCCCCCACCCACCGCTCAGGGGTGGGGGCCGGGGGAGAGGGCATTAGGTCCCCCACTTATTCTAATTTAGGGCCCCCACCCGCCACTCAGGGGCGGGGGCCAAGTGGGAGGACAATAGGTCCCCCCCTTGTTCTGATTTAGGACCATTGGTCCCCCCCCCATTATTTAACTTTAGGGCCCCCACCCGCCGCTCAGTTAGGAAAAAGGACAAATGAGTCATTTATTACATGTGAGTTTTACAGAGGAAGAGGTTCTATTTCAACAGTCAAAAGTAAAGACAAATAAGTCAGTGGGACCTGATGGAATACACCCAAAGTTATTAAAATAGCTTAGTGGTGTACTAGCAAAACCATTAACAGATTTTTTTAACCAATCAGTGTTAACAGGAGTAGTCCCAGAAGATTGGAAGTTTGTGAATGTTGTGCCCATTCACAAGAAAGGTAGTAGGGAGGAGTCTGGCAACCATAAGCCAGTAAGCCTTACTTCAGGAAAACCATGTTAATAGGATTGTTGAACATCTAAAAACACATGGATTTCAAGATCAGAGACAACATGGGCTTACTTCAGGGAGATCATGTCAAACTGATTTTGATTGGGTAACTAAAATAATAGATCAGGGTGGTGCAGTAGACATTGCTTACTTAGATTTCAGTAAGGCTTTTGACACTGTTGCACATAGAAGGCTTATCAATAAATTGCAATCTTTAAGTTTGGATTACAACATTGTTGAATGGGTAAGGCAGTGGCTGAGTGACAGGCAACAGAGGGTTGCAGTCAATGGAGTATATTCGAAGCTTAGGCTTGTCACCAGTGGGGTACCTCAGGGATCTGTACTTGGACCCATGCTCTCTAATATTTTTATTAGTGATATTGCAGAAGGTCTTGATGGTAAGGTATGTCTTTTTGCTGATGATACTAAGATATGTAACAGAGTTGATGTTCCAGGAGGGATAAGCCAAATGGCAAATGATTTAGGTAAACTTGAAAAATGGTCAGAGTTGTGGCAACTGACATTTAATGTGGATAAGTGCAAGATAATGCATCTTAAACGTAAAAACCCAAGGGCAGATTACAGAATATTTGATAGAGTCCTAACCTCAACATCTGAGGAAAGGGATTTAGGGTTGATTATTTCTGATGACTTAAAGGTAGGCAGACAATGTAATAGAGCAGCAGGAAATGCTAGCAGAATGTTTGGTTGTATAGGGAGAGGTATTGGCAGTAGAAAGAGGGAAGTGCTCATGCCATTGTACAAAACACTGGTGAGACCTCACTTGGAGTATTGTACGCAGTACTGGAGACCGTATCGTCAGAAGGATATTGATACTTTAGAGAGAGTTCAGAGAATGGCTACTAAACTGGTTCATGGATTGCAGGATAAAACTTACCAGGAAAGGTTAAAGGATCTCAACATGTATAGCTTGGAAGAAAGACGAGATAGGGGGGATATGATAGAAACATTTAAATACATAAAGGGAATCAACACAGTAAAGGAGGAGACCATATTTAAAAGAAGAAAAACTTCCACAACAAGAGGACATAGTCTTAAATTAGAGGGGCAAAGTTTTAAAAATAATATCCGGAAGTATTACCTTACTGAGGGGGTAGTGGATGCATGGAATAGCCTTCCAGCCGAAGTGGTAGAGGTTAACACAGTAAAGGAGTTTAAGCATGCGTGGGATAGGCATATGGCTATCCTAACTATATGTCACGACCATAGGCGTGCGCAGCCTATTGCATTAGGGTGTGCACCCTAAAGCACAAACACACACCGCGCGTGTGTGTATATGTATCTATCTATCTATCTATATATATATATATGTATGTATATATATATAGATAGATACACACACACACACACACACTGCTGTGTGTGTGTGAGGGTGCTGTTAGTGTGATGTGAGGGTGTTTGTGTGTGTGTGTGTTTGTGACTGTGCTGTTTGTGTGTGAGGGTGTTTGTGTGTGTATGTTTGTCCTGTGAGGGTGCTGTTTGTGTGAGTGTCGTGTATTTGCGAGGGTGCTGTTTGTGTGTGAGGGTGTTGTGTTTTATTTTAAAGGTGCTGTGTGTGTTTGTGAGGGTGTGGTTAGTGTACTGTGTGTGTGTGAGCTGTATGTGTGTAGGTGCTGTATGTGTGTGTGCTGTATGTTTGGAGGGATTTGACAGATTAGTAAATCCTTGCTGCCATGTGCCATCCCTGGTGGTCCAGTGGAGAGTGAACTCTAGCCTGCGGGGCTAGAGTTAACTCTCGCGAGATCTGAGCGTTGCCGCAGCAACACTCAGATATTGCGAGAGGAACCTGGCGGAGCTTCTGTCTAGAGCTCCCTGGGTCCTCTCTTGCCTCCCTCCATGCTGCTGTGGGCCGGTGAGGTAGATCTTTGGTCTCCCCGCCGGCCCATGGAGGATTAGAGCAGAGCCAGCACTCAGATAGCGCCGGCTTTGTGTGTGTGTGTGTGTGTGTGTATATATATATATGCGTACACACACACACTCACAGACACATTCAGACACACACACATACACTCACAGACACACACACTCACACAGACACACACATTCACAGACACACACACACATACATACGTACACTCACAGACACACACACACACTCACAGACACACACACACTCACACAGACACACACATACACACATTCACAGACACACTCACACAGACACACACACACAGACACTCACTTACTGACACACTCACATACATACATACACTCACAGACACACTCACACAGACACACATATACACTCACAGACACACACATACATTCACACTCAGACACACACACTCACAGACACACACATACACTCACACTCAGACACACACACTCACAGACACACACACACACAGACACACACACACACATTCACAGACACACACTCACTCACTGAGCTGCAGAGAGGGGGGGAGGGGATCCATCACCTCTTGCCCCCCCCCCCCATGACAGGGGCAAGAGGTGAAACGGGCGCTGAGTGCCTGCAGGAACAGCGTTCCTGCTCAAAAGAAGTGCAGGAACGCTGTTCCTGCAGGACTCAAACCATAGGCGTGTGCACGGGGATTAGGGTGTGCCCAGGCACACCCGGCACACCCCGTGCGCACGCCTATGGTCATGACTGCTAGTGTGGTCCAACACACAGAAACTATGTAAACCTATACATAGAAATAAGAAAGGAAATAAAAGGACAGAACGTAAACCGGACCTTAGAATGGCCGGACTAATACGATAGAGACAGAGAATGGTCAAAGGGAAAGCCGAGGTCAAAGAAGCCAGAAATACACAATACTGTTTAAACAAGCCAAGTCAGGGGAACCAGAAATCGGAATAACCAGGAATAGCCAAGATCAGAATACCAGAATATCAATATCACAAGGAAAAACGCACTCTCAGGAAACCAGGAACAGGAAACCACGACAGGGCAAGGTACTGGGGTGAATTAGGGATTTAAATATCCCTCTCTAGGCTCTGATTGGTCAGAGGGTGACCTCTGACCCCAGAACGTACGCGTGCGTTGATGTCGTGTATAATTTTTGGGGGTGGAGCCATGGATCGGCGCCATCTTGGATTTCCACGAGCGGCGTGGAGGAGCGGTTCCCGGCTCGTCGCTGAGCAGGTAAGCTCAGTGAGTTGGTGCAGTTGGGCACGGACGCATATGGCGGCGAGCCGGGGGCCGTGACACTATAAGATAAGGCTGGGGACTAATGAAAGTATTTAGAAAATTGGGCAGACTAGATGGGCCGAATAGTTCTTATCTGCCGTCACATTCTATGTTTCTATGTTTGTATACTTTTTATTTAAAGTTGTATACAGTGTAACATTCTTCTTCTTCCACTGGGTAAGTATATTAGTACTTAGGCAATACTGTGCTTCAGAACTTCAACACTTCGACACTTCGGAAATTCGGGAACTGCGGGATTTTGGTAATTCAGCTATTCAGACATTCAGAAGAACCCAAATGTCCGAATTGCCCGCAATTCGTCCGAATTCACATACAGACCGAAACAAATTGCACATGTCTAGTAGATAGCTCCCTATTTCCAAAGGTATCAGGAAGCTACAGTGAGGGAAAAAGTATTTGATCCCTGCTGAGTTTGAACGTTTGCACACTGACAAAGAAATTATTAGTTTGTAATTTTAATTGTAGGTGTATTTTAACAGTGAGAGACAGAATAACAAAAAATAAAAAATCCAGAAAAACGCATGTCGAAAAAGTTATAAATTGATTTTCATGGCAATGAGTGAAATAAGTATTTGACCCCTTCGACTTAGTACTTGGTGGCAAAACCCTTGTTGGCAATCACTGAGGTCAGACGTTTCTTGTAGTTAACCACCAGGTTTGCACACATCGCAGGAAGGATTTTTTCCCACTCTTTGCAGATCCGCTCCAAGTCATTAAGGTTTCGAGGCTGACATTTGGCAACTCGAACCTTCAGCTTCCTCCGCAGATTTTCTAAGGGATTAAGGCCACCCCAGGACCTTACTGTGCTTCTTCTTGAGCCACTCCTTTGTTGCCTTGGCTGTGTTTTTTGGGTCATTGTCATGCTGGAATAACCATCCATGAGCCATTTTCAATGCCCTGCCTGAGGGAAGGAGGTTCTCACCCAAGATTGACGGTACACCCCAAAGCATAATGTTTTCATCTCCATGTTTGATGGTGGGGATGGTGTTCTTGGGGTCATAGGCAGTATTCCTCCTCCTCCAAACACAGCGAGTTGAGTTGATGCCAAAGAGCTCGATTTTGGTCTCATCTGACCACATTTCACCCAGTTTTCCTCTGAATCATTCAGATGTTCATTGTCAAATTTCAGATGGGCCTGTACATGTGCTTTCTTGAGCAGGAGGACCTTGTGGGGCGCTGCAGCATTTCAGTCCTTCACGACGTAGTGTGTTACCAATTGTTTTCTTGGTGACTATGGTCCCAGCTGCCTTGAGATCATTAACTAGATCTTACCGTGTAGTTCTGGGCTGATTCCTCACTGTTCTCATGATCATTGAAACTCCACAAAGTGAGATCTTGCATGGCGCACCAGACCAAGGGAGACTGACAGTTATTAATCGCACTAACGGTTGTCACCTTCTCATCAAGCTGCTTGGCAATGGTCTTGTAGCCCATTCCAGCCTTGTGTACGTTTACAATCTTGTCCTTTTAGTCTTGGCCATGGTGGAGAGTTTGGAATCTGATTGATTTCTTCTGTGGATAGGTGTCTTTTATACAGGTAACGAGCTGAGATTAGGAGCACTCCCTTTAAGTGAGTGCTTCTAATCTCAGCTTGTTACCTGTACAAAATCTTGCTCATTGATAGGGACTCAAATACTTATTTCACTCTTTGACATGCAAATCAGTTTATAACTTTTTTGACATGCATGTTTCTGGATTATTTTTTTTTGTAGTTGTTATTCTGTCTCTCACTGTTAAAATACACCTACCATTAAAATTACAGACTGATCATTTCTTTGTCAGTGGGCAAACTTTCAAAATCAGCACAGGATCAAATACTTTTTTCCCTCACTGTACCTACCAAAAGGCTGAAAGACCAAGATTGTTTTTTTTAGCCAACTTTACAAATACTAATTACAAATTACTTAGTATTAGTAATTAATCTGCTCCTACAAGCTATATAGTGAGTAGGGGCATGTGTAGTAAACAGTGAGCAGCCACAGGCTGCTCACTGTTGTAAGAAAAAATTAAAGAAAATCCTCCCCCACCCCACTTTTATAAATGGCCGCATGGTGGGGCAACTTTTAACTAGCAAGCCCCCATCCGTGCCTCGTGAGTGGGACTATTTAATTAAACAAGGGACATAGGTTCCCCCTGGCCCACACCCATGAGCGGCGGGTATATATTATTTGCAAAGGAAAGATTTTATACAGGTTGTCAATCATATCTAGAGTATAAATGAGAGTGAGTGCTTTATGGACTAGATTTTATTCTGCAAAAAAAATGAAAATGAAAATGTTTATTATTACTTTAAGGGACACAATAAGCACCCAGATTACATTATCTCAGTGGTCTGGATGCAGTGTCCCTGTCCCACATAGTCCTGCAATGTAAATCATTGTAGTGTTTGAGAAACTGCAATAATTACATTGCAGTACTAAGACTGACTCTAGTGGCTGTCAATCAGACAGCCATTAGAGGCACTTCTTGGAGTTTTGCCCTGGTTGCGCTTCCTGGTTGCTAACCATCTTTTGGTCTCCAAACTGAAGCAGGACGTCCACACTCTCCGCATGGGGACATCCAGTGTCATTAAAATCCCCATTGGAAAGCATTAAAGCAATGCTTTTCAATGGGGAGTGCCTAATGCCCTCTCAGCACTCACTGTGCATGTTATTTACCTCCCAGTCGGCTGACGTCTGAGGAGGTGGAGCACCGATCTAGCACAGAGGGACATCGGCACTGGAATCGCGTAAATAATTAACATTTTTTTTTAACCCTCCAGCTGCCAAGGTGAGGGGATAAAAAACAGATTTGTATTCCTAACACTATAGAATCCCTATAAGGTAGTATACTGGTTAAGCTAACGTTGTTTTGGTGCTGAGTATCCCTTTAAGGATTTCTTTTTTTCAGGGGAGGTTACTTTTTTCATGTGAGCCAGAATTAGAACCCTACATTAGCTATTGTTAAGTCTGCAATGTACAATGCCATTTTAACTCCTTAACGACCTAGGACGGTGCACTACCGTCATCGGCATTTTAGCGTTAACGACCGGTGACGGTCCTGAACCATCCTAACGGTAAGCTGTACTTGCCTGATTGCCGTCGTTCCCCCGGTGTGGGGAGACTGCCTGCAGCCCAGACAGTCTCCCCATGGCGAATTAGGACCCCTGTGGCCATGTGATCGCTCAACAGAGCGGTCACATGGTCACAATAGGTGTCCATGTGTCTGCCTGCAGGGGGACTGCCTGTGCTGACAGGCAGTCTCCCTGCTAGTGTAAAATCATAAAATAAAATAAAATAACTGTTAATGTTAATAAATACAATTATTATATATGTGTATATATATATGATATATAGACATATATTACATCTATATAATATATGTCTATATATCATATATATAATGTCATACTAAGTGTATTTTTATATTAATATGTACTTATATTAATATAAAAATACACTTATAATTAAATTACACACGTATATATTATATATATATATTATTATAAAATACAAATAAGTAAATTAAATAAAATATATTTTTTAAATAATAAAAAAACTATATGAAATTTTATTCTAACTGTATTTTGATATTAAAATATATATATTTATATCAAAATACACTTGGAATGAAATTGTGCATATATATCTATGTATATATAAATAAATAAAATAATACGAAATATACATATGACCAAATACAAAATTACATAAATAATTATATAAATATACACGTAGACATCAAATATATAAATATGCATATATATTTAAATTGTACGTGTATTTATGTAATATTTTTACATAATTAAGTAATTTTATTAGAAAAAAAGGTATAAACAATATACCAGCAAGTGGAGCGCTATATTGAATATATATATAAATAATGAGGGGGTATACTCACCCCTCCAACATAGTGATACAATGTGTCCAAATGTACATATAAAGTAAAACAACAAAAAGAGAGAATATAGTGCAGATGGTTTACAAAAAAATAAAAAATGAATAATGGTAGCAATTGGTTGAAACCACTCACGTGGGTTGGAGCCTATAAGCTATTGGCTCCGTAAGTGACTCCTTCTTGCTCTTGAGGCAGCAACACACCCCTTTATCCCAAACGATATTCTCCCGAAGATATGGAACAAACAGAGAGAGAGAACCTCATAGATGGTATTGTACAGATGGTGTATACAATATAGTGAGATAGTAATAGATATGCTCACCTTAGACAGAGCCTTGAATTCCTGGCTCTGAGGTTTATTGGCAATGTGCTAATTTATTGGGATAGCATTCCCCACATGGTGTTCCTGAAGGCTAGAAAGGACTATATGGACTAATATATAAAAAAATAATTTATTGTAGAGATAAAAAAATAATAATAAAAACAATATTTAGACTTCTCAAAAGCACATAAGCTAAATGATGGAAAGTCCAAGTATAAAAGTCCAAACTCCAGCTAAACGCGTTTCACTCTTGTATGAGCTTCCTCAGTAGCTGTGAAGTAGCCTCAGGAATCTTCCACTTTATAAGTGCTCTAAAGTTGATTCGGATCCTCCCTTTGAGGTCACAGGATGTGTGATTATCCAATCATAAGATCAGAGTCTCTTTCAAATTTCTTATATTAATCACCTGTAGTAAAAAAGCTTACATTGGCTAAATTGCCTGTCAATCAATCAAAAAGCTTGATTATTATTGGTGGTTGGATGGTGCTGTATTTTTCAAATTTCCTATATTGATCACCTGTGGTAAAAAAGCTTGCATTGGCTGAATTGCCTGTCAATCAGTTAAAAAACTTATTCTATTGGTGGTTGGATAGGGCTATCTTTCTCAAAATTTTTTTTTTTTATACTGATCACCTGTGGTAAAAAGGCTTTCATTGGCTGAATTGCATGTCAATCAATTAAAAAACTTGATTAGAACAAATTCTATTGGTGATTGGATGGGGCTGTCATGTATAGCACCCATTTAGGGCAGTGGTTGGCGGAAGTGACATCACTTCCGCCCTCCAACATCTTCCCAAATGTCATTGTTAATAAAAAAAAAACAAAAAACAAAAAAAAAACGGAATGCATATTAACAAAGTGAAATAGATAGATAGGTACAATAACAGAGAGATTTCCCTCAAATATAAAATAAAAGGGATTACCAAAATGGGGGTCGATTAAAAACTTACTGGATGAGAGAGTGCAATCAAGACAAACTTCTCCCATTGGATTTCAAGACTTCATTTTATAAGAGGACATAAAACCAAATGGCATAAATTTTGATAGTACAGATATAATATTGCAGATGGTACAGATATAATATGATACTGTTGAATATATGTTAAGGATAATTAAAGGAAATGTAGGAAATCTATATTTAGACCTTTGGGTTGTAAAGTCCCAAGGCTAAAAATCCATCTCATTTCATTTTGAGCTAAAATTTTGTTAAAATCACCGCCTCTCCAATTTCCTAAAGTTTTGTGTATGCCCATAAATATGAGCCCCTGAGGATTGCTGTTGTGTGTAATCTTGAAATGATTGGATACACTGTGTCCTTCATATCCCTTCTTAATGTTCCTTATATGCTCTTCTATTCTAATATGCAGATTACGTTTTGTGCGGCCCACATACTTGAGGCCACATGGACATTCCAACAGGTACACTACATTGGTTGAATGGCAAGTGATGAGATTGTTTATGTTGAACTCTTCATTTTCTTTAGTACTTTTGAATTTCCCTATATGTCTTTTTTTGCTTCCAGTGTTCCTGCACGCCAAACATATTCCACAACCAAAGAAACCTTTCCTAGTATCAATTGGCTTTATGCTGCATGGTTTTCTGATGTGGTTCCTTACTAGTAATTTTTTCATGTTAGGTGCCCCTCTAAAGATCACCTTGGGTTTGTCTGGTAGAATGGTGAACAGGACTGGGTCTTCCTTTAAGATTGACCAGTGTCTATTAATAATTTTTCTTAAATGACGGTTACCATGACTGTAATTACAGAATATAGGTATGTTGCCATTATCATTAAATCTTTCTTTATTCTCATTAATCCCTTTATCTATTAATAGGGTTTCTCTCTTAATTGCCATCACTTGATTGAGATCTTTGGTTAGATCATCTTGTTTATATCCTTTTTCCAACATTTTACCTTCTAATTTATGTGACTGTTCAATAAATTTAGTTTCCTCAGTGCAGTTCCTTTTTATCCGGATAAATTGAGATTTGGGGATTCCCTTAAGCCAAGGTGTAAAATGACAGCTCGTGGTGTGAATGAAACTATTCACATCTACTTTTTTAAAATGAGTGCTAGTTTTGATTTTATTATCTTCAATAAAAATGTCAAGATCTAAAAAATTCACTCTCGTTTTGTTAAAATCCGTAGTGAGGGCTATGCCCCAATCATTATTGTTCAATGTATTAATAAAATCGGTTAGTGATTCTTCTGTTCCTTCCCAGATAAAAAACAGGTCATCTATGTAACGGCGATAGGTGACGAGGCCCGTCGCCCAGCCCGCCCCATGATGGATAAACTGGAGCTCCCAATATGCCATAAAAAGATTGGCATAGCTGGGCGCAAACCTCGTTCCCATCGCCGTCCCACAGGCCTGTAAATAAAAATGTCCATCATACCAGAAATAATTGCTGGTTAAAATTAAAAGAATCCCTTGCATAATAAAATCTATATGGTCAGGGGGAAAATTACCTGATTGCTCTAAGAAAAACCTGGTGGCCATACAGCCCCTATCATGTGCAATATTGGTGTAAAGGGAGCTCACATCAGCAGTGGACAGAAAATAATTTTCGTTCCACACCAATTTTTCTATGTGTCTTAATATATCCCCAGTATCCTTCAGATAGCTGGGTATTCCTTGAACAATTGGTTGCAAGCATTGGTCTATATACTCAGATAATCTACAGGACATAGAACCAATGCCTGAGACTATAGGCCTCCCTGGAGGTTGAGTGGGATTCTTGTGGATTTTGGGGAGGTGGTATAGTACTGGAATTCTTGGGAAATCAATTTTTAAGTAATTAAACTCTTTTTGGTTCAAGATCCCATTTGTAAGTCCTTCATTTAGGTAATTATGGAATTTGTCCTTGAGATTCTTTGTAGGATCTGCTCCTAATTTAATATAGGTATTGGTGTCCTCCAGTAATTTGTATGATTCCTTGTTATAGTCATCTAATGTCATTAAAACTACACCCCCCCCCTTATCGGCTGGTTTTATAATTATTGAATTATCTTTCTGGAATTTCTTCAGGGCCATACACTCTTTCCTGGTGAGGTTCTGTTGATGTTTATTGGGTTCTTTAATTTTATTTATATCTCTCATCACTAATTTTTCAAATGTTACCATTTCACCTGATATTAAGTTTTTGGGATAGAACTTTGATTTTTCTTTCAAGTTAGTATGTTTATAGACATCATGTTGTGTATCTTCAGAATTAGTTAAAATAGGGTTCTTGTAGAAAAATTTCTTTAGACATAATGTCCTCTTAAATTTATTTAAATCAACATATGTCTCAAATTTATTTAGCTTTTTAGTTGGTGCGAATTTCAAACCCTTCTGTAACAATTTGATTTGAGGAGAATTCAAGACATATGGTGTTAGATTGAAAATCCCTGCTTGTTTTTCTCTATCTTTCATATTTACTGGTTTCGTCTGTCTCTTTTTTCTCCTCTGAAGGTTCGCTCCTCCTCTAACTCCCCTTCCTCTATACTTCTCCGTCTCTTCTGTGGTGATCTCTGTTGGTATTGGGGTTTGTGTTTGACTCTGTTCCTCAAGTTCCAAAAATCCCCTTCCTGAGGGGTTCTGGCTAAGGTCTCGAATCTATTGGAGATAGGTATATGTGACAACCTCCTTGTACTTTTACGGATTTTACTTTGGGCCGTTAAAAACTCGTCAGATCTTGCCCTTCTTTCTGTTCTTATTGGGGTTCTGATATTATCTTGGATATATGGCCTCGACACATGTGGTTCTCTTGTTTTCGTGCTCGAAACCTTAGGACGGTTCCATTCATTAGTGTGATTGGTTGTCCTGTATTCTGTTCTATTTCTAGGCCCATTTTGGAAACTGGGTTCATGGTACCTGTTTCGGATGTTATTTTGATAGTGTCTGACTGAGTGTTGTGTTTTATTTCTATCGCCTTGTCTATATATGGGCTGTTTTCTATTTCCATATGTGTAAGCTTCATTCTTATTGTAGTCAGTCCTATCACGTGTGTATTTTTTCTTTTTAATTTGGATTGTATCTTTTTCTACTTTTTCTAAGGTGTGTTGTAAATTTTCGGTGATTTTCCTATATTTCTCGGAATTAGTGTGATTTAATAAAAAATTTTGTTCCTTATTGATTTCTGCATCAAGTTTTTCAAAATTATACTCTCTTTGCTTAATTAAAGTTCTCATCATTGTGAATGAAAAAGAATCTAACATCACTGCCCATTCATCCATAAATGTTTTGTCATCTTGATCAAAGGAGGGAAACTTGGAGAGCCTCAAACCTCTCGGAGTTATTTTATCTCTGATGTATTTTTCTAGGGTAGCTATTTCCCATTTAATTCGTATTTCTTTACTTAAGAGTCTCTCCAAATTTCTCTGGCAATCTGAGATGGATCTCTCCTCAACTTGGTCAATTTGGTTGAAAAGATTCTCTTCCCCACCAAATAATTCATCTATATTTTTGCAGTGGTGTTTTTTTCTTTGTTCGAAAAGTGACATAGTGCAGGCAGGCAAAATAGTGTACACACAAAAGGTATTTGGTATGAAACACACAAAGAAAACAAAAACTATCCCTTACTGAGATAGTGAGTGATATACTAAAGTGCCTGAATAAAAGCAGCTCAACACAAAAAGTGGAATACCTTAATCCACAATGAAGTGCAAAATACAAGAAAATGCAAAATACAAGAAAAAAAGGTATAAACAATATACCAGCAAGTGGAGCGCTATATTGAATATATATATAAATAATGAGGGGGTATACTCACCCCTCCAACATAGTGATACAATGTGTCCAAATGTACATACAAAGTAAAACAACAAAAAGAGAGAATATAGTGCAGATGGTTTACAAAAAATAAAAAATGAATAATGGTAGCAATTGGTTGAAACCACTCACGTGGGTTGGAGCCTATAAGCTATTGGCTCCGTAAGTGACTCCTTCTTGCTCTTGAGGCAGCAACACACCCCTTTATCCCAAACGATATTCTCCCGAAGATATGGAACAAACAGAGAGAGAGAACCTCATAGATGGTATTGTACAGATGGTGTATACAATATAGTGAGATAGTAATAGATATGCTCACCTTAGACAGAGCCTTGAATTCCTGGCTCTGAGGTTTGTTGGCAATGTGCTAATTTATTGGGATAGCATTCCCCACATGGTGTTCCTGGAGGCTAGAAAGGACTATATGGACTAATATATAAAAAAATAACAATTTATTGTAGAGATAAAAAAATAATAATAAAAACAATATTTAGACTTCTCAAAAGCACATAAGCTAAATGATGGAAAGTCCAAGTATAAAAGTCCAAACTCCAGCTAAACGCGTTTCACTCTTGTATGAGCTTCCTCAGTAGCTGTGAAGTAGCCTCAGGAATCTTCCACTTTATAAGTGCTCTAAAGTTGATTCGGATCCTCCCTTTGAGGTCACAGGATGTGTGATTATCCAATCATAAGGTCAGAGTCTCTTTCAAATTTCTTATATTAATCACCTGTAGTAAAAAAGCTTACATTGGCTAAATTGCCTGTCAATCAATCAAAAAGCTTGATTATTATTGGTGGTTGGATGGTGCTGTATTTTTCAAATTTCCTATATTGATCACCTGTGGTAAAAAAGCTTGCATTGGCTGAATTGCCTGTCAATCAGTTAAAAAACTTATTCTATTGGTGGTTGGATAGGGCTATCTTTCTCAAAATTTATTTTTTTTATACTGATCACCTGTGGTAAAAAGGCTTTCATTGGCTGAATTGCCTGTCAATCAATTAAAAAACTTGATTAGAACAAATTCTATTGGTGATTGGATGGGGCTGTCATGTATAGCAACCACCAATAGAATAAGTTTTTTAACTGATTGACAGGCAATTCAGCCAATGCAAGCTTTTTTACCACAGGTGATCAATATAGGAAATTTGAAAAATACAGCACCATCCAACCACCAATAATAATCAAGCTTTTTGATTGATTGACAGGCAATTTAGCCAATGTAAGCTTTTTTACTACAGGTGATTAATATAAGAAATTTGAAAGAGACTCTGATCTTATGATTGGATAATCACACATCCTGTGACCTCAAAGGGAGGATCCGAATCAACTTTAGAGCACTTATAAAGTGGAAGATTCCTGAGGCTACTTCACAGCTACTGAGGAAGCTCATACAAGAGTGAAACGCGTTTAGCTGGAGTTTGGACTTTTATACTTGGACTTTCCATCATTTAGCTTATGTGCTTTTGAGAAGTCTAAATATTGTTTTTATTATTATTTTTTTATCTCTACAATAAATTGTTATTTTTTTATATATTAGTCCATATAGTCCTTTCTAGCCTTCAGGAACACCATGTGGGGAATGCTATCCCAATAAATTAGCACATTGCCAACAAACCTCAGAGCCAGGAATTCAA
Source organism: Pelobates cultripes (assembly GCA_933207985.1). Taxonomy (NCBI): domain Eukaryota; kingdom Metazoa; phylum Chordata; class Amphibia; order Anura; family Pelobatidae; genus Pelobates; species Pelobates cultripes. The sequence goes on from OW240912.1 coordinate 123,254,166, forward strand.
GGCTCTGTCTAAGGTGAGCATATCTATTACTATCTCACTATATTGTATACACCATCTGTACAATACCATCTATGAGGTTCTCTCTCTCTGTTTGTTCCATATCTTCGGGAGAATATCGTTTGGGATAAAGGGGTGTGTTGCTGCCTCAAGAGCAAGAAGGAGTCACTTACGGAGCCAATAGCTTATAGGCTCCAACCCACGTGAGTGGTTTCAACCAATTGCTACCATTATTCATTTTTTATTTTTTGTAAACCATCTGCACTATATTCTCTCTTTTTGTTGTTTTACTTTGTATGTACATTTGGACACATTGTATCACTATGTTGGAGGGGTGAGTATACCCCCTCATTATTTATATATATATTCAATATAGCGCTCCACTTGCTGGTATATTGTTTATACCTTTTTTTCTTGTATTTTGCATTTTCTTGTATTTTGCACTTCATTGTGGATTAAGGTATTCCACTTTTTGTGTTGAGCTGCTTTTATTCAGGCACTTTAGTATATCACTCACTATCTCAGTAAGGGATAGTTTTTGTTTTCTTTGTGTGTTTCATACCAAATACCTTTTGTGTGTACACTATTTTGCCTGCCTGCACTATGTCACTTTTCGAACAAAGAAAAAAACACCACTGCAAAAATATAGATGAATTATTTGGTGGGGAAGAGAATCTTTTCAACCAAATTGACCAAGTTGAGGAGAGATCCATCTCAGATTGCCAGAGAAATTTGGAGAGACTCTTAAGTAAAGAAATACGAATTAAATGGGAAATAGCTACCCTAGAAAAATACATCAGAGATAAAATAACTCCGAGAGGTTTGAGGCTCTCCAAGTTTCCCTCCTTTGATCAAGATGACAAAACATTTATGGATGAATGGGCAGTGATGTTAGATTCTTTTTCATTCACAATGATGAGAACTTTAATTAAGCAAAGAGAGTATAATTTTGAAAAACTTGATGCAGAAATCAATAAGGAACAAAATTTTTTATTAAATCACACTAATTCCGAGAAATATAGGAAAATCACCGAAAATTTACAACACACCTTAGAAAAAGTAGAAAAAGATACAATCCAAATTAAAAAGAAAAAATACACACGTGATAGGACTGACTACAATAAGAATGAAGCTTACACATATGGAAATAGAAAACAGCCCATATATAGACAAGGCGATAGAAATAAAACACAACACTCAGTCAGACACTATCAAAATAACATCCGAAACAGGTACCATGAACCCAGTTTCCAAAATGGGCCTAGAAATAGAACAGAATACAGGACAACCAATCACACTAATGAATGGAACCGTCCTAAGGTTTCGAGCACGAAAACAAGAGAACCACATGTGTCGAGGCCATATATCCAAGATAATATCAGAACCCCAATAAGAACAGAAAGAAGGGCAAGATCTGACGAGTTTTTAACGGCCCAAAGTAAAATCCGTAAAAGTACAAGGAGGTTGTCACATATACCTATCTCCAATAGATTCGAGACCTTAGCCAGAACCCCTCAGGAAGGGGATTTTTGGAACTTGAGGAACAGAGTCAAACACAAACCCCAATACCAACAGAGATCACCACAGAAGAGACGGAGAAGTATAGAGGAAGGGGAGTTAGAGGAGGAGCGAACCTTCAGAGGAGAAAAAAGAGACAGACGAAACCAGTAAATATGAAAGATAGAGAAAAACAAGCAGGGATTTTCAATCTAACACCATATGTCTTGAATTCTCCTCAAATCAAATTGTTACAGAAGGGTTTGAAATTCGCACCAACTAAAAAGCTAAATAAATTTGAGACATATGTTGATTTAAATAAATTTAAGAGGACATTATGTCTAAAGAAATTTTTCTACAAGAACCCTATTTTAACTAATTCTGAAGATACACAACATGATGTCTATAAACATACTAACTTGAAAGAAAAATCAAAGTTCTATCCCAAAAACTTAATATCAGGTGAAATGGTAACATTTGAAAAATTAGTGATGAGAGATATAAATAAAATTAAAGAACCCAATAAACATCAACAGAACCTCACCAGGAAAGAGTGTATGGCCCTGAAGAAATTCCAGAAAGATAATTCAATAATTATAAAACCAGCCGATAAGGGGGGGGGTGTAGTTTTAATGACATTAGATGACTATAACAAGGAATCATACAAATTACTGGAGGACACCAATACCTATATAAAATTAGGAGCAGATCCTACAAAGAATCTCAAGGACAAATTCCATAATTACCTAAATGAAGGACTTACAAATGGGATCTTGAACCAAAAAGAGTTTAATTACTTAAAAATTGATTTCCCAAGAATTCCAGTACTATACCACCTCCCCAAAATCCACAAGAATCCCACTCAACCTCCAGGGAGGCCTATAGTCTCAGGCATTGGTTCTATGTCCTGTAGATTATCTGAGTATATAGACCAATGCTTGCAACCAATTGTTCAAGGAATACCCAGCTATCTGAAGGATACTGGGGATATATTAAGACACATAGAAAAATTGGTGTGGAACGAAAATTATTTTCTGTCCACTGCTGATGTGAGCTCCCTTTACACCAATATTGCACATGATAGGGGCTGTATGGCCACCAGGTTTTTCTTAGAGCAATCAGGTAATTTTCCCCCTGACCATATAGATTTTATTATGCAAGGGATTCTTTTAATTTTAACCAGCAATTATTTCTGGTATGATGGACATTTTTATTTACAGGCCTGTGGGACGGCGATGGGAACGAGGTTCGCGCCCAGCTATGCCAATCTTTTTATGGCATATTGGGAGCTCCAGTTTATCCATCATGGGGCGGGCTGGGCGACGGGCCTCGTTACCTATCGCCGTTACATAGATGACCTGTTTTTTATCTGGGAAGGAACAGAAGAATCACTAACCGATTTCATTAATACATTGAACAATAATGATTGGGGCATAGCCCTCACTACGGATTTTAACAAAACGAGAGTGAATTTTTTAGATCTTGACATTTTTATTGAAGATAATAAAATCAAAACTAGCACTCATTTTAAAAAAGTAGATGTGAATAGTTTCATTCACACCACGAGCTGTCATTTTACACCTTGGCTTAAGGGAATCCCCAAATCTCAATTTATCCGGATAAAAAGGAACTGCACTGAGGAAATTAAATTTATTGAACAGTCACATAAATTAGAAGGTAAAATGTTGGAAAAAGGATATAAACAAGATGATCTAACCAAAGATCTCAATCAAGTGATGGCAATTAAGAGAGAAACCCTATTAATAGATAAAGGGATTAATGAGAATAAAGAAAGATTTAATGATAATGGCAACATACCTATATTCTGTAATTACAGTCATGGTAACCGTCATTTAAGAAAAATTATTAATAGACACTGGTCAATCTTAAAGGAAGACCCAGTCCTGTTCACCATTCTACCAGACAAACCCAAGGTGATCTTTAGAGGGGCACCTAACATGAAAAAATTACTAGTAAGGAACCACATCAGAAAACCATGCAGCATAAAGCCAATTGATACTAGGAAAGGTTTCTTTGGTTGTGGAATATGTTTGGCGTGCAGGAACACTGGAAGCAAAAAAAGACATATAGGGAAATTCAAAAGTACTAAAGAAAATGAAGAGTTCAACATAAACAATCTCATCACTTGCCATTCAACCAATGTAGTGTACCTGTTGGAATGTCCATGTGGCCTCAAGTATGTGGGCCGCACAAAACGTAATCTGCATATTAGAATAGAAGAGCATATAAGGAACATTAAGAAGGGATATGAAGGACACAGTGTATCCAATCATTTCAAGATTACACACAACAGCAATCCTCAGGGGCTCATATTTATGGGCATACACAAAACTTTAGGAAATTGGAGAGGCGGTGATTTTAACAAAATTTTAGCTCAAAATGAAATGAGATGGATTTTTAGCCTTGGGACTTTACAACCCAAAGGTCTAAATATAGATTTCGAACTCTGTCATTTCCTTTAATTATCCTTAACATATATTTAACAGTATCATATTATATCTGTACCATCTGCAATATTATATCTGTACTATCAAAATTTATGCCATTTGGTTTTATGTCCTCTTATAAAATGAAGTCTTGAAATCCAATGGGAGAAGTTTGTCTTGATTGCACTCTCTCATCCAGTAAGTTTTTAATCGACCCCCATTTTGGTAATCCCTTTTATTTTATATTTGAGGGAAATCTCTCTGTTATTGTACCTATCTATCTATTTCACTTTGTTAATATGCATTCCGTTTTTTTTTTTTTTTTTTTATTAACAATGACATTTGGGAAGATGTTGGAGGGCGGAAGTGATGTCACTTCCGCCAACCACTGCCCTGAATGGGTGCTATACATGACAGCCCCATCCAATCACCAATAGAATTTGTTCTAATCAAGTTTTTTAATTGATTGACAGGCAATTCAGCCAATGAAAGCCTTTTTACCACAGGTGATCAGTATAAAAAAATTTTTGAGAAAGATAGCCCTATCCAACCACCAATAGAATAAGTTTTTTAACTGATTGACAGGCAATTCAGCCAATGCAAGCTTTTTTACCACAGGTGATCAATATAGGAAATTTGAAAAATACAGCACCATCCAACCACCAATAATAATCAAGCTTTTTGATTGATTGACAGGCAATTTAGCCAATGTAAGCTTTTTTACTACAGGTGATTAATATAAGAAATTTGAAAGAAACTCTGACCTTATGATTGGATAATCACACATCCTGTGACCTCAAAGGGAGGATCCGAATCAACTTTAGAGCACTTATAAAGTGGAAGATTCCTGAGGCTACTTCACAGCTACTGAGGAAGCTCATACAAGAGTGAAACGCGTTTAGCTGGAGTTTGGACTTTTATACTTGGACTTTCCATCATTTAGCTTATGTGCTTTTGAGAAGTCTAAATATTGTTTTTATTATTATTTTTTTATCTCTACAATAAATTGTTATTTTTTTATATATTAGTCCATATAGTCCTTTCTAGCCTCCAGGAACACCATGTGGGGAATGCTATCCCAATAAATTAGCACATTGCCAACAAACCTCAGAGCCAGGAATTCAAGGCTCTGTCTAAGGTGAGCATATCTATTACTATCTCACTATATTGTATACACCATCTGTACAATACCATCTATGAGGTTCTCTCTCTCTGTTTGTTCCATATCTTCGGGAGAATATCGTTTGGGATAAAGGGGTGTGTTGCTGCCTCAAGAGCAAGAAGGAGTCACTTACGGAGCCAATAGCTTATAGGCTCCAACCCACGTGAGTGGTTTCAACCAATTGCTACCATTATTCATTTTTTATTTTTTGTAAACCATCTGCACTATATTCTCTCTTTTTGTTGTTTTACTTTGTATGTACATTTGGACACATTGTATCACTATGTTGGAGGGGTGAGTATACCCCCTCATTATTTATATATATATTCAATATAGCGCTCCACTTGCTGGTATATTGTTTATACCTTTTTTTTCTTGTATTTTGCATTTTCTTGTATTTTGCACTTCATTGTGGATTAAGGTATTCCACTTTTTGTGTTGAGCTGCTTTTATTCAGGCACTTTAGTATATCACTCACTATCTCAGTAAGGGATAGTTTTTGTTTTCTTTGAAAGGCATTAGGAGTCCCGGGGGTTTGACATTAGGGGACTTACACTGTGCACAAACACGACAAGCCTGCACATAATCCACTACGTCTTGCTTAAGTGAAGGCCACCAAAACTGTTGAAGGAGACCCTTATATGTCTTGGTAACCCCTGGGTGGCCAGCCGTTTTGGCAGTGTGAAATAAAGCTAACAATTTCTATCTTTTTCCTTCACGTATAGTCTACCAACAGGTGTCTCAGAGGGTGCTTGGGTTTGGTATGCCTTGATACCATCAAGGAAAAGAGACGAAATAACTAAACGGGTAGCGGCTATTATCTTAGACGTGGGTACAATGGGTTCAGGAGCGGGGGCGATAGACTCCAAAGGTTCGTATTGTCGGGAGATAGCATCAGCTTTGACATTACGGTACCCAGGCCTATATGTGATAATGAACTGAAAGCGTGAAAGAAATAAGGACCATCTGGCTTGACGAGAGGACAACCTTTTAGCATCAGCTATATAAGAGAGATTCTTATGATCAGTTATAACCAGGATTTTGTGTCTAGCTCCTTCTAATAAGTACCTCCACTCTTTAAAAGCCATCACAATAGCTAATAGTTCCCTATTCCCGACGTCGTAATTCTTTTCCGAATCAGACAGTTTTTTAGAAAAGTAACAACAGGGATGGAGGGGGTTCGTTATAGGATAATCTTTGTCATAATACAGCTCCTATACCTGATTCTGAAGCGTCTACCTCCATTATAAAGGGAAGGGAAGGATCAGGATGGTGTAGCAGTGGC
>OW240912.1:123260653-123434609 GCA_933207985.1 Pelobates cultripes
GATCATAACATAATTTTGACGACAAAAATTCTAATTTGTGTTACTCAAAATCCTATATGTTGCAAGTGTATTGCTGCCAGGTATGTGTCTTTTCTACTTGAAAAAGCACCCAAAAAGGTGAAACATGTTGTGGTTTTATATTATCTTTTGTTTAATAAAGTATTTTTGGCTACTTTACCGTTTGAAGCCATGTACTTTTTTTAACCTTTTACTTTATTTATTACCTGGCACTTTACTCCTCTACTGAACCATACAAAGAATCCTAGGTGGGGCTTATACCATCGATGCCTAACTCAAAAAGCAGTTAGTCTGCTCCACCAAGAGTAAGCACATTTCATATCACTTCATGTATACCTACCTCAATTGAGTGCACTATTGACCTCTCTTTCTTTTTTATATTTCTCCAAATCATCTTCCTGGTACCAACCACTACCTAAAAATAGCCTGCAGGTGGGGATACAATAACACTGCATGCTGTTTCTCCCAGAGCTGGTTATAGCTCTTTTAAATGTGAGTTAGCATTTTATAATTTGTAAGCACTCAGTACATTTTTTATCATATTTACACTATTGGTCTCTCTGTTTATGTTTTCTCATATGCTGATACTGAAAGGAATTGTTCACCAAACAATTTAAGAATATTTGAAGACGGATTATCTTCTATCTAAAGACTGTATTTTACCTACTGGTATTCTTCTTTTGGACTCTATCATATATAATTTTGTTACTGTATCTATAGACAATTTTTGTACTTTATATCCTGTTTTCTATATTATTTACTAACTTTTGCTGCTACCTGTTCCTTTGTATACTTGCTGAATACACACAGGCTGCTGAATATAAACACACATAGACAGACAGTTGAATACGCACACACAGACTGCTGAATACACTCATACAGACTGCTGAAAAAAAACACATACATAGACTGCTGAGTACACACATACAGAGACTGCTGAACAGGCTGCTGAACACATTCACACACACAGACATACTGCTGAATACATACACACACAGAATGCTGAATACATACACACAGAGACTGATGAATACACACTCAGACTGCTAAATTCACACACACAGACTGCTGAAGACACACACACATATTGCTAAATACACAGACAGACAGACTGCTGAATACACACACACAGGTTGCTGAAAACACACAAAGACAAACTGCTGAACACACACAGATTGATGAATACACACACACACACACACACACAGTCTGCTGAACACACACACAGACTGCTGAATACACACACAGACTGCAGAGTGGGGTGCTGTGTGTGTAGGAGTTTAGTGTGTGTAAGGGTTCCGCGTGTGGGGGGGTGCAGTGTGTGTGGGGGTGAAGTCTGTGTAGGGGTTCAGTGCATGTGTGGAGGGGGTGCTGCGTGTGTGTTGGGGAGTATGGGTTCAGTGTGTCTGGGAGTTGCAGTGTGTAGGAGTACAGTGTGTGTGGGGTGCTGTGTGTGTGTGTGTGGAGGGATTCACTGTTTGAGGGGCAGGGCCAGATTAAGAGCCCAGTGGGCCTGGTGCTGACAATTATGACAGGCCTAGTTACAAAATTTTATTGACCAAAAATACTAAAACAGTCCTACCTCCTAAGCATCATGTATCTGATGGAGATGGTGCTGGAGGGAAACTCATAGGATGCAACTATGAGAAAACACATACCCACGCTTTCATCTTTCAAGTAAACCTATACCCCCTAACAGCAGTGTCCAGTAAAGCAGGAAGTCTATGGACAGGGCAAAAGGGCGGGCCACTGACACAAATCACATAACCAGAACTGCCGAAAGGTGCGAACATACACAAAAAGGGGGCATGTCTGTGTCCCCATGTCTCCCAGTCCCTTAGTGTCTGTGTCCCCATGTCTCCCAGTGTCCCTATGTCACTAGGACACAAGAGAACATTGAGAGACATTGGGAAACTGAGAGACCTGGGGACACTGAGACTCTTGGGGAAACTGGGAGACATGGGTAACTTTGAGACATGAGAGGACACTGGGAGACATGGGGCACTGAGACACTGTGATACATAGGGGACACTGATGTTAAGACACCTCCAGTGTCTTTAGGCAAAACCGCCGTTTAGTCGACCTTCCCCGTCTGCAGTAACAGTAACTCCGTTCGCCTAACCAGTAGTACACGAACCAAATGCAGGGGAAGCGGCAATCTCCCGACCGGGATCCGTGAACGGCTCCAAACTCCCGAACGGCAATACACGAACTGCTGCTAGCCGCCGAACAATAACATCCACCAAGCGGCTTTCATTTCCATCCAGCAGTCTCTAAACGTGAAGAAGAAATCCCCCCAATAATGAGACAGAAGCTCCGCATTTAGGGTCAAACAGGATCTGGCTTTACTGTGGGCTACCTGCCCGTATTTATGCAGGTCTCCCACTTGGTGGACACTCCCCTAGGGGACCAAATGGGAAACTTAAATGACAGACAGATATGGGGACATTCCAGACACACAGTCACAGATTTTACCCACAGTGCATTATGATTCCCTCCCCTCTGCCTTGGAGATAATTACCGAGTAACTCAATTATCTCCAGGACGAAGCCAGTCGCCATTTTAAATATAACATCACAAAAGACATAAAAATACATAACTTTAAAATACCCGAACGTTTCCCATTTGTATCATATATCCCCAGATAGCCTGGATCTTAGTGCATATTATTAGCGAATAGCGCTCAGATCCCACACACATAGTTCAATCGCCATGGAGTCAAAGTTCTTACAGTTATTCGGTATACGAATGACTCCATGGGAAGGCTATCTGGGTTAAGTCTTTTCGTATGCTCCAAACCTCCCGAACGGCCGGTATTCGTATGCTTTCGTGGAGACAGCCAGGTGTTCCGTTGTTTCAGTGGTGTTCAGCACAAAAAGTGTCCGTTTTTAGTTCCATAGAAATAGAGCCAAACACCGCTGGGCTTTCGCGTGGTTTAAAATGGCCGCTGCCTCGTGGTCGACATACGAACGACGACCACCCTGAATTCGGTTTAATTGAGAAGTGTCTGCGGTTAACCACAACGTTCTAATTGGGATCAATAGGTTAACCAGCAGCACACTCCTCTCCTGGGTGGCCATCTGTTTGGCAGGTTTGTTCGGGAAAAAAGTCATTCGAATGGCTGGGCTATAGAAAACAGCCATTCATACGAACGGGATACAAACAGACGAATGCAACTAAAATACAAGCAGGCAGATGGTTCTGTCACAACTGATATATAGGGGACACTGGAGACTTGATAAAGACCTGGGTACAGGTCAAAATGTTGCAGTGTCCAATAAACCTGCTTAAATCTATCACAGTGAGTGCCTGAGATTTTTTTATTTTATACTAGGGGACACTGAGACACTTGGGGGCGCTGTGAAACATGGGGACACTGGGAGACTAGGGGACACTGAGACACTAAGGACACTGAAACACACCAGGGATACTGGGAGACATGGGGCACTGAGACACTCTGATACACAGGGGACACTGTGATACATGGGGCACACTGGAGACTTGATAAAGACATTGCGTAATAATAACTACCTATTTCCAGAGCTAAAAGACTCTGAATGTCGGTGTTAGCTGGAAAGGAACACAAGATGAGGAAATGTATGCTCTTTGATAGAACGCTGCACACCACTTATATTAATGGTCAGATAGCAAATCCAAAGCCAACTGGCTATACCTCTGCCTACTCAGAAAAATAGATGATATATGCAGAAATAGATAAAGAATATAAAGTTGTCCAATTGTCCTAATCTCTGACTTTATTGAGTGAGGTCTCTATCAGGAGTTGGATTTTCTTATATCACACTGAGTAGGTGTCTAGGATACAAGGAGCAGATGGCTGATGTCATTGATTCTACAATATCATAATATAGAACTAGTAGAAGGTTGTTTGTAATTACAAATTGTTGCAATCTCTCTTCTCCTAATTTTGGTTAATGCAATTCAATATAGGAGACAGTTTGAGTGAAGAAACTGAGTCAGATAGCTGTCAGGTTAGGGCTTCTGTATTATCACAGTATTGCAATATTGTTGCAAAACGGAGAGAGCATAAAGAGGATACTAATTAGTTACAGTTGCTTTAACCCTCAGTTGTATGGGGTTGGTAACTTGTTTCAGATTACAGCCCCTATCTACTGCTCTTATCTAATGCCTGTCTTGAATAAACTTGAAGAATTAAAAAATAAGTGAAAAATCTCTCTGTGAACTAGAAATGATTGAATAATTATTAACTCATAAGGTATTCACAGGCAGAATAGAGACAGGAGTAGAAATATAACAGTTTCTCTCTGATTGCTCACTAGACTTAAATCTATCACAGTGAGTGCCTGAGATTTTTTTTTTATACTAGGTGACACTAGGAGACATGGGGACACTAGGGGACATTGGGACACTGAGACACTGGGAGACTAGGGGACTTTGGGAGACTAGGAAACACTGAGACACTGCGGACACTGGCACACTGCGGACACTGAGAGACACCAGGTACATGGAGACAAGGGATACTGAGATACTAGGGACACTGGCTGGAAGACATGGGGACACTGGGAGTGCCCCATGTCTCCCAGGTCTCAAAGTCGCCCAGTGTCCTCATGTCTCTCAGTGCCCCCTAGAGTCTCAGTGTCCCCATGTCGCCCAGTGACTCTAAGGGACACTGTCTCCCAGTGTCCCTTAGAGTCTGTGTACCTATGTCTCCCTGTTTCCCGATGTCACTAGGACACTAGGGGACACTTAGAGACATTGGGACACTGGGAGACATGGGGACAGTGAGACACTGGGAGAGACATGGGGACATGGAGAGACATGGGGACACTGAGAGACTAGGGACACTGAGAGACACATGGGGACACAGAGACCTGGGGACACTGAGAGACATCAGGGACACTGGGAGACATGGGGACACTGGCTGGGAGACGTGGGGACGCTGAGAGACTAGGGGCCACTGGGAGACATGGAGCCACTATATCACTAGTGTCTCAGGGTCCCCATGTTCCCCAGTGTCCCTATGTCTCCCAGTGTCCCAATGTCTCAGTGTCCCCATGTCTCAGTGTCCCCAAGTCTCTCATCATCCCCATGTATCACAGGCTTGTAGCTGCTGTCTGGACTCTCTGTGCAGAGCTGCTCCCCCGCGGATCAGTGAGTAGAGAGAGGCAGATGCAGTAACTTCTTATCCCTGCCTCTCTCCACACAAACAGCGACCCCTACTGGCTGGCGCTGGTATTGCAGAATAATCTGTTTATACTGAGATAGACATTTGTATTGCCGGTATTACTGCAATACCGGCACCGACTAGGCAGCCTCAAATACCTGATAAATACATTTTTTTTTTTTACATCAATGGGCCTATTCCATGGGCCTGGGCCTGGAGCTGCAGCTCTATCAGCCCCTATGTTAATCCGGCCCTGGTGAGGGGTGCAGTGTGTTTAGAGGTTTCAGTTTGTGGGAGGTGCTGTGTGTGGAGGGATTAGGTGTGTGTGTGTGGGTTGTGCAGGGAGGGGTACTTTTCAACCCCGGATGGTCCAGTGGCATTGCGTGCCTCTGGTGACTAATCTCTCCTCCCATGGGTACAGGGCTGTGCGTCTGGATCCCTCCATTTACTCACGGCATTCCTCCATGTGGTTTTCAGATTGATCAGCAATACCCTTGTCACTTCTGGGTTTTGCAGATTAGTCTCCACCCATGCGTTTGACGTCACCAGCTTCCTTTAAAAAAGAAAGCCACGTTCGAGTCTAAAATGCTCGATCAATTTTTGTGCTATTGTGTTACGTGTTGGGTTATGTGTATTACGCTACATATGTTTACAATTGTTGTGCCTCTCAACTAACTTCTTTTGCCATTCTCTTCTGAATTCTGTGTACCGAACCCTGGCTTTATTCTGACAGTGCTAATTCTACTCTCCCTGAAAAAGAAACAGACTAAAACTCGGTGTCCTGCCTTCTCCTCATACTGTAAAGAACCGTAATCCGCATTTTTTGGAAAGGACTCTAATGCTCATCACTCATTAGCAAGATAAGTTCTCCCAGTCTGGGATATATAGTCGGTTCTTGCCTTCAGTTAATTGGGAAGCAGGGATACTAAGTCTGCTCTCTGGGAATCATTTGTTCTTATCAACGACTATCATCTGCCAAATGGTATCTATGATATTCATATAATCAAGTTAGTATTATTTGCCACTGTTAAAAGGATTGTGCTCCTTCTACGCAACAGAGGAGGTATGTAATATTGATAAAAAATCCACAAAAAGTACAAATCACTCATGATAATATTAAATGTATGCATACTAAGAATTTTAGTGAGAGGTGGAGAAAGAGAAGAAGACAGAATACGGATGAGATGCGAGGGAATTGGATCTAGGGAGCAGGTGGTGGGGCGGGAGGACTGGAGCAGAGCAGAAACCTCTTCCAATGTAGCGGGTGCGAATGAACATAGAACAGCAGATGGAGTGAAGTTAGGGGAAGTATTGTAAGGGGAAGAAGAAAGATGAGAGATCTTGTCAGTGAAGTGAGTTGCAAAGTCTGAGGCGGTCAAGTTAGTAGGTGGAAGAGGAACAGCAGGGCGAAGAAGAGAGTTAAATGTGTGAAATAGTCGTTTGGGTTCACGGGAGAGTGTGGTTATCAGGGTATTGAAGTAATTAACTTTTGCAGAGGAAAGAGCCAAGCTGTATGAGCTCAGCATACATTTATAGTGGAGAAAGATGCACAGTGAGACTTTCTCCAACAGCGTTTAGCAGTTCTAGAGCATTTGTGGAGGTATCGAGTGAATGTCTAGTTGAGAGGAGAGTGTGGAATTGTAGAAGGAGGTTGCAGAACTAGGACAGGTGAGGTTTGAGATAGGTAAAATGAGAGTTTAGAGATTAGTGGAGAAATGCTCTAGGTCAAGACATTGGAGGTTTCTGTGAGAGTGATGTTCAGACGGTGGTGTCAATTGGGTCTTAGGTATACATAGGCGTGCGCAGCCTATTGCATTAGGGTGTGCACACTAAAGCACAAACACACGCCGTGTGTGTGTGTGTGTGTGTGTGTATGTATCTATCTATATATATATATATGTATATGTATATATATATATAGATACATAGATAGATAGATACATACACACACACACACATACACTGCTGTGTGTGCTGTTAGTGTGATGTGTGTGTGAGGGCGCTGTTAGTGTGATGTGAGGGTGTTTGTGTGTGTGTGTGTGTGTTTGTGACTGTGCTGTTTGTGTGTGAGGGTGTTTGTGTGTGTATGTTTGTCCTGTGAGGGTGCTGTTTGTGTGAGTGTCATGTATTTGTGAGGGTGCTGTTTGTGTGCTGTGTGTGAGGGTGTTGTGTTTTTTTTTAAAGGTGCTGTGTGTGTTTGTGAGGGTGCGGTTAGTGTACTGTGTGTGTGTAAGCTGTATGTGTGTAGGTGCTGTATGTGTGTGTGCTGTATGTTTGGAGGGATTTGGCAGATTAGTAAATCCTTGCTGCCATGTGCCATCCCTGGTAGTCCAGTGGAGAGTGAACTCTAGCCTGCGGGGCTAGAGTTAACTCTCGCGAGATCTGAGCGTTGCCGCAGCAACACTCAGATATTGCGAGAGGAACCTGGCGGAGCTTCTGTCTAGAGCTGTGTGTGTGTGTGTGTGTGTGTGTGTATATACATATATGCGTACACACACACACTCACAGACACATTCAGACACACACACATACATACACTCACAGACACACACACACACACTCACACAGACACACACATTCACAGACACACACACACTCACAGACACACACACACATTCACAGACACACTCACACAGACACACACTCACACAGACACACACAGGCACTCACAGACACACACACAGACACTCAGACACACACTCACTCACTGACACACTCACACACATACATACACTCTCAGACACACACACACACATTCACAGACACACTCACACAGACACACATACACTCACACACACACACAGACACACACACACTCACAGACACACATTCACAGACACACACTCACTCACTGACACACTCACACAGACACACATTCACAGACACATTCACTCACTGACACACTCACACACATACATACATACATACATACACTCACAGACAGACACACACACACACATTCACAGACACACACACACTCACACAGACACACACACACACTCACAGACACACACACACACACACTCACATACAGACACACACACTCACACACAGACACACACACACTCACACATAAGAACAAATTATTACATTTTAATTTTAAAAAAATGTCCACCCAGCCTCCTACCTGGAGTGCTGGCGTGGACTTGTCCCTGGGGTCCAGTGGGGCGGGCGCCTCTCTGCAGCTCAGCCGCGGCGAGGGAGCTGTCTGCTCTCTGCTTCCTCTCGCCGCGCGGGCTGTCTGCTGTAGCTGGGAGCCGGAATATGACGTCATATTCCGGCTCCCGGCATCAGCGCGCGGCGAGAGGGAGCAGAGAGCCGACAGCAGAGAGCTCCCACGCCGCGCGCTGAGTGGGGCGTGGGAATCCATCACCTCTTGCCCTCCCCATGACAGGGGCAAGAGGTGAAACAGGGGGCACTGAGTGCCTGCAGGAACAGCGTTCCTGCTCAAAAAAAGTGCAGGAACGCTGTTCCTGCAGGACTCAAACCATAGGCGTGCGCACGGGGATTAGGGTGTGCCCAGGCACACCCGGCACACCCCGTGCGCACGCCTATGGTCATGACTGCTAGTGTGGTCCAACACACAGAAACTATGTAAACCTATACATAGAAATAAGAAAGGAAATAAAAGGACAGAACGTAAACCGGACCTTAGAATGGCCGGACTAATACGATAGAGACAGAGAATGGTCAAAGGGAAAGCCGAGGTCAAAGAAGCCAGAAATACACAATACTGTTTAAACAAGCCAAGTCAGGGGAACCAGAAATCGGAATAACCAGGAATAGCCAAGATCAGAATACCAGAATATCAATATCACAAGGAAAAACGCACTCTCAGGAAACCAGGAACAGGAAACCACGACAGGGCAAGGTACTGGGGTGAATTAGGGATTTAAATATCCCTCTCTAGGCTCTGATTGGTCAGAGGGTGACCTCTGACCCCAGAACGTACGCGTGCGTTGATGTCGTGTATAATTTTTGGGGGTGGAGCCATGGATCGGCGCCATCTTGGATTTCCACGAGCGGCGTGGAGGAGCGGTTCCCGGCTCGTCGCTGAGCAGGTAAGCTCAGTGAGTTGGTGCAGTTGGGCACGGACGCATATGGCGGCGAGCCGGGGGCCGTGACACTATAAGATAAGGCTGGGGACTAATGAAAGTATTTAGAAAATTGGGCAGACTAGATGGGCCGAATAGTTCTTATCTGCCGTCACATTCTATGTTTCTATGTTTGTATACTTTTTATTTAAAGTTGTATACAGTGTAACATTCTTCTTCTTCCACTGGGTAAGTATATTAGTACTTAGGCAATACTGTGCTTCAGAACTTCAACACTTCGACACTTCGGAAATTCGGGAACTGCGGGATTTTGGTAATTCAGCTATTCAGACATTCAGAAGAACCCAAATGTCCGAATTGCCCGCAATTCGTCCGAATTCACATACAGACCGAAACAAATTGCACATGTCTAGTAGATAGCTCCCTATTTCCAAAGGTATCAGGAAGCTACAGTGAGGGAAAAAGTATTTGATCCCTGCTGAGTTTGAACGTTTGCACACTGACAAAGAAATTATTAGTTTGTAATTTTAATTGTAGGTGTATTTTAACAGTGAGAGACAGAATAACAAAAAATAAAAAATCCAGAAAAACGCATGTCGAAAAAGTTATAAATTGATTTTCATGGCAATGAGTGAAATAAGTATTTGACCCCTTCGACTTAGTACTTGGTGGCAAAACCCTTGTTGGCAATCACTGAGGTCAGACGTTTCTTGTAGTTAACCACCAGGTTTGCACACATCGCAGGAAGGATTTTTTCCCACTCTTTGCAGATCCGCTCCAAGTCATTAAGGCTTCGAGGCTGACATTTGGCAACTCGAACCTTCAGCTTCCTCCGCAGATTTTCTAAGGGATTAAGGCCACCCCAGGACCTTACTGTGCTTCTTCTTGAGCCACTCCTTTGTTGCCTTGGCTGTGTTTTTTGGGTCATTGTCATGCTGGAATAACCATCCATGAGCCATTTTCAATGCCCTGCCTGAGGGAAGGAGGTTCTCACCCAAGATTGACGGTACACCCCAAAGCATAATGTTTTCATCTCCATGTTTGATGGTGGGGATGGTGTTCTTGGGGTCATAGGCAGTATTCCTCCTCCTCCAAACACAGCGAGTTGAGTTGATGCCAAAGAGTTCGATTTTGGTCTCATCTGACCACATTTCACCCAGTTTTCCTCTGAATCATTCAGATGTTCATTGTCAAATTTCAGATGGGCCTGTACATGTGCTTTCTTGAGCAGGAGTACCTTGTGGGGCGCTGCAGCATTTCAGTCCTTCACGACGTAGTGTGTTACCAATTGTTTTCTTGGTGACTATGGTCCCAGCTGCCTTGAGATCATTAACTAGATCTTACCGTGTAGTTCTGGGCTGATTCCTCACTGTTCTCATGATCATTGAAACTCCACAAAGTGAGATCTTGCATGGCGCACCAGACCAAGGGAGACTGACAGTTATTAATCGCACTAACGGTTGTCACCTTCTCATCAAGCTGCTTGGCGATGGTCTTGTAGCCCATTCCAGCCTTGTGTACGTTTACAATCTTGTCCTTTTAGTCTTGGCCATGGTGGAGAGTTTGGAATCTGATTGATTTCTTCTGTGGATAGGTGTCTTTTATACAGGTAACGAGCTGAGATTAGGAGCACTCCCTTTAAGTGAGTGCTTCTAATCTCAGCTTGTTACCTGTACAAAATCTTGCTCATTGATAGGGACTCAAATACTTATTTCACTCTTTGACATGCAAATCAGTTTATAACTTTTTTGACATGCATGTTTCTGGATTATTTTTTTTTGTAGTTGTTATTCTGTCTCTCACTGTTAAAATACACCTACCATTAAAATTACAGACTGATCATTTCTTTGTCAGTGGGCAAACTTTCAAAATCAGCACAGGATCAAATACTTTTTTCCCTCACTGTACCTACCAAAAGGCTGAAAGACCAAGATTGTTTTTTTTAGCCAACTTTACAAATACTAATTACAAATTACTTAGTATTAGTAATTAATCTGCTCCTACAAGCTATATAGTGAGTAGGGGCATGTGTAGTAAACAGTGAGCAGCCACAGGCTGCTCACTGTTGTAAGAAAAAATTAAAGAAAATCCTCCCCCACCCCACTTTTATAAATGGCCGCATGGTGGGGCAACTTTTAACTAGCAAGCCCCCATCCGTGCCTCGTGAGTGGGACTATTTAATTAAACAAGGGACATAGGTTCCCCCTGGCCCACACCCATGAGCGGCGGGTATATATTATTTGCAAAGGAAAGATTTTATACAGGTTGTCAATCATATCTAGAGTATAAATGAGAGTGAGTGCTTTATGGACTAGATTTTATTCTGCAAAAAAAATGAAAATGAAAATGTTTATTATTACTTTAAGGGACACAATAAGCACCCAGATTACATTATCTCAGTGGTCTGGATGCAGTGTCCCTGTCCCACATAGTCCTGCAATGTAAATCATTGTAGTGTTTGAGAAACTGCAATAATTACATTGCAGTACTAAGACTGACTCTAGTGGCTGTCAATCAGACAGCCATTAGAGGCACTTCTTGGAGTTTTGCCCTGGTTGCGCTTCCTGGTTGCTAACCATCTTTTGGTCTCCAAACTGAAGCAGGACGTCCACACTCTCCGCATGGGGACATCCAGTGTCATTAAAATCCCCATTGGAAAGCATTAAAGCAATGCTTTTCAATGGGGAGTGCCTAATGCCCTCTCGGCACTCACTGTGCATGTTATTTACCTCCCAGTCGGCTGACATCTTAGGAGGTGGAGCACCGATCTAGCACAGAGGGACATCGGCACTGGAATCGCGTAAATAATTAACATTTTTTTTTAACCCTCCAGCTGCCAAGGTGAGGGGATAAAAAACAGATTTGTATTCCTAACACTATAGAATCCCTATAAGGTAGTATACTGGTTAAGCTAACGTTGTTTTGGTGCTGAGTATCCCTTTAAGGATTTCTTTTTTTCAGGGGAGGTTAATTTTTTCATGTGAGCCAGAATTAGAACCCTACATTAGCTATTGTTAAGTCTGCATTGTTTGTACAATGCCATTTTAACTCCTTAACGACCTAGGACGGTGCACTACCGTCATCGGCATTTTAGCGTTAACGACCGGTGACGGTCCTGAACCATCCTAACGGTAAGCTGTACTTGCCTGATTGCCGTCGTTCCCCCGGTGTGGGGAGACTGCCTGCAGCCCAGACAGTCTCCCCATGGCGAATTAGGACCCCTGTGGCCATGTGATCGCTCAACAGAGCGGTCACATGGTTGCAATAGGTGTCCATGTGTCTGCCTGCAGGGGGACTGCCTGTGCTGACAGGCAGTCTCCCTGCTAGTGTAAAATCATAAAATAAAATAACTGTTAATGTTAATAAATACAATTATTATATATGTGTATATATATATGATATATAGACATATATTACATCTATATAATATATGTCTATATATCATATATATAATGTCATACTAAGTGTATTTTTATATTAATATGTACTTATATTAATATAAAAATACACTTATAATTAAATTACACACGTATATATTATATATATATATTATTATAAAATACAAATAAGTAAATAAAATAAAATATATTTTTTTAAATAATAAAAAAACTATATGAAATTTTATTCTAACTGTATTTTGATATTAAAATATATATATTTATATCAAAATACACTTGGAATGAAATTGTGCATATATATCTATGTATATATAAATAAATAAAATAATACGAAATATACATATGACCAAATACAAAATTACATAAATAATTATATAAATATACACGTAGACATCAAATATATAAATATGCATATATATTTAAATTGTACGTGTGTATTTATGTAATATTTTTACATAATTAAGTAATTTTATTAATTGAAATTTGAGGGACCTGTCTGCCAACCCAGGCCAAAAGTCCACAGAATTTAATTTGCTAGCACTGTATTTTACCCTGTAACTTTTTATGACACCCTAAAACCTGTACATGGGGGGGTATCGTTTTACTTGGGAGACTTCGCTGAACACAAATATTAGTGATTCAAAACAGTAAAACATTTCACAGCGATGATATTTTCAGTGAAAATTACTTTTTTTTCGCATTTTTCACACACAAACAGCACTTTTACTGATGATATAATTGTTGTGATATGTTTTCATGTTTTGAAACACTAATATTTGTATTGAATATTTTTATTGTTGTCGTATCACATATGCAGGTATCATCTTTGTGAGTAATGAAATAAAGGTTGCCCACGCAGGGGCGCAAGAACAAGGAGAAAATTAAATGTGGCGTTGCCTACGCAGAGGCTCATTGTGAAATATATAGATTAGGGTACATGGATCTACGCTGAGGCCTGTTGTAGCTTTACAGTATAACATCTGTCATTAACACTTCATGAGCATTCTAACGCATTGCTGATAATGTACGTTGCGGATTGTGTAGTAAGGCAATTATCAATCCTATATATTCAATTTTCCCTGCAGAGTAAATGTAAACTTTAAATGGCTGACCCCGTAGGGTGCATAACAACCTATGCAAAATCATAAGCATCAAACAATATAAGCATAACTAAATCTAATTCCATTACCAAACAGTCCCTCAATTTATCATCACATGCCTCGCATTACTTCTGTATATGCCGTGGCTAAGTATCAATATATCAGCTGCATACCAATGCTTGGGGAATATATATGTGTATCAGTACAGGACAAGAGATGCAGTTTATCGCCTGTGCAGAGGCAAGTATTTTGGACCGTTGAAACGTTTATAAACGTTACGCGGCTTTATGTGCTTAGGCTTAAAACAAATATATGGCGGTTGTGTTCTGGCTCGGTATGAAATACAGTTAATGGCATGTGTTTGGCTAAGTGCTCGGTCTCGGTTACTGATGCATGTTTTCTTTTCAGGAACATGTATCGTATATCAATCTGCGCGTGGATAAAGTATGGTTATGGACTAAGTTTTAGGCAGAGGCATTGCACCAGTCAGGCGACAGTAAATCATGTCCACTAGCAGTATAATAGTGACTTATTAATTGCACCGTAGGCATGCTGTGGAACCAATATATATAAATTGAAACTAACAATAAACGAATAACTAAGATAAATACTGTCAGACTTTTGACATACTCGTTTTTAAATTGAGCTGAGTATGTATGAACTAAGGAGCAGTGTATCGTAAAGCAGTAATAAAGGGTAGGAACCTAGACCTAGCTCACACATTTTTAAACTAGAGTCCTGCATGTTCCATTAGTTCCTCAGTGATATGGGAGCTGATGCAGTGTTCATATATGGAGGTAAGAAAGCACATCTTGATGAGGTAACTCATGCATTGCTGGATCATCATGTCGGCCTGCATGGCCGTCTGTGAGGAGTCTCTCACTGTGTTTCCATCATACTGTCCCTGGGTCGCCAGGCCTCCTTTCGTCCCCCCCCAGCCGGCCCCCGCCCGCCAGCCGGGCCCTCCGCGGCACTGTGGGCACTCAGGAGCATGAACCGTCCTCTGGACCCACCCACAAAATCCGCGGGTCGTCTGCTCCCTGCACCTCCCCAGCTACACGTGAGTCCACTTTGAGCGTGCACTCTGTTGTCTCACCTGGTGCCGGCCACATATTTGGAGCTGGTGGCTATCTCCCCCGACCACCGGTCCGTCGGGAGGGCAGCGTTGGTCCCGCCCCACCGGGCTCGCAGCATCAGGGACAAAAGCTCTCCGGGGACCCCACAGACCCAGAGGCTCAGATGCCCGCTCCACTAGTGGTCGGGAGCTCAGCGCGGGGGTCTGTCCGGCGCCCAGCACCACCAGGGCCTGTACGAGGTGCTTCAGTCAGTCTCCCTTGTTTAGTCCTCTGTGTTCCGTCTCCTGTGGAGTAAGTCTGCAGGCGGGCCCCGGTCTGGTGGCCTTTGCCTGTTCAGGGGATCGGTGTTGGCCCCATGCGGTTTCTTCCGCCCTGGAGTATGTCGTCCCCATGTGGCCGGGATTACCCCCACCGGCCGGGGGGGGGAAGCAGGGCCGGGCCACCCCTTGTGGCTTTGCTGTCCTCAGTGAAGAATTGCCGGGTGTCGGTCTTCCCCGGCCTGTTGGGCCACTATCCGCGCGCCTACAGGTGTCTTACATGTCCAGGCCCATTATGGCGTGTAGGCCCGGCTTACGAGACTCAATGTCCCCATCCCATTACCGGGTTCAGTGTGGTATCCTCGGGCAGCTTATGTGTTCCTCTTTGTCAGCATGTAGATGAATCCAGCTTAATTGTATTCTGTGTGCTGTTTTTTAGCCGTTTTTCTGAGCTCAGCCTGGGAGACATGAGGTTCTGCTGCCATGCAGCCTGGCGGCCCGGCCCCGCCCCGCCCCCCGAAACACTAATATTTGTGTTCAGCAAAGTCTCCCGAGTATAACAGTACCCCCCATGTACAGATTTTATAGTGTTTTTCAAAGTTACAGGGTCAAATATATGGGTCAAATATTTTTACATTGAAAATGGCCAGGTTGGTTACGTTGCCTTTGAGAGCGTATGGTAGCCCAGGAATGAGAATTACTCCCATGATGGCATACCATTTGCAAAAGAAGACAACCCAAGGTATTGCAAATGGGGTATGTCCAGTCGTTTTTAGTAGCCACTTAGTCACAAACATTGGCCAAAATTAGCGTTCAATTTAGTTTTTTACTTTTTTCACACACAAACAAATACAAACGCTAACTTTGGCCAGTGCTAAATTGCAGGGGAATACACTAAAACTGTTTTATTTAGCTGAAATAATTTAGGTGACTATAGTGTTCCTTTAATATTTGGATATCCTTGCTTGAAAAGTTAGAGGGAGTGCTGTATTTATTTAGCATAGTATAACTTTTGAATAGTTTAAATTTGAAAATGTGTTACGGAACCCCTCAACAAGTATTAGAGCAATATTCACAAAAGATCTGTTAAAAAAGGTACACCACTTATTCACTAAAGTAATATTGGTTGGAAGTTGAAAGTGAATTTTAAATTTATAGACATAAAAGCTAAACTTTAAATTTACTTTGATTCACTTTGAAGTCCTGTCCTATCAAGTTATCACTTTAGAGAATAACAGTCATTGTAATGATCTGATCTACCCATTCTCCAGACTATAAAATGAGAATCTTCAGAAAAATGTTCTTAAGACAATATAAATATACTAAAATATAATTTATATAGTAAACAACATTGCATTACCCACAGTATGAATAGTTATAGTATCTGATAAGTGTGTGGACTTTCCATTAGTATAGTAGACATTTGCTGATAAACACTTGTATACTCACAGTGCATAGTTAATTGCCTAACATCAAACTCCTTCTGTTTCCGTTACCATATGTCTCTGGCTAGATGGTTTAATTTGTTCGCTAATCTGTCATCTGATTGACCTCATTGGAATATTATTACATTGTATTCCCAAGAATTTTGCATTGATTGCCTATGATGCACTTTCGATAGAGACATTAAAAGCCATAGTGTTAGGCATACAAACAAATCCTGTTATATTTTTTTATTGTTTTGCTTACCTTTCAGTCCTCGCTGCACAATTCTCTGTGGGAAACTCCACCTCCTTGGCTAATATCACCAAGATCAATGATCTCAGCCACTCCAATGCTTTCTTATAGGAAAGCATTTGGAGGCTAGTGTACATGCGTGCGAAAACTGCGCCGGTCAAATGGTCTTTGTGAGTTTTCCTGGGCTGTTTTGTCAGAAGCGCCTCTAGTGGCTGTTAGTGGCTATTAGAGTGACAACCACTAGAGACATTTAAACCCTGTAATGTGAACGTTGCTTTTCCTGTAGAATGACAATTTTTAAGATGCAGATGCAGTAGAGGGGCATGGCACTCAGACCATTTAATTGAGATGATGTGGTCAGGGTGCCTATAAAGTCCCTTTATTGATGATCTGTTCAGCTCAAATCATATTGACAAATTAAGGAAGGGCTCAAAGAACCCACTAATAACCAGGGCTAAAATTTTATAGTGGCACATGGAAGGCAATATTTTTCCTCTGATGGTTGGGTATTATATGTCACTGTACCTTAGAGGATACTTTGTGTGAAAGGGAACAAGGAATTCATTGATATCATAGGGGACCACAGCTGTTACTGTGGATTTGTATATTATTGTGCAGGAGTTTGGAAGTCTGCATATCAGAGCCATGGGGGGCTAGGGAAGAAATGGCAGCCAGTTGGTACTCAACTCAGAGTTATTAACCTGTCACCTTGCTTGTATGCACATGGGTTGAGAGAAGAGGAGGATAGATGCAACTTTATTTTTAACTCCCTCTTCCACAAGTCGCGATGGAACAAGAAGTGGGTTGCTTGTAAATTGGCTTTATGCTTGCTATATTTACCCAGAAAGTGGCAGCTAGTGAAGTTTAAAGATGGTGGGGCAACACTGCTGCCCCTCCCTGGCTAGTTGTCTTGTACCCACGTTGCATTCTTAATACTACATATTATAATAAAAACACAAAACAGCTTCTTCCTTTAATCTGTTTATTTTGATAAATTGAAACATTTGAAGAATGGCCGTGAACCTTTATTATGGATTTCACAATTCCAATTTAAACATCAACATCCATAAAAATAATAATAATAAACCATAACTTTTAACTAAAACCAAATAAACCATTAACTATTTCCAGGCTCTGCCCCTTAAAGCCAGGAGCCATAAATATAAAATATTTATTAAAAACCAAATAAACCAAATCCACCCTCCTGTGATGCCCAGGAGGGTGACTTATATTCCATAATAAGGTCACGACAACATTCATAAATGAAAAGGTGGGGATGCATCTCAAATACTTACAAGCAGCCAACATGTGCCAGCCTTTAATTATCTGGCACAAGTTCAGGTAAATACATTTTGGCGCCTTAAAATTTATAGTCCCGCGGTTGACGTTGTTATATAGCTTGCTCCGCAATTACCCAATCAGGGAACCATCCCTGTGCGTGAGCTTCCCGCCGAACAAGCAACGCGCGCTGCCCAGCGCCTAACACCCTGCTCGCAAACCCCAACCCGATACTTACCCACAAACCTCCGCTCCATCACACTCCATGAGGCTGCTCCTCATTTGTCTGCCCTCCCGACATATTGTTTATTCGTAAATCTTAGGAGTGAACTCTTTTTGTTGGATATACAATAGGGCTTGAAACACTTTGAGACAGACAGGGTTGTTAACAACTATTGTTTGCAAATGAAAATCGGAGGAAGGCGAACAGCCGAAACGCGTCAAGTGATTGGACTGGTTCTTTTGGGACTTTTAATTACCTTTGTTTTTATTCACTTCATAATTTTGAAGAATAAAGTATTTACTCCTAATTCTACGTTCTGGAGATTTTACATTCAAAGGAAAAAAAGAAGTTCCCAGTGAAGGTCCTGTTTTATATATTCAAGGCATCAAGTTTGAGCCAGCTATCTAAGTGGCTCTATCTATGTGAGTGTGATTGGCACCTTTTGTTAATATATTGTATCAAGATATACTACTCTATGTTTTCTTTATTTGTTTTTTTCCAGATAATTTGACTACAGTGTGGGTAGTATTTCTTTGTTTTGTGTGCTCTCACCTATCAGTTATCTTGTATTAAATTAAAATCTGAAATTACAAAATTTAGGCTAACATACATAAAGCTAAAGCTGAGCATTTTTGCAAATCATCCATTTTGGCCTTAATTAAGAAATTTGGATTGTATTTTTCTACAATCCAAAATGTTGTTAATAACCCTGGAAGGAATGTGAAGCCCTTGTTACATTTCATATTTGTGTATGTGATTGCCAAGCGTAATATGCATACATACATGTCTATTAATTATTGCCCATTATATTTATGTCTGTGTATATATTAAAAACAGAATAATTTATAAAAATATGATTGTAATATGTACACATATTTATATTAATATACATGTGTGTATATATGTAAAAATGCAAAATACTTTCAGAAATCATATCAATTAGAAAAAATGCCATTTTTGAAGAATGGATGCACTCTTTGACACATAATCATTGATGCTCACTGACATACAGTTCCACTGATCAATACACATACACTCTCAGATACACAAACACTCTCAGATACACAAACACTCTTGCACTGACACACTAGCATTGATACCCACTCATTAACACACAGTGGCATCCACATTGGCACATACAGTAACCCAGGGCTTGAGTCCTGCAGGAACGGCGTTCCTGCACTTTTTCCACAGCAGCAACGCCTTTCCCGTAAGTTGTCCTACAGGACCTGCCCTTTGCCACACTGCCTACTCTCACTCTGAGCGCTGGGTCTCTGCTCTGTTATATCCTCTGCATAGTACATATGGCCAATGTTCCCAGCGGAGCGGTGCAGCCGGCGAACATGGCGGGAGTGCGGAATACAGGCTGTGGGGTGGCTGGGGGGAGGGCTCTGGGATAGGAGCTCAGTCAGGTACAGCATTGCCTGGGCACAGCTGGGCACCGGTTCCCAGGGACCCTGCATGATGGGCACAGACCGGGCAACGGGCGGGACCTTGCATTGTGGGACCCACTGCCAGGGCGAGGGGGCATATTCTGGGCACCGAGCGGGACCCTGCATGGAGGGCAAAAACCAGGCACCGAGCAGGGACTCTGCATGGTGGGACCCACTGCCAGGGAGAGGGGGTGCAAACCGGGCACTAGGAAAGTGTTTTATTAACTAATAAATAATAATACAGTCTCTGTATAGAATCATCCACTGACTGGGGGGCTGAGTGCAGTCTGTACTGAGGGGCTGTGAGTAGGGCGCTGAGGGCAGTCTGACTGGGAGGGGGGCAGTGAGTGGGCGCTGAGTGCACAGTAAGTGGGGTTTGTAATGGGCTGAGTGATGAGCAGTGAGTGGGCACTGAGTGCACTGACTGGGAGGGGGACAGTGAGTGGGCGCTGAGTGCACTCTGACTTGGTGGTGGAGGCTGTGAGTGAAGGGCCAGGAGACAGATGGATGGATGACAGGCAGATTGACAGACTGAGCCTGTACTCTGCTGTACTCTCTTTGTTGGCACTATATACCAGGGGATGCCAGTCTTTTTCACACACCTTGCTAAGACACTGTGCCCCATGCCAGGGAAGCAGCCTCATTCACACATCTTACTAAACATACTGTATTTTTTTCTTTTCTGATTAACATAGTTTTGTTATCTGTTATTGTATTTTACTTTATATACATTTAGGTTCTTCAGTTCTGTGCATTGGGAAGAGCAACTGGCTCGTTCTCCTCATCGGCCCCAGGATGGAACGTCCCAGGATTGCACAGTCTAAACACCAAAAACAGCCACCAGGAAATTCCCCTGTGTCCCGGTAGGCCATCATTTCACTGCATCAGACCACAAGGTGCATGGCTCGCTGAGGACAACTGCAGTGGGTGGCATCAGCCCTTCTTTGCCTTCTCCCGCGCTAAGTCTCTGCACTTATTCACATGAGATACCATACCATGGTCAAAACCAGCTGCCTCTCTAATCACCAATAAAAAAAAATAAAAAAATGTAAACTGCAGATGTAATCATTTCAGACACATTTTTTCTAACACACACTAATCCAGTAATTTTACCCAATTATTTCATCCATGATTGGTGGACTGGCAATGGGTTCAGTGTCACGTGCCATGTCTGATAGACCTAATATAAATAAATAAATAAATACATATCTGGTGTTCCCTCTGACCATTGATCATTTATTTGCAGTGCTTTCATGCCAGCAACCAAGTATTATACCTTATCTAGTATCTTGCACCTTGTCCTCGACAGTGCTCTTTTTCTGTGATTGATCCATAACTTTGACATATTTAAAACTCTTTGATGCCAGTTCCTTTTATCAGTAGATAGTGTCAGAGTTTAAGTGTGGTTTTAAAATCACCGTAGTTGACCATCCATGTTCAGCCACGTCTGAAGTCACCAGAGATGCTTCTTGTGAGATCGAGAGTCGAAACTCACTGGATCAGAAAAGACCCCAATTGTGTCTCTTAGGGATGTGCATGGGCAAATCACCGTAGTTGACCATCCATGTTCAGCCACGTCTGGTGACGTCCATGGTGAAGTCACCAGAGATGCTTCTTGTGAGATCGAGAGTCGAAACTCACTGGATCAGAAAAGACCCCAATTGTGTCTCTTAGGGATGTGCATGGGCAAAATATTTGGTTCGGTTCGGCGTTCTGAAATTCAGCACTTCGGTTCGGCATTCTGAAATTCGGCACTTCGGCACTTCGGATGTTCTCTTGCAGCCGCTTAGTAGATAACTCCCTAATTCCCACGGTATTAGGGAGCTATCTACCAAAAGGTTGAAAGACCTACATTGGTCTTTCAGTCAAATTTACTAATACTAAGTAAAGATTTCTTAGTATTATTAAATTCTGCCCCTTCTCGCTATCCCGTGAGTAGGGGCATGTCTAGTAAACAGTGAGCAGCCTGTGGCATTAGTGTCTAGATAGCATTATAGTCAACATCAGGACTAGAGTCAGCATTAACATGTGGGTTAGGGTTAGCGTTAGAGGGTTATTTACTAAAGGGAGAGTTGTCAGGAATTGAAAGTGAATGTTAAATTTAAGGCCAAAATAGCTGCAATGGGAAAATAAAATCCAAGTAATTTATACATTCAGTTTGGCTATTTTGGTCTAAAGTTAAAAATTTATTTTGATGTATCAACTATTCTCAACTTCGTGAATAACTCTGCTAATGTTAGCTTTATGCTTAGCATTAGAGTTATGAATGAAATAGAGTTAAAGAAATACCTTGACTTAAGGTATTTACTTTCTCAGACAGTCAACATTTCAAATTTAAAAACTATAAATGGTCAGGTATCTAATTTGGCCTTATAACGTAATAAAATCCTACCAGAGATTTTCGTATGGGAGATGTATTTAAACACTATTTGGAGGATTTTAGTGCAGTAGCGCACATCATGTTTATAAAAATTCTCAACAAAATTGCAATTTACATGTTAAAAATGTGAAGGTAAGGTGGAAACTTAAAACATGCAAGTGGTTAAAATAGCCCCATCACAAGGCTCATTTAACTAATTATGTGATATGCCCCAGAGTGTCTACTTTTGCTGATGAAATGCATTTATTTAGTAAAACTGTGAAATGCATTTTTATACATTATTTCATAATAAATTATGTGCTTTATTGTACAAATACAAGACCTCTCTGTCCTAAGAAACCACCACAAAAAGTATAAAATATGTGTGTGTGCAATAAGTGAGAAAAATAGATATTATAGTTGAACACAAAAACCAGCAGAATGGCCAATATGTCTGTTTGTGTTGCGTAAAGGTTTCACTAAGGGGTTAATCAGTGACCTATACTTCGTACGCCATCTGAGTAACATTTTGAGTAACCTTCTGTAATTGTGGAAAAAATGACAGCAATGAGCCGAGTGAGCTTCAGAGGAAATCATGGAAGCAGAGAGTTCCCATAGATTACTGTCTGACCAATAGGTGGCTCTCCTAAACCTACAACCCCCATGATGCTGTGCAGGCTATAAATGATAATAAACAAAACAGAGCCCTGTCCATTACGGGTAATATGTGGAATACCAAAGGTATAAGTAATTGGCATATTGGTATTCACTTTATGATTACTTAGGGCTGTCTATAATACTGGGTGCTTCTTTACGTGTCTTATAGTATGCAGACAATTAAGGGCCAAAACTGCTAAATAGGATTCCACTATTTTTCCATTTTGACTTTTTTTGCCTATAGTTTGTGATGTTTTATAAAAAATTAAAAACTAAAGATTTTTGCTGTATGTCTGTGTAACATGTAAGCAGTTGAACCTAATTTTTAACTTATTTTTTAAGTTAAAGGAACAAACATGTATTCCTGACCCTATAGTGCTAAACCCACCATTAATGTGGCTTGCCCTCCCTTACCCCCCTTAAAAGCATGAAAAACTCACCTTATTTCCAGCGCCGTGCAGGTCTGCCAGCACTGGCCCCGCGCCCTTGGTGACATCAACAGAATTGCAGATTCTTTGCCATTTTTTTCCATGGGGAAAGCATTGGATTGGCTAAAATCATCAAGGGGGTGGGGCCAAACACAGTTTTGGCCAATTAGCACCTCCTCATAGAAATGCATTGAATTTTCTCTGAAAAGGCAGTGTTTGCATGAAAATGACTGAAGGCAATGATTATACTTACCAGAACAGCTTCATTAAGCTGTAGTTGTTTTGGTGACTATAGTGTCCCTTTAAATTAAAATGATAGTTTTGTCATAGAGCGCACTGCAATGGGCTGCGCATGCCTAGGACAAGCTTGCTACCTTTTAGACGCAATCGCTGTGAAAAATAAATGAGGCTGCCTGGCTGTTGAGTGGCTATCTACTTACCAGACCCATTGCACTGATTTTACTACTTGCTGCCACAATAAAATAATTAACAGTGCCACTCAAATGTCTGTATAGATAACATCATTGTGAAACCCTCATTCCGCGCTGTTCTTACATATTGTCCCTGAACATTGTCTACCACGTTGATGACATGTCACTTTATTAAAGGTTCAAAGCTGTAAACTCAGGTTGGCGTTTTACATGAGAACAGCTTAATATTTAACAGAATTACACTGTTTGTAAACACTACATGTGTCCGTATTATGGGTCAATGCAGATTAAGTGTTAAAGGATTCAAAAAGAGAATGCTCCATCAAGTATACCATAAAATGAACAGTTATGATATGTAGTTTTTATATTACATGATTTTTTTTAGGGTCAGGGTTGGTTTGCTAGTGCTTGAGTTTCTTTTTACTTTAAATCCAAAAACATATTGACGTTTCTAAAACAAGCCAATGAATAAGCTTTCAGTGATAGGCATTATCGGAAGCCCAAATAAAAAACAATCTTCCTTACTAGTTCCAGGACTAAAGTGGGAGAACAAGGGGTTGAGCTAACAGGCGCCAGGAGGACAACTTTGAAAACCTTAAACTCCATAAACTTAGATGGCACCCACAACCTCCAGCCTTCATAATTACGTCAATGAGATTAAGTTGTTCAATAGAATGGAGTATTCCTTTAATTAAAAAATGTTACCTGGCTCCTTTGGGAAGCATATAGTGGTCATGGATTGATTATGGTTAATGGGGCTATTCTCTTGTCTATTCGTTATGGCAACTTCTTCCTTTTACTCAGTGTGACAGATCTCTCTGTCTTAAACTAACAGAGACTTATTCTTCATTCGCTAGTTTAATTTGTGTTTTCCCGTTCATGTGGACTCTATACCGTTCCCTTTTTAACTACCGAATAAAACTCCCAAACGGCTGGCCACCCAGTAGAGAAGTGTGCTGCTGGTTAACCTCTTGGCCCCATTAGAACATTGAGGTTAAGCTCAGACACCTCTTAATTGATGCCTGTAGCTGGATGGCCGCCATTCGTATCCCGAACACGAGGTCGTGGCCATTTTAAATCCACGAACGCTCAGCGGTGTTCGGCTGTAAACTCATGGAACTAAAAACAGACACTTTTTGGCACGAACACCGCTGAAGCCGCCGACCTCCCTTCTCCTTCGGTAGAAAACTCACGAAGGTCCCGGTATTCGGTATTTTGTCCGCGAATAAGCCATACCCCAGATAGCCATCCCGTGGAGTCTATTCGTATGGAGAACAGACTTTGTGAACACTTTGACTCCACAGCGATTGGACTGTGTGCATAGGATCTGAGCGCTATTCGGTACTTTTGTGCGCTCAGATCCCAGCTATCTGAATGCCTGTATTATGTCCAGTTATTGTAAAGTTATATATTTTTATGCATTTTTTTATAGTCACTTAAAATGGCGTTTGGTCTTTGTCCAGGGAGATAATTGAATTACTTCACAATTATCTCCCGGGCAGAGCAGAGGGTCTTGGGTAATTAAAGGGGCATGGCTACATGTGTAACACTGTGATTGGTTGTTGTAATGTCCTTGTCACAGTCTCCCATTTGGTCCCTTAGGGGAGTGTCCACCAAGTGGGAGACCTGCATAAATACCGGGCAGGTAGCCCTCAGTAAACCAGATTCCTGCTGACCCTCAATACGGAGCTTTGTCTCGTCATTGGGGGAATTATTCATATGGATTATGCTTGTTCAGCTGTTTGGGAGACTGACTGGTTCGTGTGATTGCTGTTCGGCTGTTTGGGAGGCTTATTGGTTCGTGTGATTGCTGTTCGGCAGTTTGGAGCGTTCAGTGGCTACCTCTGCATTTGGGAAGGGAACGTCCAATACGGCTGTAACCCTTCTCCTACCGGGGGAGCTGTAACACTCAGTCAGGAGCATCTCATTTTCATGTTTGGAGACTGTTCTTATACTATAATACTTTGTCTAGCAGAGGATTCTGAGACCGAGATTCTGTCTAGCAGAGGATTCTGAGCCATACTGTGGCTGCTATGCTAAACTGTTCTAAAGACACAGAATGTGCATGCGCATGTGGAGCTCAGCTCTCTCTCTGGGGAGGAGTAAACCTTCCCTGTTGTGTGCATGGCATGGGCATGTTGCATGCACTATAGAGGCAAAATTGATCATTGAAACTTCGTCATATGTTCCAGACTGTCTGATTGACAACCTTGGTCAGCTGCCTTACAGTGTCAGTGATTTTAACATGTCACTGCCACTATAGCTCACTCTTAGGAATGAAATTGGGCTTAGTGTTCTGTTTCAAGCCCTCAAGGTGATAACGTAGTGTGTTTATGTGTGTATGTGCACAATGTATTAAGCAGGTAAGAGTTTCTTAGTAACATTTCTTAATTATATGTAATTTTTCTTATTATCATCACATACATAGCACAAACACATTGCTCAGTGGTAATGTAAAACAGCAAATAAATGACAAGCAAATTAATGTGAACTGAAAAACAGGTGAATATGAGCCACATGATCTCTTTAGAAATTGAACATTTTAATAAATCAAGAACAATATAGATACTATTTTCCTGGCATCGGTTTACATTGAGCTGGACAGCCAATCCATAGGAGTTGGTGTCACAGAAAAATGTAGTTTGAAATCTGCACTCGCACCTTTAAACCTGATAACTGCACAACAAGAATCACGCCACTTAGCTGGTTGGTAGATCACACTTTCCTGTCACTATCTCAGAAGCAGGTGACCATTGTCATTTCCAGTTCCACATGTCCCTCAAAGAACAAGGGTTAGGTTCCTCTGGACTCTGATCCCTGTAAATGCTCACTGATTCAGGTGACTTGAAAGGCAGGCATCGGACACTGAAATATATCATTTACAACTTGTGTCTGATTTCTAATGTCACTAATGTGACTCATTGAGTGCCAAAGGATGTAAAGTGTGTTTTGTGCTGTTGTTCATTTCAATACAGTGAAATAATTAAACTGTGCATGTGGGTAACTAACTCCAGCTTAATAAAACTCACCTCATACATCACTTAAATTCTAATTTAGTAATGTTTTCTTAAACTTACTTTAATTAAAGGAACACTCCAAGCACCATAACCAGTACCGACCACTGTAGTGGTTATGGTGCCAGGAGAGCCCTGGTGCTGTCCTATTTTAGCATGGTTTGACAACTTACCTGGGTCCTGTCAGGCAGAGGAACTGGGTATCTCTGTAGAGCAAAGCATAGACCTTTTTTTGTTCTGTAAAGCAACCTGCCTGCAGTGGATGTGGGCACCTGATGGGACAGTGGAACGTTTTCAAACCATACTAATATAATTTACCATCTTACTGTTTGACGGGGCCAATGTACTTAGTGATCATACTGCTTGGTGTGTTCCTTTTTTTTACATTGTACCAAATTTATCCTCTAATGTCTCACTTTTCAGTAAACGAGAGAAAAGGGATTGAAAAGCCAGCTTGTTCTATTACTGCAGTCTTGACTTGTGAACGCTTTACTCCAATTATCATGAAAGGTGGGGGTAGGCAATGAACATGTGGCATGGGTTATCCTGAAATACAAGTGTGGTCCTGTAGTGAGGGGGGGAGGGAGAAGTGCCTCATTCTTAAGGGGAGCAGTGCCAGATTGTGTATTGGGGAAGATGGCAAAAATAGGCTGTTGCTCTGTGATACATTCACACTGTGCTTCTCTTAAACACAAAGCTTAGTTCTATAATACACTCATTACTCCCCACATAGTGAAATTGCATGTGGTAAAGAGAGTGCCACACATCCCAACTTTTCAAATAGACAGAGATGGAAATCTCTTTGTGATTTTGTAGGTGTGACCAAGTGGCTGCGAGACAGGACTAATCTAAGAATTTTTACATTCATTTCTTTACCGACAGATATCCATTCATGTAATTGAGTGAGTCATTTACAACAGGACCAAACTATTTTACCATATACAAACTAGTTTCTTATCACATTATCTGCAGTTTGAATACACATTGGTTATTGTTCATTGCTGTGGAGCTCTGTGACATTCTCATATCCAACAAACATTATGCTCCTACAGGCACACCAGGGGAAGGGAGCCCATGGGCTTATTTGTGTTTTGAAAAACATCTTAGCCAACATCATATTGGCCTAGCAGCTGCTCTGTGTTCACACAATTTCCAGACTCCCTGAACTGGAAATACTGCAGAATTTGTAATACAGCTGCTAACAGCAAATTAAATAGTGGAAGTACTATGTTTGTGATTTAGTGTCTTATGATGATTTTCTTGCGTCGTGTAGTTCTTATGACCATGGGCATCTGCAGGAATTTTTCCGGGGAGGGGGCAGAATTGTAATGACATCTTTGCTTGGTCCCTTTTTGACAGTGTCATGAAAGGGAAGGGGCATAGTCATTATCACATAAAGCC
Source organism: Pelobates cultripes (assembly GCA_933207985.1). Lineage (NCBI taxonomy): Eukaryota > Metazoa > Chordata > Amphibia > Anura > Pelobatidae > Pelobates > Pelobates cultripes. The sequence continues at coordinate 123,288,602 of OW240912.1, forward strand.
AGGGTGAAAAACTTTTTCACAACTATGTTGTCAGGAATACATGTTTGTATTCCTGACACTTAAGCAAATTAAAGGAACATTCTGTTCACCATAACAACTTCATCTAAATTAAATTGCTATGATGCCAGGAAGCCCCTGAGTGCTCTCTTTCCTTTAAGGGGTTAAAAAGCTCTTAAATGGTTTAACTCCAAAGGCTTCCTCCATCTCCAGGTCGCTCAGTGGTATTCGGCTTCTGAGACAGAGTGTCAGGAAGTGCAGATTGACGTCAGGCATAGGTGCAGCTGATTGACTAGAGTGGTCAGCTGATACTCTAAGCCAGGCCCGTCCAACCTGCGCCCCCCCAGATGTTGCTGAACTACAACTCCCATGATTCTTTCAATTAAACAGATAGCCAGGGAATCATGGGAGTTGTAGTTCAGCAACATCTGGGGGGGGCCGCAGGTTGGACAGCCCTGCTCTAAGCCAATCGCTAGTTCCTGGTTCATAAAAATGTTTTATGTTTTTTATGAATGGGGAGCTACTGATTGGCTTAGAGTGCCAGCTGACCCCGCTAGCCAATCAGCGCCACCTAGTGGTGTACATACCAGGGTCGCGGCTGCGACCGGGCCCGGCCCACCAGTGGGCCCGGCCGCCCCTGCGACCCGGTGTGTATCCACTGGGCCAGCCTCTTCCCCTGGGGGGCCCAGGAGCCGACCACCCCAGGGCCCCCCGAGGCTGGCCCTGCTGACACCCGGAAGGCGGGTGGCCGGTCGGGCAGGCGCGCGCGCGAGGGAGCACTCAGTGCTTCCTCTTCAGCTCCCTCGCGCGCCCGCCGGCCCGACCGGTCACCCGCCTTCCGGGCGTCAGCAGTACCACTGGACCCCAGGGAATCCCCCCAGCACTCCAAAAGGTAAGGACGCTGGGAGGATTACATTTAAAAAAAAAAACAGTGTTAGAGTGTGTGAGTGTTAGAGTGTGTGAGTGTTAGTGTGTGTGAGTGTTAGAGTGAGTGTGAGTGTTAGTGTGAGTGTTAGTGTGAGTGTTAGAGTGAGTGTTAGTGTGAGTGTTAGAGTGAGTGTTAGAGTGTGTGTGAGTGTTAGAGTGAGTGTTAGAGCGAGTGTTAGTGTTAGAGTGAGTGTTAGTGTGTGTGTGTCTGCTAGTGAGTGTCAGTGAGTGTGTTACTGTGTGTGTCTTACTGAGTGTGTGTTAGTGAGTCTGTTTGATGTCAGTGAGTGTGTGTTTGTCAATGAGAGTGTATGTTTTGTAAGTGAGTGTTTATGTATGTCTGTCGCTGAGTGTGTCTCTGTCAGTAAATGTGTGTGTCTGTTAGCTAGTGTGTATGCGTCTATAAGTGAGAGTGTGTGTGTCTTCAGCACTTACCTTTCTCCAGCGCCGGACTCCCTTGGCGCTGGGGATCCCTCAGCCACTCAGCTCCGAATGCGACCGCGCACAAATTCAAACCGCCCATAGGAAAGCATTACTCAATGCTTTCCTATGGACGTTCAGTGTGCTCCTCTAGCGGCTGTCAGTGAGACAGTCACTAGAGGCTGGATTAACCCTCAGTGAAACATAGCAGTTTCTCTGAAACTGCTATGTTTTCAGCTGCAGGGTTAAAACTAGAGGGACCTGACACCCAGACAACTTCATTGAGCTGATGTGATCTGGGTGTCTGTAGTGGTCCTTTAAGTGTGTGTGCATCTGCAAGAGCCAAGGGAGTCCGGCGCTGGAGATCCCTCAGCCTCTCAGCTCCGAATGCGACCGCACACGCATTCAAACCGCCCGTAGGAAAGCATTACTCAATGCTTTCCTATGGACGTTCAGTGTGCTCCTCTAGCGGCTGTCAGTGAGACAGCCACTAGAGGCTGGATTAACCCTCAGTGAAACATAGCAGTTTCTCTTAAACTGCTATGTTTTCAGCTGCAGGGTTAAAACTAGAGGGACCTGACACCCAGACAACTTCATTGAGCTGATGTGATCTGGGTGTCTGTAGTGGTCCTTTAAGTGTGTGTGCATGTGCATGCACTGGCGTACATACCGCGGTCGCACGCGGGGGTGGCCCACGGATCAATTTTCGCACCGGGGCCCCATGGGTCATGTGTACGCCACTGGCGCCAACCCTACCCTGCAGCACTCTGTGCTTCCTGACACAGTAAATAAAAGTGAACACATTAACACTTATATTTCTTTTTACCTGGGGAGATGAGAAGGTCCAAAGTTTCCCTGCCAGGCCCAGGTACCAAAGCCTTATGATGTGTCCAGAATAAAGTAGAGGGTTCACTACACTTGTCCTTCCTGCTCTAATCTCCTTTTCTTCTCCTTCATTTGACACAGTCTTCTTTTTCTTCTGACACTGTCTTCTCTCCTCCTTGGCTCCTTCTGCTCCTTTACCTTTCTGCTACTTTCTGCTTCTTTTGCACCCTTCAGCTCCTTTCTCATTCTGCTCCCTTTCTGCTCCTTGCAGACCCTTTCTGCTCCTTCTCTTACTTTACCCCTGTGCTCCTTGCTGCCCCTTTATGCCCTTTTTTGCTCCTTGCTGTCCCTTCCTGCTCCTTCTCCTACTTTACCTTTGCACTTCTTCTGCCCCTTCCAGCTCCTTGCTACTCTTTTCTGCTCCCTCTGCTACTTTACCTTTGTGCTTCTTCTGATTATTTCTGCTCCTTTACCTTTGTGCTCCTTCTGTCCCTTTCTACTCCTTGCAGACCCTTCCTCCTTCTTGCTACCCATTCCTGCTCCTTGCTGACCCTTCCTGCTTCTTGCTGACCCTTCCTGCTCATTTCTTTTTTTTTGTAATTTCTTTTTTTTTTTTTTTTTGTGTGCATAGAAATAACATCGTTGCAAACATAGCCACAACAGCAATTGCTCGCAGTTTTATCAGACATTTAAGAACAACCGTGGCATTTAATAACATTGCACTTTTTATAATGCATTTAATTTTGTAAGCAACAGTAGTGGTAACATCTTTGTGCCCTCTGTGGGTATGAGTAGCGTGTAGTGTTGCAGTCTATGTATCTGCCCTAGACAGTTTTGCCCCGAACTGATATTCCATGTGGGTGTATTAGCGTGGTCCTTGTGTGACCGCCAGCGGGGGGTGGGGGGGTCGGTAAGACATAGTATGAGTATGCGGCTTGTGGCATGCTGTGCGGTATACATCTGCCTCCCAGTATGGGTGTCTGTGGTGTAACTATAGCGTTTGGTGGTATACTCTATACTGTATAGGCTAATTGGTTGTGTCTCGTGGAATCTGAGAAGGTAAAATTAGGCAAACTATAAAAAAGGAAAAGATGAGAAACACAATGTATTAGTTTCTAGGCGGACCAGGTGGTCCCTGGTACGCTCGATATGAGTTGGTCTCTAACTTTGCAAAAGTCTCCATATGCGTGTATGGTGGAACAGTAAGGAGAGGAGAGTTCCCATGGGCTAATCGGCCTCTGCTTCCTTAAGTGGGCAAACAGATATGAGAAGCTCCGGAGGGATTCCGTGGGGAGAATTCTCGAATGGTAGCCAGGTTAATCTGGGATAGTCCCTGGTGAGCTGCCGGTGCTGCTTGCAATATGCCTGTTGATAGCAGGTGTGTTTCCAGCTCTTGTTTATCTTGCGCTTTGTATAGAGTCCCGTTGTGGGTGAACAAGATGGCTCGGGGAGTGCCCCATCTGTAGGGGATTTCTCTGGACCGGAGGTGTTGTAGGAGGGGTTGCAGATTTTTTCGCCAGGCCAACGTATTCCTGGTGAGGTCTGGGAACACTGTTAGCAATGCCCCTTCAAATAGCAGGGGTTGTTTTCCCCTCATTGCGGTCAAAAGTGAATTCTTGTCGGCCATAGTCTGAAACCGCAGTATGAGATCTGCTGTCGCTGCCGCCGGTGCTCGTGGTGATTTTGTCAGTCTGAACATCCCATCCAGTTTCATGGACCTTATTTGTTTTGATGGGAGCAGGACCCCAAGGAACCGCCTGATGTAGTGGGGTAAGTCTGCAAGAACTACCGATTCTGGTATCCCCCTTATTTTTAGATTATAGCGTCTCCTCTGGTCTTCCATGGCGTCAAGCCTTTCAGTAGTGGTAGTTTGCCCTTGGGTTAGGACTGAGATTTGCTGTTCTACCTTGTTTAGTCTAGCGTCGTGGGCGCTGGAGCAGGCTTCCAGCTGTGTGATTTTTGTTGTGGCCCCTTCAATGGCCTTCCTGTAAAAGGCCATATCTGCCGCCAGATCCTTGCAGAGCTTCGCCAGCATTGCCTCCCTCTAGGATGTCTGAAGTGAAGTCCTCTGAGGAATATGAGGTGATGTCGTCGGTAAGCGCCATTTTGGACCATGCGGCCTGCTGCGTGGTCCGGAGCATTTCGCCAATATCTCTCCAGTGAGGGCTTTTTTCAGCTTTTGCTTTTTTGGACTTTCTCCCCATAGTTGTTCCGCGGGTCGGAATTGTTTGTGGGGACTTTTGGGCCCAGATTCCACCATATATCCCCGTTTTTTCAAAAGTCAGAGACGGAGCTTCGAGGAGTGTGTCCGCTCTGTTGCTCTGCTCCTTCCTGCTCATTTCTGCTCCTTATCCTACTTTACCTTTGTGCCTCTTTTGCCCTTCCTACTCTTTGATGTGCCTTCCTGCTCATTTCTGTTCCTTCTCATTTCTACTCTTTGATGTCCCTTCCTGCTCATTTCTGTTCACTGTCCTTTCTGCTCCTTCTCCTATGTTAACTTTGTGCTCATTCTGTCCCTTCCTGCTCATTGCTGCCCTTTACAGCTCCTTACTGACCCTTTCTGCTCCTTGGTGTCCCTTCCTGCTCTTTGCTGCCCCGCTCTGCACCTTCTCCTCCTTTACCGTTGTGTGCCTTCTGCCCCTTCCAGCTCCTTTCTGGCTAGGATATGCATGATGATATATTTTACAAGGAAAGGTTAAAGGATCTTAACATGTAAAGCTTGGAGGAAAAACGAGACAGGGAGGATATGATAGAAACATTTAAATACATAAAGGGAATCAGCACAGTAAAAGATGAGAGTATATTTAAAAGAAGAAAAACTACCACAACAAGAGAAATTAAATTAGAGGGACAAAGGTTTAAAAATAATATCTGGAAGTATTACTTTACTGAGAGGGTAGTGGATGCATGGAATAGCTGAAGTGGTAGAGCAAGCATGTCAAACTCGCGGCCCACAATAATTATATATTTGCAGCCCGGCGAGCCACGAGTTTGCCATGATTACGAAGGCAGAGTAGGCACCTGCTCTCCTTACATTGCAGGTGCCTGCTCTGCTCAAATTTACCCGGTACCGGCCGGAGGAGAAGTCCCTGGTGGCAGCGAGGGAGCTCAGTCTTCTTGCTTCTCACTGCTCCCTCGCGTGCCCTCTGTAGTGATGCCGGATGCCGGATGTCATTCCGGCACCCAGCATCACTAAACTGCGCGCGTGAGGGAGCAGTGAGGAGCAGGAAGACTGAGCTCCCGAGAGAAGAGGCCCCACACCAGTTCCTACGGGAGCAATAAATCAAATGATGTTGGTGTGTGCAAGAATGTGGAAATGTGTGTGTGTGTGTGTCAGTGTGTGTGTGTGTGTGTGTCTGTATGTCAGTGAGTGTGTCTGTCACTGTGCGTGTCTGTCTGTCAGAGAATGTGTGTCTGTCTGTCAGAGAGTGTGTGTGTGTCAGTGTGTGTGTGTCTGTCAGAGAATGTGTGTGTGTGTGTCTGTCAGAGAGTGTGTGTCTGTCAGTGTTTCTGTGTGTGTTGGTCAGTGTTGCGATGGCCGCGGCTGGACAGTGGAGGACCTGGAGATGCACAGGGGCATGCAATGCCACGTCACATTCCAACGTGACATCAACGTTCTCCACCTTCATATGTTTTCAAGGAGTAGTGGGAGGATCCGCTTTGGCAGAGTGCGAACGGCGCCATTGGGGGCAGGGCCGCCATCAGAAATTTTGGGGCCCCTGACAAAACACAAGGTCTGGGCCCTCCCCCCCCTTCTCCCCCTCGTTCCCTGCCTCTGGGACCGACCACGCCTGACAATGATGCAGGACTGAATGTGGTGTGTATAGGGGAAGTGAATTAGAATGTGTGTAATGGATGTAGTGTTTGTGTGTATTAGATACTGTTTGTGCAGTGAATGCAGAGTGTGTGTTTGTGTAGCGGATGCAGTGTGTGTTTGTGTAGCGCCATCTATGTGAGCAGAAAGGGAAAGTGGGGCCCGGGACTGCCAGAGCAGTCCGGGCCCGTGACAACCATCATGGTTGTCACCCCCTGATGGCGGCCCTGATTGGGGGTATACCAGATCCTGGACTCCAGAGTTGTATACAGGCAGCGGCAATGTGAGTGGAGTCTGCTTGTTGGCTAATGTTGTTTTATTTTTTTTGCTGTGGGCCGGGGTTTAGTAGAGGGGGGTGCTGGGATTTACTAGAGGAGGGTGGACTGGGATTTTGTATGGGGGGGAGGGGACTGGGATTTAGTATAGAGTGGGGGACTGGAAATTATTACAGAGGGGAGGACTGGGATTTAGAACAGAGGGGTGGACTGGGGTTTAGTAAAGGTGGGGGCTGGGGTTTAATAGAGGGGAATGCTGATTTTTTTTTTTTATACTGTTCTTTTCAAAACAAACCTATGTTTCTATGAAAATTTAAGGTTTTTTTTCGACCCACATAAACTTAAACCTTGTTTATGTGGCCCGTGCTAGCCTTTGAGTTTGACATGCTTGTGGTAGAGGTTAACACAGTGAGGGAGTTTAAACATGTGTGGGACAGTCATTAGGCTATCCTAGCTATAAGATAAAGCCAGGGACTAATGGGCAGACTAGATGGGCTGAATGGTTTTTATCTGCCGTCACATTCTATATGCAAAGATTGGAATGTATACTCTTCCACAAAGACCAGATTCTTTTTTTTGTTATAATGCAGTTCCGAATACAATTTTGAGTCCTTATCAAATGATTGTATTATCTGACTCAGTTAATTCATAAAACATTATTCACTGGGTTTTAGTCACTTCCTTTTTGTGTAATTTCTATTGTTATCAATGGTTAAGCTATAACCCTATTGAGGAGCTTTCTGGTGTAATATGCCCTTTTGAGCACTATGGAGAAGGTATTTGCCCTCACCCCAAGTGCAGTATAACCTGCAAAAAAAGATTGTACTTACCTGGAATCCAGTACCCCCTTCCTTGCACCCTTCAGCGTCACAGGGTCCGCACGTGGTCCAGTCGCAGTCTTCTTATAGAAAAGCCTGTGATTGGACCATTTTGCCTGGTCAGAGCACATACGCGTGCTCCCAGAAGGGAAGGGGATGGAGAAATTAAAAAAAACAAAACAATCTGCAATGGATTGAGGCAGGAAGGAGTGCAATGTGGGAGGGCATGACAGACATACTTTATGCACAGAATTGACATTGGCGTGCAACTTGCCCCCAGCACACAAGCTGAAACACTGCACATACATAAACCTACCACAATGACCACTTAGTATCACTGAAGTGGTCATGGTGGTTGGAGTAACCCTTTAACTATACATCCATTAAGCACCAGGGCAAACACTCAAGTGGAATTTATGCCTGGTTGTCAGCCATAGCTAACTGAGATATTAACCTCAATCTGTCCCCAAATACATACATCCAAAATATGCCAGAGTCACTACCTGTTAAAGGGACATTATAGGCACCCTGACCACTTCAGCTCTTTGAAGTGGTTTAGGTATAGTGTCCCTATTTCACCAAGTGCTACAATGTAAAACAGACAGCCACTTGAGTTGCTTCCTGGCTGCTAATGAACTTTTGGTCCAGTAACTGACGCTCTGCATGAGGACATCCAGCGTCAGATTTTTCCCATAGGAAATCATTGATTCAATGCTTTCCGATGGCGAGGTCTAACGCGTGTGCGGCACTTGCCACACAAACGCATTAGCGCTCGTTTGTTGCAGGACATCGGAGAAGGAGGAGCTGCACCCCAGCACAAAGGGACATCGGCCCTGGCATAAGGTACCGTATATACTCGAGTATAAACCGAGTTTTTCAGCACATTTTTTGTGCTGAAAAACCCCCACTCGGCTTATACTCGAGTCAGTCTGTATTATGGCAACTTACATTGCCATAATACAGACCAGGACCGCCGGGCTCATTACAAGCCCGGCGGTCCTGTTGGGGGCTGGCAGTGAGCTCTTACTTACCTTCCTGCAGCTCCTGTCAGCTCCCTCCTCCTCCGTGCAGCTCCTCGGTCAGCTCCGTTCTGCTCACAGTGTAAGTCTCGCGAGACCCGCGGCTCTCGCGAGACTTACACTGTAAACAGAACGGAGCTGACCGAGGAGCTGCACGGAGGAGGAGGGAGCTGACAGGAGCTGCAGGAAGGTAAGTAAGAGCTCACTGCCAGCCCCCCCACTGAACTGCCAATGCCACTGGACCACCAAGGATTCGATATTATTATTTTAAAATAATATAATATTAAAATAATAACATTATTTTATTATTATATTATTATTATTGTAATATTTGCATTATTTAAAAAAAAAATAAAAAAAATTGTCCCCCCTCCCTGCTTGTTGCCTGGCCAGGGAGGGGGGACAAAAAAACATTTAAAAAAAAATAATTCAAATATTAAAATAATAATAATATAGTAATATTATTATTTTAATATTATATTATTTTAATAACAATATTTTATTATTATATTATTATTATTTTAATATTTGCATTATTTTTTTAAAATGTTTTTTGTCCCCCCTTCCTGGCCAGGCAACAAGCAGGGAGGGGGTACAAAAATATTTTTTCTTTAAATAATGCAAATATTAAAATAATAATAATATAATAATAAAATAATATTATTAAAATAATATAATAAAATAATATAATATTAAAATAAAAAAATTAAAATGAAACTGCCCTCCCCTCACCCAGTTTACACACACTGCACAAACACACACACACTGCATTATATACACACTGCATTCATTATATACACACACAACACACAAACACACACACTGCATTCATTATATATACACACACAAACGCACACACTGCATTCATTATATATACACACACAAACGCACACTCTACATTCATTATATACACACACAACACACAAACACACACTGCATTCATTATATACACACAAACACACACTCTGCATTCATTCTATACACACACTGTAAATAAATATTCAATTAATGTAATTTTATTGGGATCTAATTTTATTTAGAAATTTACCAGTAGCTGCTGCATTTTCCACCCTAGGCTTATACTCGAGTCAATAAGTTTTCCCAGTTTTTTGTGGTAAAATTAGGGGCCTCGGCTTATATTCGGGTCGGCTTATACTCGAGTATATAGGGTAAATAAATAAAGGGTTTTTGACCCTTTATTCATGTCAGTGGGGGAGTGCAAGGGAGGGGGGAGGCAGAAGGAGCTATAGTGCCAGGAATACAGCTTTGTATTCCTGGCTCTATAGTATCCCTTTAAGCCTGCTACACATGCAGGGAATGGAGGCATTTAATTGATTTCTCAGGCAGGAATCGGTGTAATAGCAGAAGCTGCATGCCTGAACGTGTGCAGGTAATTGTAACAGTATGCATATTTGTAGATTTGTGCATTTGTGGATGTATGTGTCCATCATTTACAATTTATCATAAAATTCAATAGTGCCCCCTGAGTTTAGGTATTTGACAGACCCCTGGCTACTGGAGCATGTACTGTGACACTCCTACCATAATTAAGGTCTGGAGGTGCCCACCTGCTGGTGTATAAGCCAGGGTTAGCCAATCTTCATCACTCAGTCCAGATGTTGAGGACTACATCTCGCATAATGCTCTTACATCCATAATGCTGTCAAAGCATCAAAGGATATGTCATAAACATCTGGCGTTCCAGAGGTTGCCTACCCCTGGTCTAAGCCCTTCTTCTCTCAGTTGCAGTATAGCCAAGTTTTTCTAGTTCCTTCCCAACCAGTAACAGTTTAATAATTATAGATAGGCTATCCCTACTTAACTCCCTCCATTTCATCAAATTATTAATAGAACGTGGGTGGGGAATAATCATAAATCCTGTAAAAAAAAAAAAAAGTAAAAAGTAACGGATCATATTACAGAGTATATTTTACGATGGAATACCTGCTGTCCACAAGGAGGCTTTTGGTAGTTGTGTATTAAAGCTCCCAAGACAATGCATGGACAATATTTGCGGTAAGTGCTTTCGGGGTTTTGTGGGACTGATTAAAGGACCACTATAGTGCCAGGAAAACATACTCGTTTTCCTGGCACTATAGTGCCCTGAGGGTGCCCCCACCCTCAGGGTCCCCCTCCCGCCGGGCTCTAGGGGGAGGAAGGGGTTAAACTTACCTCTTTCTCCAGCGCCGGGCGGGGGACTCTCCTCATCTTCTCCTCCTCCTTGGCTGAATGCGCATGCGCGGCAGGAGCCGCGCGCATTCAGCCAGTCCACACTTAGCTGGCAAGTAAAACATCACTTAGATCATCTCAGTACAATTCAGGTGGGTTTTTATGTCAGTTTGCTACAAGAATCCCAGATGAGCTATAATGTCCTGTAACTAAATCCCTTTCTCCTGTAGTGCAGAGAACTATCCAACTGTAGTATCTTCTATATCTTCAGTCATTCTTGCAATATAATTCACACCTTTTCACTCTAAGGTTCTTCCCTGCTGGCCTCTAAAGGCCAACACTTCTTGAGTGCCAGCCAAATTACGGGACTCCACATACGGTGGGGAGAATAAAGGCCGCTCTCACAGGCCTGCTTACACTAATCCTGAAGTGGAGGTTGAGATTGAGTAGAATACGTCTTACATTTGTCTGAGTCCCTTGTCTGGCTCAGAAATGATATGAGTTTCATTCTCGTTCTTATATCATTCAGTATACAGTTGTGCTCAAAAGTTTGATTACCCTTGGAGTATTGGTAATATATGTACCATTTTTAAAGAAAACATGAGTGAGCAGGTGCCTTTTTTTGCAAATTAGAGGTGGGTTTTCATGTGGCTTGCAGTGAGAGGAGTATTTCTCTGACCAGTCTGCCATAAAGGCCAGATTGGTGGAGGATTACAGTGATGGTTGTCCTTCCACAGGTTTCTTCTGTCTCTGGAGATCACCCAAAGTAACCATTGGGTTCTTGGTCACCTCTACTACCAATTACCTTCTCTCCAACTGCTCAGTTTGACAAAGCATCCAGCTCTAGGAAGAGTCCTGGTTATTATGGAGGCCACTGTGCTCTTGGGAAAATTCAATGCAGCTGAGATTTTTTTGTAGCCTTCCCAAGCCTTCTATACGTTAACCAATCCTATCTCTGAGCTCTGTAACCAGTTCCTTTGACCTCATGCCTTTGATATGCATTTACTACAACTGTGGGACCTTATATAGACAGCTGCATGCCTTTCCAAAATCATGTTCAGTTCAACTGAAGTTGACACAGGTAGAATCCAATTAAAGTGGCGAAACATCTCAAAGATGATGCAGAGAAATGGAGTAAAACATCACTTAGGTCATTTCAGTACAATTCAGGTGGGTTTTTATGTCAGTTTTCTACAAGAGTCCCAGATGAGCTATAATGTCCTGTAACTAAATCCCTTTCTCCTGTAGTGCAGAGCACAATCCAGCTATAGTATCTTCTATATCTTCAGTCATTCTTGCAATATAATTCATACCTATTCACTCTAAGGTTCTTCCCTGCTGGCCTCTAAAGGCCAACACTTCTTGAGTGCCAGCCAAATTACGGGACTCCACATACGGTGGGGAGAATAAAGGCCACTCTCACTGGCCAGCTCACACTAATCCTGAAGTGGAGGTTCAGATTGAGTAGAATACGTCTTACATTTGTCTGAGTCCCTTGTCTGGCTCAGAAATTATGTGAGTTTCATTCTCATTCTTATATCATTCAGTATACAGTTGTGCTCAAAAGTTTGATTACCCTTGGAGAATTGATAATATATGTACCATTTTTAAAGAAAACATGAGTGAGCAGGCAAAACTCATTTCTTTTAGGTGCTTTTTTTGTAAATTAGAAGTAGGCTTTCATGTGGCTTGCAGTGAGAGGAGTATTTCTCTGACCAGCCTGCCATAAAGGCCAGATTGGTGGAGGATTACAGTGATGGTTGTCCTTCCACAGGTTTCTTCTGTCTCTGGAGATCACCCAAAGTAACCATTGGGTTCTTGGTCACCTCTACTACAAATTACCTTCTCTCCAGCTGCTCAGTTTGACAAAGCATCCAGCTCTAGGAAGAGTCCTGGTTGTTATGGAGGCCACTGTGCTCTTGGGAAAATTCAATGCAGCTGAGATTTTTTTGTAGCCTTCCCAAGCCTTCTATACGTTGACCAATCCTATCTCTGTGCTCTGTAGCCAGTTCCTTTGACCTCATGCCTTTGATATGCATTTACTGCAACTGTGGGACCTTATATAGACAGCTGCATGCCTTTCCAAAATCATGTTCAGTTCAATTGAAGTTGACACAGGTAGAATCCAATTAAAGTGGCGAAACATCTCAAAGATGATGCAGAGAAATGGAATGCATCTGAGCTAAATTTCCAGCGTCTGAGCACAGGGTTCTAATATTTTTCCAGCAATCTGAATTTTGCTTTGTCATTATGGGGTATTGAGTGTAGATCGATATAAAAAAAATATTTAGGCAATTGTAGCATAATGTTGCAACATGACCATGAAATGAGAAAAAAAAAACAAGACTTTCTGAATGCATATACAAATCCTCTTGTGATATTAGTGCTACAAGTAAACCTTTTTGGGGGGACAAATGGTATTATTAATTAATGAGTGTTTGCAGACAGTAGATAAATAACATACACTTACTGATAATTTTTTACTCAGGAGTCCAAGGTTGAACTAATAACAGAGCTCACTCTTTTCACTTGTAAGAGTTTCGGTAGCACAGACTGTTTGGGTTGAACTTTATCTTGGTAATAATTAACTGTCTGGCCTGTTATTTCCCAACACATAATCCACTTATGATTGTGCTCTGACTTAACCCCATTGTTTAGATGGATTTATAGCATGGGATAACAGAATTAGGAAAAAACTGCAACACAACATACAAGTACCACGTAAGTGGAGTATACCTTAAAGGGACAATGCACGGTGGATTTACATCCCACATTTTATAGGGGGCCTGCCATGCCCCTAACAATTTATGCTCATTATATTGAGCAGAAAATTCTATCTATACATTGTGCTAGCAGTTTTGCTAGGAAATATATAGATTAGGAGAAAAACCTGTTAGAGGCTCAACATGCCAAGGCAATGACTGCCAAGGGATAGCAAAAAAGACCTCCTACAGGAGGTCCTTCTCCTCTCCTAAGCATAGCAATCACAGCACACATGCTGTGGTTTCTATCGAAATTCCCTAGCTGGTGGTTCTAGCGCTGCTTCGTTGCCAGGTTTGACCTGCTTGGGGATGCGTCTTCAAACAGGTAAAATCAAAGATGACTGCAGAAAGAAAGCAGACTGCATGGATGATGGGTGTGGAGGTGGTGGGTGTTACACAAAGAGTAACATTCACAAAGCTTGAAGATGACAGAGCTGGAATGGAAGAAAGGTGAGTATTTTACATTGAATACACCAGGTAGTTCCGGGGTTTTTATTCTTACTTGCTACCCATAGGGTGCCTGCAAGCTGCTCCTGGTCACCAAAGGGTGGCACCTTTAGGGAAGGGAGTAATGACCCCCAGGTAAGCCAAAAAGAAATTTGTGAAATTCCAAATTTGTCCAGGAAGACTGAGGGTTAGGTGGTAGAAGGGGATACTTATACACTTATATTAATTAGGTTCCTGTCTACCTGGGAATGAGAGGAGCATTCTCATTGCTTTGCAGCCATACATATATGAGGTCTAAAAAAAAAAGCCATGTTTCTGTTTCTTTTCCACATTTGTCGTGTTTGCTCTGGCTATGTCTGGACTAAACTTAATTGTGATGTAAACTAAATCTTTAAATATATAAATATATCCTGTGGAATAGTCATTCTAAGATCTTGATATATATATTAAGAGAATGGTTCCGATTTAAGAGGAATATACAAATTTTAGATAAATGTGCTATGTTTACGCCCCTGGACGTTCTGGAATATAACATCTCAGATTTTAGATTACCAAAGTGCTTTCAAAAGAAAAACTCAAGAGAACTCAAGATCTTTGTCAAAATAAAAAAATTAAAGATCAGAACCAGCATTTACAGGAGTTTAGATGCAGAATTAAATCTAAAATACAATGGTGGGATAGCTGATGGCAAATAGGGAAGATTACGCAGTGTTTATCTCTGCAGGAACTTAATTTCAACCTAGTAGACAGATTATTATTATAATTTTATTATTTATATAGCACCATCAGATTCCGTAGCGCTGTACAATGGGTGGACTAACAGACATGTAATTGTAATCAGACAACTGGACGTACAGGAACAGAGAGGTGGAGGGCCCTGCTCAATGAGCTTACATTCTAGAGGGAGTGGGGTATAGTTACACAAAGGGTAAAAGTAGGGGTACGATGTTAGAAAAGTATTCATTGAGGGCTTAGTAGCTAATTTTGACAGTTGCAGGAGAGGAGTCATGGGGGGTGGAGGATAAAAACAGTTTAATTGAAATGCTTTCTTGAAGAAGTGAGTTTTCAATGATTTTTTGAATAAGTGGAGACTGGGTGAAAGTCTTACGGAGAAGGGAAGGGAGTTCCACAGAAGAGGTGCAGTCCTGGAGAAATCTTGGAGGCAAGCATTAGAGGTGGGAGTACAGACAGAGGATATACGTAGGTCTTTGGCAGAGCGTAGGGGCCTCGTCGGGACATACTTGTGTATTAGGAAGGATAGGTTTGAGCAGCATTATGTAGGGACTTGTAAGCAAGCACCAGAATTTTAAATTGAGCCCTATATCTAACTGGAAGCCAATGCAGGGACTGACAGAGTGGGGAGGCATGGGAGGTGCGAGCGGACAGGAAAATGAGCGGTGCAATCTGGGAGCACGTAAGACCACTGAGAAGGGTATTGCAGTTATCAAGGCGAGAGAGAACAAGAGCATGGACCAGCACCTTAGCCGCATCCGGGGTTAAATGGGGCGGATGCGCGCTATGTTTTTGAGATGGAATTTGGCGATGGATTGGACATGAGGGGTGAAGGAGAGGTTGGAGTAAAAAAAAAAACACACAGGCAGCGAGCCTTTGAGGTAGAGGTGATGGTAGCACCGTTGACTTGGTGGGAGTAGTAACACTTGAGGGAGGAAAGACCAGAAGTTCTGTTTTGGACAGGTTGAGTTTAAGGAAGTGAGCAGCCATCCAGTTGGAAATCGCGGAGAGGCAGTCAGAGACACGAGTTTAGATGGGCAGGGAGAGATCAGGAGAGGACATGTAGATTTGCTTGTCATCCGCATAGAAATGATAACAGATGACATTACTACCCAGAAAAGCTATATAAATGTAAAGATAAAGAAAACACTCTATGCTGGAGATGTAATAAACATCAGGGCAATCTAATACATATGTGGTGGTCTTGTGAAAAAGTTGAAAGTGTATGGCTGACAGCATTTGCCCTTATCTCTGATTCCTAATTCCAGAATTACCGGATAAGGCACTGTTTTATTTTGAGTTTGAAAACTTCCCTCCCCGCAAATAGAGCTTTGACCATACAAATATTATTAGCAGCAAAAATAATCATGGCGAGAAAATGGAAAAATCAAGGGGAAAGAGTTTGGTCAAAGATTAAAGATCAGAAGGAATATTATGTTGCCAGACAGAAACAGTTTTTACATACAAAAATTTGGGACACATAGCTGGCCAATCAGCCCTGATTCTATCTCCACTACCCTGAAACGTCTCATTTCTTCATAAAATTAATTAAAAAAAGCAATATAATTATTCTACAAGATCTTTATGCCAGGTAGTCTACAGTGTCTAGTTTTTATTGGTCCAATATATATAGTTGCCTTCTCTAATCTTGTGAAATTTCGTTTTAGCCTACCAGAAAAAAAGTAAAAGATAAATCTGGGACCAACAGAGACTTACTTGTTAGTTTTCTTAGTAAGTCATTATATTCTGCCTTAAGTCCTATATATATCTTCAATTATGTAAAAAAAATTCTATGTTTCATGTAAAATGAAATAAAGAAAGTTTGAAAATAAATATATGAATATAAAAATATAAATATAAGAAAATTGAACAATTCATAATAAGTTTAACACTATCTGTAGTGATTTTCTGTGTTTTATTTAGTGGTCAGTTCTAGAAAAGTGACAGTTTCCATTACAATAACAGGAAACCGTCCCTTTTCAGATTTGTTATCTATAGGATAACAATTTGTAGAGCACAATAGCTTACTGAAATGATTTATGTGTTAAGAGTGTCTCCTATTTTTTTCAGGTTAGAAAAAGTGCAGATTTTAATAAAAATGTACACTTTTATAAATAAACTGTGCTACATCCCTCTGGCTGTCAAGCAGACAACAATTTCTGTTACTTCCTAGTTTGGTTAGCACAGTGGAGCTAAACTCAAGATGCAGGCAACTGCCCAGAGCAGCTACCTTGCAAAGCCACTGTTTTTCTCTCACGCATGCGCAAGAGTAGAGCAGTGAGGTCTGTGGAGGATCCCGTAAGATTCTACTTTGTCTCAGTTTTTTTTTTGACTGGGTTAAATTTCTAGCATAGCACAGTCAAAATGAGTATTTTATACATAGTTACATAGTTACATACTTGCGTCCATCAAGTTCAGCCTTCCTCACATTTGTTTTTTGCTGTTGTTCCAAAAGAAGGCAAAAAACCCAATTTTGAAGCACAATTTTGCAACAAGCTAGGAAAAAAATAACTTCTAGGTAGTTGTATAGGGCCAAAATAATGTGTAAGGAAAAACACAAGTATATTACCCAAAGGAGTCTAAAATATAAATATAGAGAATGATGAACAATAGATTAGGGTAAACTGCCAACAATAACATAATTGTGGTGAGACATGATGAGTTAGACTGAGACAGCTGTAATGTCTGGAGGTACTGTTTTGTAATTTTTCTCCCAATTAAAATATGGCATAGGCTTGCTGTGTTGCAGCACACCCCATGTTAGTTTACAACACGTAACTGCACCAACTTTTATTTCTTATTGTTTATTCTATGGAACTCAATAACAACAAATCTTCCTAACTGATTGCTAATAATCATTAGGTCAGGCAGGTTTACAGACCAGCTATGATTCTCATACCCCAAAATTTTAATGGGTTCCACAATCATCGAAATAGGCTCTTTATAATCATCAAGTAAAATGCCAATAATTTACACTGAAGCTGCTGAAGCAGTGTACGTTCCTGCTCCAGTGAAATGCAGGCCCCTTTTATAAACTCTAACTGAAGTATTTTGCCACTTTTATTTTTATGATAATTGTGCTATAGTTGAAGAATCGGTCGATGAAATAAATTTCCGTTAAAGAACGGCTCCACAAGCTAATGCCATTCATAAAGAAAGATTGAAGATCACTAGAGTAGATGAATTTGCCAATAATTTCTCAGAGGGTAAACAGGAAAGCAACCAAGGGGAATACTGATTGCTAAGTGTACAAGAAACAATATATATTTATACAAATTAGATTTGTGTTTGAGGGTACATAATGTAGGGAGAGCGTGCGAGAAAAAGCATTCTGCTACTCTTAATACAGCACTCACACTCAAAAACACAGCATAAAAATATTAATTGGGGCAGGGCTTGACTAACGAGCTCAGCGGTCGCATTGTGGCAGAGCTCCGACAGAACCACTGAATTTTTGCCCTACAAACTGCCTAAATGAATTGCCTCAAAGGCGCTAAGACGAGAACTTTTGTCTTTCACTCTTAGGGGGCTCTCGAACATCGTTAGTGGATATGTTGAAGTCTTTTTTTGGCAGCAGCTCATCGCAGCAGTACTAAGGCTAACCTGCAGCCAACCTAGTGGACTGGGTGTGTGGGCAGCGGCCCATCTCATTGCCTGATCTCATTGATAGATGCCAGTGCTGTGAACCCTGCTTTCCCCCCTGCTGGAGAGGGTTATCCTGATACTTACCTGCTAGTGTTTGGGTATCTTTCTGCACATTTGCCTGACTGGGGCAACAGTCTCTTCAAGATGGTGGATGCCATATGCTTATGAGAATTCCAAGGCCAAATATCATCTAATATAGACAGGCTTGCTGAATTGTTTGACACTTCCAGGCTGTGGTGTGACCAAAGACAGCAGCTCTCTATGATGGAGCTACGCAGGGACCCTCTGGTTCTAGTTCCCACCTGTCTACAGCCTGCACAGAATATCTGTTCACATGCTGAGAGGAGGGCATGAGCATCCCATAGAGCACTGGAGAGATCTATGGGCACACTACTTATGGGCTCTTGGAAGAAGCCACGGCTGATACCATTCTCCAAGAGGGTGTGCCCATGCGCTCCGTCAACATCCCCGCAGTAGTTACAGGGAGAAGGTAGGACATCGGCTCTGAGAAGATGACGTCATATTCCGGCTCCCAGCCTCACTCTGCGGCGCGCGAGGGAGCTGAGCAGTCAGCTCAGAGGAAGTGCTCCCTCGCCTGCCGCCCGCACAGCAGCCAGCGCCGCCCAGCCCGACCGGCAGCCACTGGACCACCAGGGAGAGAGAGACCCCCCCAGCACTCCCAAAGGTAAGGAGGCTGGGGGGGGGGATTAAAAAAAAGTAAATGTGAGTGATTGTGTGTGTGTTTGTGTCTGACTGTGTGTGTGTTTGTGTCTATCTGTGTTTGTGTTAGTGTCTGTCTGACTGTGTGTGTGTGTTTGTGTGTGTGTGTGTTTTTGTGTCTGTGTTTGTGTCTGACTGTGTGTGTGTGTGTTTGTGTCTGACTGTGTGTGTGTGTTTGTGTCTGTGTATGTGTCTGACTGTGTGTGTGTGTGTATGTGTCTGACTGTGTGTGTGTGTTTGTGTCTGACTGTGTGTGTGTGTGTGTGTGTGTGTGTATTTAGAAGTGGAAGGGTTGGGTGGGGGTGGGCAGGCCTTGAGTTTTGACCTGTGGGGGCACCTGAGTTTTGATCTGCCTAGGGCAGCACAAAACCAGGATACACCACTGATCCCATCATCTCTCAACACTGACAGAGCCAGTTGGGAAAATCATTAGGACTGCTTGACAGTCCCTGTTTTTTTCATGTTCTGTTTATTGGATTTTAGTGAGACTTTCATGAACTCACAATGCATTTTACAGATAATTCCTACAATTCCCCAGTCACCTTACTTTTAAATAATAGTTCCAATCCTGTGTGTTTGGGGTTGGGGAGTTAATTTACCTCCCATTGCTTCCTGCAGTGAATTCTGGTTGCTAGCTTTTTGGGAAATAGCTCACTGGGTCTTCTATAGAGCACAACAGGTTAGTATACTGCTCCTGCAGTACAGCAGATGCTATGGAGCAATAACAGATTTATCATGTTGCATTTTTTTCTTTGTGCCTGTTCAAGCTTGCACGTTCAGTAATGTGAAGCACGAGACAATAGATAATGAACACCTATTAGAATGTTAGTCTGCAGATGGGGCTTTCCTGCTTTGAGAAATGTTCTAGTAAACCCTGAAAATTATGATGTTTGGTCTGTTACAGACAACGAGGACTATTTATTAACTTTAAAGGGACACTATAGGAACCCAGACCCCTTCTGCTCATTGAAGTAGTCTGGGTGATGTGTCCCTATTGCACCTGGTGCTGCAATGTAAAACATTGCAATTCCAGAGAACTGCAATGTTTACATTGCAGCTTTAAGTCTGCCCTCAGTGGCTGTCTACCAGACAGCCTCTGGGGATGTTTCCAGAATCGAAACGGACCTTTGGTCAGTTATCTGACGCTGGATGTCCTCACACTCTGCATGAGGACTTCCAGCGTCAGATTTTCCCCATAGGAAAGCATTCAATAATGATTTCCTATGGGGAGGTATAATGCGCACACGGCAATTGCCGCGCATGCGCATTAGGTCTCCCCGGCAGCTGTTGTTGGCAGGGGAAGAGCGTGGGTGGAGGGACATTGGCGCTGGATTCAGGTAACTGGCCGAAGGAGTTTCAACCCCTTCAGCCCCGCGGGAGAAGGGACGCGAGGGAGGGGGGCACCTTTTAAACCTATAGGAGCCCTTTAATAGTCAGAAATTCTAAGTGAAGTCAAAGTTAATTTCGAATTACAACACCCTATATGAGATTTTGGGGATTATTCACTAGACTACTAATGTCGGTTACCATAATACAATACAATACATCCCATGACCATCTGTGTTGTGTACATATACCTGTGTTTCTCTTGAAGGGTGTACTTCTACTCTATGTTTGTGCACATTGTTGTTTTTGTTGTTTTCTATTTTGATTATTAAGGTGTTGGGGATACACCAATTTACACCCTTCATACACCTTGTATTTTATTGGAAGCACCACTCTTGTACCTATCTGCCATGGTTGATATTCTGCATGGTGAATGACATGTTGATTCTTTTTGAACAACTGTTAAAGGGATTCTCCAGTGTAAGGAAAAGAAAGCCGTTTTCTGGCACTGGAGAACCCTGGAGTGCCCACCTCCCTCCTGCCCCCCATCCCATGTCGCTGAAGGGGTTAAAACCGGTGGAGACCTAATGCGCATGCGCGGCAATGACCATGCGCGCCTAAGACCACCCCATAGGAAAGCATTCCATGCTTTCCTATGGGGAAAATCTGATGCTGGAGGTCCGTTTAGATTCCAGAAGCGCCCCTAGTGGCTTTCTGGTAGTCAGCAACAGAGGGGAGACAGTTCTCTGGAACTGCAATGTTTTACATTGCAGTACTAAGTACAAAAGGGTCACAGCACCCAAGCTACTCCAGTTAGCTGAAGTAGTCTGGGTGCCTACAGTATCCCTTTAACTCCTTCCCCCTGGAGTCTCAAACAAGATAAGACTCACACTATTCTTCTTTAAACTGAGGTTAAGGTGCAGGTCATTCAAGACAATTAAATTTTTTAATTGACTCTACCTGCTTTTAACGGATTTCTTGTCTATCTTACTATGTGGAAAGCATACAGATTAAAGGAACACCGCAAGAACTATCACCACAACAGTGCTTTGTAATGGTTATGGTACCAGGAGTTGCCTGGCTACCCCCCTATTGTAAGTAGTCAAACCTCCACTACTGATGTTCGAGAGCTAATGTTTTCAGCCAATTAATTATATCTGCCTTGCAGAAGATCCTTTTTAGGAGCTTCCAGCTCTCCGTTGTCCCATGGCACACTATTTCAATTTTCAAATGGTTTGGCTTCTTACAATGGGGGGGGGATGCCATGAATGTCATGGCATCCCCCCCATTGTAAGAAGCCAAACCATTTGAAAATTGAAATAGTTAGCTTGGGACAACGGAGAGCTGGAAGCTCCTAATTAATTGGCTGAAAACATTAGCTCTCGAACATCAGTAGTGGAGGTTTGACTACTTACAATAGGGGGGTAGCCAGGCAACTCCCTATAATGATAAAGCAAAAACCTGATTTGTGACATCATTACAAATATATAACACAGAAAAAAGACTGAAGCAACACATTTACATAAATATTCAGACCCTTAACTCGGTCCTTAGTTGAAGAACATTTGGCAGCAATTAGAGCTATGTAAGCTAATAGGTCAGACTATATAAGATTATAGAATACAGAGCCGGTGCAAGGATTTTTGCCGCCCTAGGCAAACAAAAATTTGCCCCCCCAATATGTCCTGCCGACCACATGACATCACAATGCCCCACCCATATGCTCTGCCATATGGGCCAATGCCAGTTCTGCACAAAGTGTCTTTTATCTGAAAAGCCTACAGACACAGGCTCTAGACACCAGAACCACTACATTAAGCTGTAGTGCTTCTGGTGACTATAGTGGCCCTTTAATGCAAGGTAAATTAAAGATTAATGCCAATAATAATATATTGGAGTGCCTACTTACCACCAGATGAGGACAAGAGGATGATGATGGGCTCAGGCTGCAGTCTGGCTCCACTGGTCTGGTGTAGAAGAGGCTCTCTGGAGACTGTTTGTAACAGCGCTCACAACAATTAACAAACAGGAAGCAGTTCCATTTTTTGGGGGCCCCTTACACAGGTCATGGTCTGGGCCCCCAGGGCCTGACCGTGAGTATGCCTACAAGGCCCGCCCATAAGTCCACCTACATGGCCCACCCATGAGTTATCTCACAGGGAGTGGAGTGTATGTGTGTAAGGGATGTGTTATGTGTTATTGTAGAGGATGTAATGTGTGTGTTCTTATGGAATGTAGTGTATAGCGATACCAATTTGTGTAAGAGATGTAGTGTGTGTATAGGGGATGCAGTGTGTGTTTGTGTCTAAGGAATGCATTGTATGTTTCTTGGTGTGTGTGTGTAAGGGATGCATGGTGTGTTTCTGTGTATGTAATTTAATGCAGTGTGTTTTTCTGTAAGGGGTACATTGAGTGTGTGTAAGAGCTGCATTTTGTTTCTGTGTGTGTAAGAGAAGCAGTGTGTGTGCACGCGCGCGTAAGGGATGCATTGTGTGTTTTGGTGTGTCTGTGTATGAGTAGGGAGGCATTGTGTGTTTCTGTGTATGTGTAAGGATGCATTGTGTATGTAAAAGAGAGGGTTTGTGGATTTTTTTATTTTTTATAGTGCTCTCCCCTCCTGTCAATTAGTGATCTCCCCTTCCCTCCTGTCCCTCAGTGTTCTCCCCTCATGTCCCTTAGTGCTCTCCCTTGGCCCCCTGTCCCTCTCCAGTTCCACCTTGGTGGTCCTCTCACTTCCCCCTCTCCCCCCTTAGTGGTCTTCTCACTCCCACTTCTCCCCTCTTAGTTGTCCTCTCACTCCCCTCCCTCTCCCCAATTAGTGGTCTTACCTCTCCCCCTCCCCTTAGTGGTCCTCCCCTCTCCCTTAGTGGTCCTCCCTCTCCCTCCTCAGTTTTCTCCCTCCCCACCCCACCCCCTTAATGGCCCTTCCCCCCCCTCCCCAACCCCTTAGTGGTCCTCTCACCCCCTCTTAGTGGTCCTCCCCCCTTAGTGGTGGTCCCCCCCCATGGTGGTTCTCGCAACCCCCCTTAGTGATCCTTCCACTCTTACCTCCCTTAGTGGTCCTTCCCCTCCTCCCTCCCCCCCATGGTGGTCCTCCCTCCCTGCTTATTCTCCTACCTATGTAGCGTGGCCAGGCGGCCCGGACCGCGGTACATGAACTTCTGTTTCCTGTACCAGGCCACCAGCGGACTGAAGGGAAGCGCTCACTCAGTGAGCACTTCCTGTCAATCCGCCGGCGGCCGGGGGCAGGAAACAGAAGCTCCTGTACCGTGGTCCGCGCCCCCCGGCCACGATACATTGAGTGACTCAAATCTGGCGCCCCCGGGCCTGTGCACCCTAGGCGACTGCCTAAGTCGCCTATAGGATGCACCGGCCCTGTAGGAATATATACATAGAAAGGCCAGATTAGACTTTGCCAAAAAACATCTAAAAAAAAAAGCCAACCCAGTTCTGGAACAGCATTCTTTTGACAGATGAAACTAAAATCAACCTGTACCATAATGATGTGGAGACCCGATAGGCCCCAACAGCGTGCGGGCCCCGGTGCAAAAAGTATGGAGAAGGCTTGGAATGGCACATAATCAGAAGCATACCACATCGTCTGTAAAACACGGTAGAGGCAGTGTGATCGCATGGCTTCCAATGGCACTGGATCATTAGTGTTTATTAATCATGTGACAGAAGACAGAAGCAGCTGGATGATTTCTAAAGTGTTTAGGGATATATTTTCTGCTCAGATTCAGCCAAATTCAGTGAAGTTGATTGGACAGCGCCTCACTTTCCTGATGGACAGTGACCCAAAACATAGTGCGAAGGCCACACAGGAGTTTTTTAAGGTAAAGAAGTGGAATACTTCTCAAGGGCCTAGTCAATCACCTGATCGAGCATGTATTTCATTTGCTGAAGACAAAACATGAGGCAGAAAGACCACGAACAAACAACTGACGACAGCTGCAATAAAGTCCTGGCAAAGTATCACAAAGGAGGAAACACAGCGTTTGGTGATGTCCATGCATTCCAGACTTCAAGCCATCACTGCCTGCAAAGAATTCTCGACAAAGTATAAAAAAATTAACATTTTATTTATGATTGTGTTAATTTGCCCAATTTCGACAATTTGAGTCCCTGAAATAAGGGGACTGTGTAAGAGAATGTTTGAAATTTCCTAAATATTTCGTATAATATTTTGGTTCAACCACTTGAATTGAAGCAAAAAGTTTTCAGTTTAATTGCATCTCGATTGTTTCATTTGATATCCATTTTGGTTGCGTAGTGCGTACAGAGCCAAAATTATGAAAATTGTGTCCAAATATTTCCCTACTTAACTATATGTTTATATATATATATATGCCATTTTGAGTAACGATGTGTATTTAAGATTTTGGAGATGTATTTTAAAAAAAATACTTTCAGACCATTATATTTCAGTTATAGAAATGTGTTGCATTGTTTATAATGGAAAAGAACATATCGTAATGGAATATATATTTTAGAGGCATTTTTAGCTAATCCAGGCAGGTATAGTGACTCACAGAATTTGCCACATACTAATGATCTGTAAGATATTACATGATATCCTCACAGATATTTGTTGTGCTGTTGCTCCGGGAAGTGACTGACTGTGCTCTAAGATACAATGCAATACAGCAAATGCGTGTATCAGGAATATTTACCTGACACACCCTGGGAGGTGCGATTATACAGTAAGGATACAGTAAGCAGCACAGGAAATCAGACAGTCAAACCTCAAAATCTTATATCTGGAGGGTATATTATTTGTCACTCAGGAGCTGATCTATGATTCGTAAGAGATATCTGATATTAACTCATTTATTCACAGAATTGTACCTGTCATTTCACTTGTATAGAACTTATTATTGGTACAGCCAGTCTTTCCTATATCCTCTCATACTCGTGGGGTGGGACTACGTGTAGAAGCAGAAAGAATGCTAAAATAATAAGATGTCTTTTTAATCCCTTAATGGCCTAAAGAGTAAGCAAATCTTCTATCAGTTATCACAATTTCCACTTGGTCACTGGCCACTAGTGAGTAAAAAGTTAACCCTGGCAAATAGAACTTTACTTCTGATGAGTGTGCAATGGACCCTATAGGCTTGCAGTGGCAAGTAGCTTTATGCCTGTTTAGTAGCACAGAACCTGGAAATCTTGGTCCTGTGATATATATATACCTGGTGAGTTCTATGTTTTGAAGTCATTAAATGTCACATGTTTATTAAATCAATTTTCATTTTGTGAACATGAGGTCTACAGGACTTTTGGAACCATCACAAAGTAGAGGCTAGAACTCGGATTGCCATCACTGGACACTAGAGGTATGGCTGTAGTAGACCTTGGAAATCCGTAATCCTAGAACTTCAAGGAATAGCCCTACCTTTTTCACCGTGGCCATGAACCTTTGTTGTACCTCTACCCAGCAAGAGGAATGGCTGCCAGATTGCAGACAAAGCTTACGGAAATCATAGAAAACCTCTTAACATAACTAGTTGATATATCAATTTATGAAATTAAGGGATGAGATGTTCCTCTCGTTGACTCTAACTCCAAGCACCATAGCCACTACAGCCCGATATAACTTACCTTGGTCTCACCAGCCACCTGCACTGCAATGTCACTTTTGTACAACAGCAGAACTTGATCAACTCATTCATTGGCAGAAAGTGCTCAGCTGGTGTTCTCAGCCAGTTAATGAATGATTACACTGGCATTTGGCTTCTTCTGCTTGAGAAGACTGGATGCCCAGCTGAAATGGCTTGACAGATTATGCTCGGATGGTGGCAGGGCACTCCAAGCCATAACCACTACAGCGGGCTGTAATGGTTATTTTGCTTGGAGTCTTTATTTAAGCCAAAGTACAGACTTTGGCCATTGTTTCTGGGACATAGAAAATGACTTTATATAATTGAAAGATGACCTTCAACAGCATGTGACCTTCAACAGCATGGACCAACACTCCACAGGCCACATTCAACAACCTGATCAACTCTATGCGAAGGAGATGTGTTGCACTGCGTGAGGCAAATGGTAGTCATACCAGATACTGACTGGTTTTCAGACCCCCCCGGAGCCTCTCAATACTGTATAACTGCACATTTTAGAGTGGCCTTTTATTGTGGCCAGCCTAAGGCACACCTATGCAATAATCAGACTGTCTAATCAGCATCTTGATATACTACACCTCTGAGGTGGTCCGTTTATCTTGGTAAAGGAGACGTGCACACTAACACAGATTTGTGAACAATATTTGAGGGAAATAGGCCTTTTGTGTACATAGAAAAAGTTGAGTTCAGCTCATGAAAAATGAGGGCAAATATAAAAGTGTTGCATTTATAATTTTGTTCAGTGTGTATATATATATATATATAAAGATGAAAAGATAAACTGCACTCCAAGGACTTCAGTAGATAAAGTAAAACTTAACTTTTATTCAATCCATAAAAGTATCAATGTTTCAGCTTCCACACGGAGTTTTCATCAGGACAAAAAAAAAATATATATATATATTTATATAGTGGGATAGGTTACAAATATGATATTAACAAGTTTTCTTTCTAACCTTACTTACTGTGTATTATTTTTTTTTGGTCTCCTAAGATTAAGATTATTAAGTTGTTTGCTTTCTCTTACATATTTGTTAGCAATAACAGTGGTTATTGCTTTGTCTGGCACCAAAGTAGTTAAGCAAAGGCTCACTCAGGTTAACTGTTATAGTGCCTGCAAGACCAAGGATTCAACAGTTCAGGGATAAGTTTATGGAACAGAATATGAGGGTAATTTGGCACAGTGCTCAGTCTTATTTCGATTTACCTGTCCATTGTACACAAGGCGTGCTGTGTCTAGGATCAGGTATGTGATGAGTAACCCTGTTTGGGTGTGTGCGTCTGATGAGGATCCTGACACACTCCCTTATCACATATACACTCCAGAGACTTGTAGGTGAGCCGGGGTTTAAAAAGGAAGCCTTGGGAGGAGAATTTCAGTAGGGAATTAGAGGTGCAGGAGGAAGCAGGTTCCTAAGCTTCGATAGCAGACAAAAGTGAAAGAAAAAAGTAAAAGTCAAGGTAAGTCTTGCTGCAATAATCTCAGCAGCTCACAAATATCTTTATTTCACTGGCCTAAGGCGTAAGATTTTATATACAGAGAAACAAGATCCTTTGATTATATGCAGACAAGAAAGAAAATGATTGTAAGGGAGTTTCCTTGTAAACGTGCAAAGAATTATCCATACTTGGGATTACGAAGACAACATTTACTTTTGTGATCCGTTTACTTTTGAGATTCCATGAAAATGCATACTGCAAAATCTTGCCTTGGAGAGACCCTGTGAACGATTTCACATGAGTATGAAGATGGACTAAAACATCTACAAGAAAGTTCTATGGAATGTTCTTTATTCACAGATATATCTTTAAATATATCACCTTTACTTCACAGAAAGATGTGATAAATAGAAATGTAGCCTTTTTATTCAAAATAATCTAACAAAATCAGGTTGTTTGTTAAAGTAACGTTCTTTAGGGAGAAGCCTTTTATGGATTAACCTAGTGTGGTGACACCCATTGGAACGTACAGGACCATAAAAGGACAGTTTAAGCGTGTGATAGTGTTCTCATTGGATTTGTACCACTTTTTCACTAAGCAACAACAATCAACTCCAGGCCTTCATTTGTAACTCCCATCTAAAGAAGCTGGAAGTGATGGTAATACGAATCCAAGTTTGTCCATACAGATACATAAGAATTATTAAACGGAGATCATTGGATTGACTGAACAGACATATGGATCACATGTTCTAGCTTTCTATTGATACATTTTATTATTTATTATTATTTTAATTTCCAATACAAATAAAGGTAGTAATTTTCATGAGATACCCATTACCTTAGAGAATTGAGAAATGGCATGATTAGATATTCCGTTAGTACTTATAAATGTTTTCTCTTTCCAGGGACTGGTGGGAAGAATTCAGACACTTTCAGGATGTGGGTGTACTTCATACTTTTAGGTAAGACTAAAAAGTTTTTTTTGTCTTAGAGAAATTACCGTTTTTCAGTAGAAGCAGGTATTGTGTTTTTCGTACAGTCCAGAATATAAAGTTATGTAACATGGTATTAGTTACGGTCACCATTCAAAAGCATCGCTCAACTGAGAAATGTAAATACTTTTTTGCTTGACTGCATGGGACTTTTGTCTGCAGAAAATAACTCCATAGTGTTTTATAACTGGAACTATCCCATACTATAAGATCAAATAAAATAAACAATAGAGATTAATTTATATATTGCTCCCCTTTTTCTATCTTTTCTTTTTTTTTTTTTGCATATATACTTTATTAGGTATCAAAGCAAGGCAGGACAAAAATATATCTTACATATTGCAGTGAAAGGTAACAAAATGAACAGAATAGAAAAATAGAATAGAGCATCCACGCAAAAAAAATACAATAAAGGTAAACATTTCAATGTAATCGTCACATCAGTACTTTGTACAACAGTATTCCCAAAAAGTCAGACATCAGTGGTATTACTCCCCTTTTCTAATAGTTTCATCCCTCATTTGCTTGGCACGAAGTCTTGCAGTTTATGGGTTTAAGCATTCCATTGATTGGTATGATGCTAACTTGAATATTTGTCCACTGTTTTACATTGATCAGAAACAGACCTGAAAGAGAAACAGGAAATATTATTTCATTTTTTTCCTGGTGGTAGAGGATGCAATATTTCATTCAAAAAGGAAAATACTATAAATAATTATTTATATATACCAATACAATGTACTATGCTGTACAAATCTATAAAGATCCTTTAGGAAATAGACTTACGGGACCGTGTCCAACCAAGCAGAGATTCAAAATCCAGTGTATATAGTTCTCATTAGTCCTAATTTAAGATACCATAGCCAGTTTTAGGAAATACAGGCTTTTCTGGGTTTTATGTGATACACTAAATATAACTTTTTATCTTAGTGGGGTTTGTAGTGTAGGTATGTCACTGTTTTAAATTGAAATACTAAATACTAATAAAATGTCAGGCGCCAATATGGACATTATGATTTAACTACAGAAGTCACCATTAAGGTTTATGGGAATTTTTGTAGATACATCATATGGAAAGTTATTTATAAGTCTTGAATAATTTAGAAAGCTTAATAAATCAAGGCCTGTGTTAGAGTCTGAATGCTGAATACTTCAGTTGGTTTCAGAGCAAGATTACAGGTAACCAAGATTACAGGTAGCCGCCTAGGGCCCAGAGGACAGACAGGAGCCTTGGAACCATGAATTTGCTTGGCCTCATTAACCATCACTATGTGAAGAATGAAGGGGGGCAAACTGGAAACATATCTAGTACTTCCCTGTTTTGTTTTACACAGGATTATAATGTGGAAAACAGTCACTTAAAATATTATCTAATTCATTTTTAGCATTTGGCTCAGTTACGGCAATCTTAAATTTGTATAGTTTTGGAAGCGAAAAGCTGAAAATAAACCTGAAAGCTGAAAGCCTGGAACAAATTATAGCACCTGATAAATCACCAAGGAAGTGTCTTCAGAATTTTAGCTTCTCCTAAACATTGCCATGCATTCATTTCACTGTCTGTGTTACTGTAGCTGTACAAAGCAACTCTTTGTTCCTTTCATAGCTTTGCCACGTCTGCTGCATGCCCAGAAAGATTGCTCATATGGAGCATGCAACCCTGCTGTGGGAGACCTCCTTATTGGACGAACCAATTATTTACGAGCTTCCTCCACTTGTGGATTGGTGGAACCAGAGACCTACTGCACTCCGTTTGGAGAGGTATGTACAGAACAAGATA
This sequence comes from Pelobates cultripes, assembly GCA_933207985.1. Lineage (NCBI taxonomy): Eukaryota > Metazoa > Chordata > Amphibia > Anura > Pelobatidae > Pelobates > Pelobates cultripes. Next base: position 123,318,328 of record OW240912.1, read on the forward strand.
ACTATTGCGATTATGGCAGCTGTCAAATATTGATATATCCACTCTTTTGGTTTTGATTTTTGGTTTGATATCCTTATTGTAAAGTTTGTTGTAACAAAGTTGTGTTTATATTGATATAACCATAGAGGTTGTTGAGGTTACAGCAACAATCTGGCTGCTGAATCTCCGATTATTCTGGGAGCTTTACATCCACGTGCAACAACATCCTATTGATTACAGCAGGGTTCTCCAAACTCTGGCTCTCCTGATGTTGCTAAAGTACAACCCCAATGATTCTTTTAATGAAAAATATGGGAGTTATAGTTCAGTAACATCTGGAGGGCAAGAGTTTGGAATACTGTGGTTTAGAGGGTAGTAGGTGGTCTGTGTTGAGCATAGCACAGCACTATAGCTGCACACTGAATTTATCACTGGGTGCCAAGAAAGGATATAATAGTCTGATATTTCTTTTTACCAAGGTATAAAAGGGAACAGAGAACAAAGATCTGTAGTGTCAGGGGCCCAGATCACCTGCTTCCCTTTGGGCTACAGTCCACAGAACTTTGGTTGCCTAGTGTTCAAATATTTACCCCTCCACCAACAGAAAGGAAAAAAAATAAGGGTGGAATGTATGTAAAAGATACAAGAGAGAGAATACAATGCAGGCACGATCTGATTATTACACTCTTGGTTGCTAAAGGGGAAATGTGACTTTAAAGAGAAGTGAAAGTTGCTTGTACTTTCAGTAAGGATGAATAATTTAGTGGATATTAGTTAAAATCTTACTTACCTCCACTGCATTCCCACTTAGTGGTGACTTCATCGTCCAGTCCACGTGTGTGCACTCAAGCATCTATTGCAAAGATTTGCGTGCATGCATGTTTGCCATTTTCTCCAGCAGTACGGTGCACATGCATATTCCATGCACATTTCAATGCAATAGTTAGCTAATTTACATACTTTGCCTGGCTTTACCAAAATAAAAATCTGTGCAAAATTGTCAGAAAAACAGAGCATGGCCAACTTTTAGTTAAATCGTCGGTGACAATCCTTTTTAATGTTTTTATCAATTTTAGTCCAATATAATAACATTATATTCTGATGGAAGTGCAAAGAGATTTTGTAATCATTTATATTGTAAGATACACATTCAGCAAGGAGGGTGAAGGAAACATCTTGAGCTATCTGCTAAAAAAAATGAATCACCTCACTCATTGGCTTAAGTTGGTTAGCTCAGGGGAGAGGCCAGGTATGGCTGGATGTAAGCTTCTGAGACAGTTTCCATGGAAACCAAAAGTATACCAAACTCAGGAGACATCAGGGCATACTTGTGTTGTTTAATAAATCATGAATTTGCAGCCTGAGTTACCCAGAGTTTTAACTTAGCTAAGATTTGGAGTTGGATAATACTATTATATAGATAGACAGTGCAACTTACCAAGGATGTATTAACAATTGTGAATGAACCTGAATAATCCATTTCAAACAGATTTCTCTTTTTAAGACCTTATAGATTATCGATCACATTATACAGATATTACATTGCTACATGACAATGAATAACTGATGACAAATGATGTGAATAAGGCATGAGTGATTTAAACTCTGAAATAATACTGAATCAGGATGAAAATAGCAATGGGGACACTGCCCCTTGCACAGGGTTATCAGATTCATTTTGTGAAACTTGTCTGGTCTTTGTGAACAGTGGGGAGGATTCGTGTACGCCTCCTCTTTCAGTGTACAGTTCATGTCTTGTGCCTCAGTTGGCATGTTTGGGGATGCTTTGCGGTCAGTATTTAAAGGTTTTATAATTAATTGTTCTCTGTTTTAATTATACATTGTTATATGCTAAATGAATCCCTCCAGGAACATAAAAATGAAAACGAGAGACAGGAAATAAAAAGTAAAAGCATGCATTATTCACACATATAGATATAAACCGAGTAATATATATAATTCAATATCATTTTGTTTTGGTTTGTGTTGTATTTGACAATATTTTTGTAATATTAGTCCTGTTCGTTTAATTGTATCCTATATCTTTAGCCTCTACTAGCTAAACCCATCTACTAACTAAAAGAAAACTGTCATAATTTGTAATTATTTCTGAAAATAAAAGATTACATGTCCTATAGCTACAGTTTTTACTACATTGTAATTAATATGTTTAAGTTAAAGGGACACTATAGTCACCCAGACCACTTCAGCTCAATGAAGTGGTCTGGGTGTCAGGTTCCTCTAGAGTTAACCCTGCCTGATGTAAACATTGAAACTGCTATGTTTACATCTGGGGTTAAGCCAGCCTATAGTGGCAGAGGCGCATCGGCAATGATTGAGGCATATTATGCCTCAATCCCGCAGAGCGTCCATAGGAAAGCATTGAAAAATGCTTTCCTACGGACACTTTAAATGCGCGCGCGGCAGTGCAGCGCATGCGCATTTGGCGCCGGTGATGTCAGGCGGGGGAGGAGAGGTAAGGGAGCCCGGCAGGGGGAAAAGGGTGAGTAGCTGAAGGGGTTTTAACCCCTTTAGCGACGCGGGAGGGGGACCCTGAGGGTGGGGGCAACCTCAGGGTACTATAGTGTCTGGAAAACCAAGCGGTTTTCCTGACACTATATTGTCCCTTTAATAGGTTTTCAATAAATCTTCTGGCTCAGCTCTGTGGAGGCAGCCATTTTAGTCCTTACTTATCTGCGCACATAATACATACTTTGTAGCTCTGAAACCATCCCATAGTGCATAATAAAATGCTTGGTGCTTGTGCATTACATCACGATTTTTAATAAAAGACACTAGCTCTTGATAATCTGCATCATTTTTGCTTGGGTAAACTATGCATCCGACCAAAGCGCACTTAAAATAGCTACCGCGGAGAACAAGAGTAAGCTTTACATCCACTGAAATTAGTTATTTATTTTAATATAAAATCAATAAAATAATGTGCTTGATGGGTGTAATAGATGTAGTTTTTCATTTAAATACTAATACAATGGGTTACAGATTTCCTTTAAGTAAATTATTGTTTTAGTTTTTAGATTACTATATTTTATATGGGGGGTGGGTTGTTTGTACAATTCATATTCCTTTGGGCATTCATACCAGCTGCTATACATAGAAAAACTATTTTCATTGTGGAAAGGGGGGCAGTTAAATTCCCTAAATGAGACTGGTGGCTTTGCATGTGCAATTCCGTTTAGAACAGACATAAAGGTCATTGCTTGCCCGTCTGTTTAGCTATCATTGTGTACTGTCTGGATTTTATGCCAAATAGAACTATAGCAAAGTGCGCTATTTTGCAAGCTATTGCAGACCCTTGGCCGTAGAGTGGAACAATATCCTAATGTACAATTTGCACTGATCGTTGTTTTTTTGTAAACTCTGTATATTCAAGCACAGCCTCTCTATACTTCACCAATAATCTCTATACAGGTGAAGACTGAAAAGCTTCACATTATTACGCCTCCCTCTTACAGTTTCTTGATCCTTCATCACTGTCCCCATATTTGTTATTTGGTGTGTTACATCTTGAACTATTAGCAAAAATATCCTTAATCAGCACAGAGCAAGCTCCTCATTTGATGCACTTGAGCTGCCCAGTATTCTATTAGTAGATTGCCGAGAGTACTTCAGGAGTGCTTTGTACACGATCAGCCCTTAATGGAGCTGGATAGAGAGGCTCTGCATCATCCTGGCATTTATAAAGAGACATAATAAATAAAGTAAAACTTGCTCTTGTTCTGAAAGTTCTCCATGTTATGTCATGGTGGTATATTTTCCGGTATGTTTCTAAATTTGCTCAAGATTAGACTATTTGGATAGCAAGAAAGAGTTAAACTTGATGTTGCACTGAGAAATCTAGCACATTTTCCATGGTATATTTCTCAACAAGCTGCTGAAAAAAGGTTTGGCCGTACAGATGTTTTGACAGATCTTTTATAGCTTCTGTGTTTAAGAAAAAATTCCCACCCTATGATATACTGCAGGTGGAGAACATATACATGTTATCTGCCCGAGGGCTGGGCATGGAACCGCATCAATAAAAGGATTGGTATTTACCAAGTGTAATGAATATTAATTTAACTCATGAGTGCTCGTTTCAGCATATCCCTTCAAACCATAAGATTATATGAGCAAGGCTTCCACACCTCTTATTTCACTGTGTCTAAACTTGTTATGTCACAACGCTTGTTTGTTTTGTCTAACCATTGCAGAACACTGCAGGAAAAAAATCTGGTTAGTTATAAATAAAATAATAGCAATAATAATGATATCTGTAGTTTACTTTCAGTTTCTATGGCTCATGGACTGGACATGATATAAAAACAAATCTTGGTCTCACCACCAAATGCAGTTAATGTAATGGGGGACTTCCTGTGCAAGGCCCAAGCAGCATGTATCCTGCCTGCTTCTATTTCTAGTATATCTGTGTTTGGTTATGGCAAAATAATCAATATTTAATAATGCATAATAATAATTTATTAAATAATAGAAAAAAAATTACTTTCATATAATTATATACAAGGTTGAAAAAACACTGGCTGACATTAAGCAATCATGGGAGATCTTGGAAGTTCAATGCTTTGTCCTGAGGCTTCTGGGCCTGAACATATTCTCCATGCAGGAAAGAAGTGTTTCGACATGCCTTCTTGGGATTCAGTCTTACCTCCCATGTTCTGTGTCTATGCACACTTTGAATTGTCATGCTTTAAAATTTTAGGGCTTGTTGCCTTTATTTTGTCTTGAACTACTCGCTGTTGTCAAGGCCACCTTACCTGGGCAAAAGTAAGAGATATCTAGGTTATTCCCTGTCACAGTGGTTCCAAAACCAGTCCTCGTGGCACAAGAAAAGGTCCATGTTTTGTCAGTATCTCCATTGGAATAAATAATGGAAATACATAAATCCTGGATTGTTGGTGGACCATGAGGACTGATTCTGGAACCACTGCCCTAACAAGCAACTGGAAAGTATATGATGAAGTCTTTGATTTTCTATAATGTAAAATAAACATAAATATATGAGGAACCAAGGCTGGAAAACTCATGCCAGGGAAATCGCCATGTCTGACATGGAGTCTCTTGGTTTTATAATTATTATAAGAGATTCAAGGGAAAAATCCTTTCTGATCCAGTTTAAATAGCATGTTACCACATCACTTAAATACTCTGCAGCACTGATTGATGGTGTTGTGCCTAGATTTTCATGTGCAATGGGTATTTTTATGAAAAACATTACTAGGGTTGTTAGTACTTGCTCATGGTCTGGAAGATACTAAGTCAGATATATACTATATTTCTCCAAATTATGTAATTTAGCATTTGTACTACAATTAGTAGACTATCTCAAAAAACTATAATTTTAGTATATAATTACAAAAGATCCCTTTGGAAAAAAATTGCACATCGAGTTTTGTTAAGTGAAAACACTATATTTTATTGTTCCTATAAAATGGCATTTCTTGCCAACATTGGCATTCCTGGTGTCTGCGTATTTCAGTGCAAATGATGCTCTACCACCTGGATGGCTGGGCACAATGGGAATTTAGTTCTCAAATATTCTTTAACAGGTATTTGTTTGCTTTATAATAAGGGTAAAAATAGAATGTGAGAAAAAATGTATGTGGGTGAATAGAGACAAAAACACCATCATTTCCTTGGTCTCGGACTACATGGCTGCTAATATATGGTAATGGTTTGAGTCTGGCTCTCAGCCTATTAGTAAAAGTGACCTTGGATACTGCTAGAAGTCACGAGCAGTTTGACACAGGTCCAAAACACGTTCGGGAAGTTTAGTGAGTGGTGGCCGCCGGCCAGGTCTTTATAACACACTGCTATATTCTTGACAAATATGGTTTATATACATATATTTGTACAGTTAAGATTATCTATATTAACAGTCTTTTGGGATTTTTTTTCCCTTAGAATATTTTAGAAATATATTTAACTTTATCTTCTTATGGTTGTCGTAAGAATTTTTAATATAAATGGCACTTGCCACCAATCTGCTGCTTGCCCAGAATTCTACACAGCAACCAATCGAGGAGACGGCACAGCCTAATGTGATCTAATTCTGGCATTGTACTTTCTCGTGAGTTATGTCAGTAAAATGTGCTAGTCTCGTCATAATTTTGTGTAACTTCAGCTCCTGGATTCTGGTATGTAATTAGATGTCTCAATTCAGTGAGGGCTGACTCAATGCCAGGCATAGCTGGCTTTAAAACAGAACCAACACTATTAATTTGTGCCAGGGTGGTAGTACAGGTCATCTACCAGTGTACAGGACATAATGCTTTTTTAAGTTTAAAATTCTTTTAGGGTGCATAGGGTTTAAATAAAAAACAGTTAGTACATTCCTGTGGTCACAAGGAGATTTTCAATGCTTTACTGACAAATATTTAAAGGGACACTATAGTTCATCTGGTGAGCATAATAGCTCCCTTCAGGCATATTCATGTAAACACTGCCCATTCAGCGTCCCCACACTCTGCATGGAGACGCTGAATTTTCCTCATAGAGATGCATTGATTTAATGCATCTCTATGAGGAAGTGCTGTTTGGCCTCGCTCCCATGCCGATTTAAACCAATTCCAATGCTTTCCCTATGGGAAAGCATTGGATTGGCAAAAAAAATCAGCAATTTTGATGATGTCACCAAGGGGGCAGAGCCCGCGCTGGCAGACCCGTGGAGAGCTGGAAATAAGGTGAGTTTTAACCCATTCGAAAGGGGTCTAAGGGGGGGGGGCAAGCCACCTGGTGGGTTTTCACTATAGGGTCATGAATACACGTTTGTGTTCCTGACCCTATTGTGATCCTTTAAACATTGGTTTGAAGATAGATTACACCCCCAAAAAAGTTAAATTGAATGGTTACTCCAATCATTATAACCACTACAGCCCACTGTAGTGGCTATGGTGTCAATAGTAGCCTGGCCATATTCACCACTAAGGAGATAAACCATTTTACAATGGTTTGTTAGTTACCTGGGTGCTGAGCTGCATTGAATCGGGCCTTAGCGAAAGGCTTCCACAGAGCTAGCACTCGTTATGGGCTGGCTAATGAAGGCTGCCAGGGTTGGAGGTACATATCTATTATCATTTAATCATAACCCAGATGTTTTTGTAAAGCAACAGTGTTGTACATTAAGAAAAGTTACAAAGAAGTGAATTAACCTTAAAGTGGCACTGTCACTTCTGGGAACCTTGCATAATTTGCAGTGACATTGACGCTGGGGGTCTGGTGAACAGGAGGACAGGCACATGCAAGTTTAACTTACCTGAACCTGTCCCTTGTGAGCATCAACATCTTGTTCTGGCTGGTCCTCTTTTGCTCAGGAGCCGACATCACTGCAGTTTAGAAGTGCCAATCCCTCAGGCGTAATCAGTGACGGCTGCAGGGAATTGGCTCTGTCTATGGGGGATCCCACGGTGTTGTGGAACCCTCCACAGTCCTCAAGGCTCGCGAGAAGTGCCATTTTGAATGTCACATATGTTGAGAGACCTACTTCTATTTTTAGGTTCACCCCAGTTTAAAAGTTTAAAATTACATTGTCTCATGTGCTTGGAATTTGTATTAAGAAATTGCTGTGCTGTTAAGACTCTTATTACTCCACCATTATTTTCTTGTGAGTCAGATGTTCTCAGCTGTTCAGTACAAAACGAGCTGACTGTTAGATATAGTGCAACGTCAGAGCATATTTCGTAATTAGTAACATTTTATACTCAATCTGTCATACAACAAAGGAACATTACTGCTTTTTTTGGAATATAAATTTTAAATAATCCTCAAAATTGATCTTTTCTTACATTTCAGTCAGTAACTATTACCATGTAACAGTTTTGTGTTTTACTTCCATACAATAACTATATTGAATTGATAAGAGGCAATGTCAGGAAAATAGATTGTGTGGAAACAAATATGGATTTATCATTTAAAAAGTGATCTTAAATTTAAAATGTACCTTTACAATGTTTGCATGCATCCAATCTGGAGTAGATGGGGATAAACACTTCGTCTGTGGCATAACATCCATTAAATGGACAAAGAATGACACTTTAGGGGTGTGAATTCGGGCTTGCCCAGGCCAGGGACCAGGCTGTCCTGAGAAATTTTAGGTGACTTAATAATAAGAGATTCCAGGTCATCTAGAACATGAAAGAAATAGTTTTTCTTACACAAACTGATTCTGAAACACATATATTGTAGTTTAAAGACACATTACTGTAAGTATTATTGTAGTGGCATTCTTTTATACACTCGCACACACCAACAATATGGAGCTTCTAGAAAAGAGGGAATTAAGATAGAATTGAGGGATAAGGGGATTAGAGCATAAAATAGCGACTGTTCCTCCTAAATGTGGATAGTTGAGACTTATTCTCTGGATTAGAAAGGAGTTTTCCCTTGAATCTCTTATAATAATTATAAAACCAAGAGACTCCATGTCAGACATGGCGATTTCCCTGGCATCCTTCCAAACAAACCTCAGTACTGAAAAGCAAAGCATTTTGAACCATTTCTTCTAAAATCAGTACATGGAAACTTTACTGCTACCCAAAGCAATTTTCCATTCAACTGGACAGATGTGCAGATTTATGGAGATTACACACATTGTAAGCTTGCAAAGGCAGGTCCTTTACTCTTTTTATAAAAGCATTTATCTATGTACCACATAGTTCATAATATGTTTTCACGTTATGTCAATGTATTTGGAGCTGTAGTTGATGTTGATGATAATCAGAAATAAAAAAAGAAGCAAATAATAAACCAGTGCCGTACCTTTAGGAAAAAGCCTTCTCCAATGACCCAGTGAACTCTAAAAAGCCAGGAATAAGAAAATTAAACCAAAGGTCTTAGGTGTATGATTCAACTGATGCTAGGTGTGTCCATGGGAGGGCTGCCATCTATTGGATAGGGGACTGTACACACATTTTTTTATTTTTTTTTGCACATGAAACTCACAGATATTCATGTGGATGGTCCTTACTTATACTGAGCAGACGGTATACTGCAGTCTAGTGAGAAATATTCCCGTTCCTCAGTCCAGGTCCAAAAACCATTAGATCATGGGCTGCCATCCTGAACACAAACTCACACATTGCTGGGTTGTATAAGAGTCGCTCGTGGAGAAATTACCCTCCTAGCCTTTCGACTGGGTTCCTCACCTTCCCTGCATTTTCTAAAGCAGAAGTTCGAATTCCGCTTTGAAAATAAGAATTTTGGCCATCCTTGGAAACAATTAATTGTACATAGAGATATCACAAAAGACGAGAAGGAGAACAGGTGTTGGAGGAACCTACTTGAGTTCTGGATGATGCCAGGGGCACCAAAACTGCTGCAGTTCACTGTAGTGGTTATATTACTCAAAGTGCCTCTTTTAAAATGTGCTTAAACTTGCATGCTAAACCTGACCTGAAAACTGAACCAGGATATGTCCTTCTATGGATATTGTTGTCTTAAGACAGGAACGTGTTGCTGATTCTTTTTTTATTTGTATCACCTGCCTGATTGTAACTTAATATATCGTCTCTAATCTAACAGATATATTTAGAAGTCAACAATTGACATTGATTTAGTAGTCTTGGCCAGTTTCATGTGCCCAGTTTTAACCTTTGCAGATTTTGCTTTAGATTTTGGAAGACCTTTGTTATTTAATATGACTATTTTTGAGTACTGTAGCCCATATACCTGCCCTGTTGGTTATATTAGTTTAAGCACATGACTAGTAAGTGTTTTTTAGTTTTTTTGTTGTTGTCTTGTTTGCTTGTTTTTTAAGAGATACTGGTCGTACAATTTGTGAAGTATAAATCGATTCTTATATCTTTGTATCCTAAGTGTATTGTATTATTTTTGCAGAAGAAAAGCCAATATTTTTTTTTACTTACCTATGGAATTTTGGTAAAGCACCTTGAACTTTTTATAAAATAAACAGTTTTTTCTTCCATCTGATAATTGATTTGCTTAAATCTGAAACATACCTCTCAACTTTTTCACTGCTTATGCCGGAGGGGGTCTGTTTGACCTCAATGCTTAATTAGCACAGGTTTTTTAGCGTTAACCTGGGTTTTTGGTGAAGGCTTCTCCTAAAGGTACCACACTGCTTTATTATTTGCTTCTATGCCTGACTGTATAGCAAGATATTATTATCATTTATATATGATTATCAACAACATAAACATGTTCTAGATCTCTAAACACATTGCTATACAGGGAAAGCATTACATGAACTATAGCATAATGTGCGGAGATAAATTCAGTCTTCATTCGTTTGTTTGAAATTTGTATTCATTCATTCGTGTTTCTGACGAATTAACGAATAGCCATCTGAATTTCAGGCAGTAGCAAATGCCAAAGTGTTTAACTGGGCATGCGCAGGAATTTTGCATCGCTATTTAGTGGCGGCAGATGGCGTGTCCTGCTGGGCCTTTTCTGAAAATCCGAGGGCTACTTAAAAATGGTGTCACTTGTCAGCTCATTAAAAAGCTGAGATGAAGCTTTTCTTTTTTAGACAGTGGTTCCAGGCCACTGGACCTGGACCAAAAATTGGGTATTCATGCTATTCAGTTGGCCCCATTTGTTTTAAAGAGATTTTGATGCTATAAAGGCTCAGTTAGCTGCTTACTACAAACTGGTTAATATAACAGCACTGATTACCTCAATGCTTTGGGGAGCCCTCAATAATAATAATAAGAGTGTAATGGTGGTGTTTCTATGAGTTTATGTATTAAATAATATTTTAAAAATAGGTGACTGGCATAATTTTAATTTGGGCCCTATAAAAAAAAGTAAGAACCACTTGTATAAAATAATGTCAATGTATGCAGTTTAGGATGGGCCTAATATGGTTTAACTACCATGAACATGACAACCTACCTTCCAAGCCAGTTGCCTTACTACATAAAAAAAAAGCAATTACATTTCAAACAGCTGGAACAAAAAGAACGACTAGGCAGGAGGAGCAATGGAATGAACATTCATTAGGATAATAACTATGAAAAGTTATTTTTTTAAGGATACCTTTTATTATTATTATTTTATTATTTATATAGCGCCGTCAGACTCCGTAGCGCTGTACAATGGGAATATCAAAGGATCAGTCCAAGTGTCATAACACTAACTGTGTTTATGTTTAATACCTGTGTTCTAGTAATCTTAGACATATTAAATATCAGATTTTCAGTATCCCCCGCTTCCTGGTAAAAACTATTTATTGGATGTTGTAGGCAGTCAAATTTATTAAGCTTGAAAATCAACTCTTACATGTCTTAGAAGCATCTATGGATAAAGTTATAATGATGGGGGGATGTCAGCTGTTTCACAGACTAATTCAATTGTCATTTTCTTATGCTCGAGGCAAATGATGCAAGAGTTTTTGGTGGGATAATCTGGAGTGGTGGAGTGACATCTTAATCTTACTTCTGATGTATTGTAAGAGCAACGGAAACATCTCTTTTTCAACATTTTATTAGAATATTTACAAGGCGTTTTTCCATAACTAAATATTTAATTGAAAAAAACCCTCCGATATGGGAAAAATCTTGATTTAATTTATTTTCTCTTGGGAAGTGAATTAATTACAAAATCCTTATATTTGTGATAGGGAAAAGTATTTTTATGAATTTTTATGAAATTATCATCACAATAATAAAAAATGCATCTTCTATTGACAAAATGTGAAAATGTATTTTTGCGTTATAGTGGGAGTTATATATTAATTTATTATAGCAAGAGCTGGTTCCTTTAATCATATTTTAGTCACTAATGCAGGAATTGTTGAAAATCAACTGGAATTGACAAATTCTAGCCAAAATTAAATATATATATATATATATATATATATATATATACATATATATATATATATATATATATATTATTCTTCAATTTGCATTATAGACCCAAATGTATCATTACTTTGGCAAGTATACCCAGCTCTCAATTTAGTGACTGTGTGCTATATGTGAATGAATAACTCACTATATGACTGGTTGTATCTGTTTTGTGTTGTACAGCGCTGCTGTATATGTTATGTCATGTGAAAAATAAAAAGTTATATCTTTTATTATAATAATCATTTATGATACAATGGGATTTCATAATTAAAAGTCCTTAAAATAAAAGGAAGCAGACGGTAAGTCTGATTGTTAGAACAGAAATCTTTCTATTCAGCCCTTGACCAAAACTTTGCTAATTGACTATTGTGAATTATTTAAAGAAATGTCTTGGAACAATGGTTAATGTAGTCAAACAGAGAGAAAAATGTATATAAAAATACATTTTTTATTAGCTACAAATTGATATTATCCAAAAAACTGTCCAATTAAAAAGAGATTACATAAAAGTACTGATAATAAAAATATGCTAATTTCTAAGAATTTAAGAATCTTACCATATTGCTGTTAGCTGGTACACCCTGAAAAAGTTTAATATTTTACTGGTACTAGATAATTCTAGTTGCATGTTTGCTTTTCCCTTATCTCCATTGGTGTTTAATTTAAGTAATGCAATGTTTGAATGTCCAAGTCTGTGTTACCTGAATATAACTGGTTACAGATCATAGGTGAGTTAAGGTTTTATTATGTAAAATGCTGTAATTTTTGACTGTGTTGATCCACTGGCTGGATTCTGTGTATGTTCTTTTACTGTCTGGTTGGAGTTACTATGTGCTGGGTAGAACACGTACTCTGTTGGGTAAAACCAGCCTTCCAGATGTATATGATAACATTATCCTTCCGCCAATTAGCTGGCCTGCCTGGTTTTCCTTTAGTGTGGCCCGACAGGTTAACGCTCTTTTGGCATGTCTGAATCTTCCTAAGCTATACAAATATTGTGGCCGTAAAATGAAGAAGTAAAATGATCTCATTGTTATGTTGGTGACAGATGGGGATGGGTGTTTGTTGACTGTTACTGTGACTGTTATATTTGCCACTTGAAACCAGTTTGCCAAAACCCACAGGGACGTTACCCATAGCCTCCTTCCAAACAAACCTCAGTACAAAAAGCTGTATTAGCTTTAGTACTTGACGTGTATTTGTAATGTTTGCTACACATATTTGACAACTAAAGATTTGTAATAATCGTGCCCATGTACCCTATGGACAACATGTTTGATTAGTAAATACAATAGCTAGACAAAGTTGCTAATTGTCCTTGAAAGTTGAGATTCTAATTATTCTCGTTGTAATACTGCTTCTGTAAATTTTGTGGTTGCAATCTGTGTGGTCTCAAATAGTGGCTGCAATAGAACAGCCACAGTAGAACACTCTGTAAAACTTTTAATAATACAAAGTTACAGCGCACATATAAAAATACAATTATAAATCTTATTAGGCTACTGAAAATCGCCTATCTAAGAAAATTGAGTTTTTCAATAGTAATGTCACTTTTATTATAACCTTCATTTAGCACATATATAATTTGCATTGTGAGTATATTTATCCAAGCACTAACACTTTAATTGTTTAGTTTTTACACTGTTTTTAACTGCTTTTATCACATTAATTTTGTATTCTGTATACTCACAATGCTCTTACAGTAGATTAATTGAATAGCACTAGCACTATTTAATTAGTCTTCCACGTTGAAATTAGTGTAGAACCCACCGATATTGGGGTACTGTGAAGTACTGGTGGGCTTAACACAATATGGCCATATGGTGGACCTGAATCTATAAACATGGAGCAATCATAAGAAACCCTCCTCCCCCCAAATAGTAATAATATTCCACTGGCTTCCACGGTGATTGCTTTACTCTGTCAGCCTAAGAATATGACTGGGCACGCTGAGATTGTAATGAGACGAACCGGCTAATGATATCATTGGCTAAATGAAAGGTAACATAAGAGAGGTCAAAGGTAACTTAATGCAAGTAAAAATAGGCATAGACAAAAAAAGGTAAAATTTGAATGCAGCATTTGTATCACAAGTCACAAAATTTCTGATGAGACCTTTCTAGCCACCTTCATTCCTAGCTGGATAAGTCTTGGTTAGCACTGTCTACCCATTTGTTAATCTATGGCATTTGATGATGACATGTATTTGACCTTGCCTTTGGTGTGGATGGCAACCATCTCTCAGCTGCTGCTCTGTCTGTAGTTAGCAGTGGCTTGTATGCTAAATTAAACCCAGACAGGTGGCTTTAAATAGGTCAGCTATCGAATTTACATGTGAACTTGAACTAACTCATCACTGGACGATCTGACTTAATGGACAATTACCATACCTTTTTAATAAATTATATAATAAAATGTATTAAATACAAAAGCATATCAAAACTAAATAATAAAGATAGATAGTGAATACTTGTCAATATTCTTTGTTTGAAACAAATCCATGAGCTGTTAGCTACTTAGGAGCTCCGGTTCGATCTCCTGAGCTATGTACTGCAATACAGGGATAGCTCATTGGCTGAGAGTGTTATCTGATCACCCTTAGCCAATGAGCTAAGCCTAGTAAGCTGTAGTGGTTATGGTGCTTGAAGTATTCATCTAATCTGATTAACATAACATTACACATGAGCATGGACATGGAAGTCCCTTAAAGCTTGAAAAAAAGTATTGTAACTTCTCTTTCAGGTTCATTAAAGTTGCAATCTGCTGCATTATTTGTATTAACTAAACCTGGGAATACACTGCACATTAGGATTTTATTCATTAAGCTCTGAATTGTAGAGAATTGAAATCTGAATGGCAAGAGGGAAAAATTCTCCAACTCATCTGCAATCATAGATTTTAGCCTAACAAGAGCGGTACACAGATTGAAACCCTCCTTCAAGAAGGTGTATGTGTGTGCAGGTTTGCCCAATTGGTAGATTCCCAGATGTTATCGAACTACAATTCCCATGATCCCTTGCATGCCTTTAGAATGCATTTAGAATGACAAAGTGTCATGGAAGTTGTAGTATTAAAACATCTGAGGATCTACCTTTTGGGCACCTCTGCCTTAGAGGGAACAGTGAAGATGACTCTGTCCACCACCGAAAGTATTTTCCATGTGGACGTGAGTGTCAGAACTGGACCATGGAGCAATAGAAGAAAGTTGCCTGGTTTTATAAATCAAGTTTTCTTGTAGATCAGGTTAATGTCTAGGTTTGTTGTTTACCTGGGGAAGAGATGGCATCAAGATGCACTTTGGGAAGAAGGCAGCCTGGCAGAAGCAGTGTTATGCTCAGGGCAATTTTCTACTGGTAAACCTAGGATCTTTGAATGTTACTTTGATATGTATCACTTTCTTAGAGATTGTTACAAACCATGCACTACCCTTCATGTCATTGGTGTTCCTGATGACAGTGACCTCTTTAAGCAGGATAATGCACCTTGCCACACTGCAAGAATTGTTCAGGAATGGTTTGAGGAATTATACAAAGAGTTTAAGGTGTTTTCATGACCTCCAAATTTCAGATCTTTAAATCTGATTGAGCGTCTGTGGGATATGCTGCGACAGCAAATCCAATCTATGGAGGCCCCACATTGCAACCTGCAGGACTTAAAGGATCTAGTGCTAATGTCTTTGTGCCAGATACCACAGGGCATGCTCACAGGTCTTGGGGAGTCCATGCCACTGTTTTGACAGCACAATGGAGACCTACATGATATTAGACAGTAGGTTTTAATGTCGTGGCTGATTAGAGTATACCAGCTATGTATACATATGCATGAATGTATTGGCATAGGTGTGTGTACAGGTGTATTTTTATTTTATTTTATTCGTGCATAGAGAAGACAAGCAGATTTGCACTGCCAGAATAGCTGGTGCAATCCAACATGTAGACATACGATAACAGTAGTATGGCATCAAAAAACATTGCACTTTTTTATATATATATATATAAACCAAATTAAGTCGTTATTAGATGAGTCATACACATAGAAGTTGCAGTAATTATGTTGAGTATCGCTAGGTAAATGAGGTTTGTTTGAACATGCTGGCAGTGGTAGCCTGTTGCTGTCGACTAAGATGTATGTTACTATTTAGTCTGTGAGCATGCTTTGTCGAAGGCAGGTTATACTGGTAAAGACTATTTGCGTGTCATAACATGCTATGTGGAGGAATACAAGTCGTTGTCGTCTGGAGCGTTTAGTAGCATGTAAGCAGTATAGGTATGGTGTGCTATGTGTGCAGGTCCATATGTGATGTGCAGCATAATAGCAAGTTAGTCGATAAAATATGCACGTGTATTGCCTGACATTCAAGTTACTTGGTTAGCTAAAGACATAGCAACGTGCCCACTGTGTAGGCTATTACCAGCCATGCTCACCAAACAGATTAATTGACATGACTGGTATGTGAACTAGACAAGATAATACAGAATTATTTGAACTGTTATCTTAAACAAAGAAAGTACTATTAATAGAGGCAAGCATGCAATGTGTATAAATCAGGCTTATCAGGTGCAGGTCATGCAGGTAATCACATTTTGCAGCGCTTATCTGGCTACCATAGGGATTATAAATCACTGTGGCCCAGAGTCCAAGGCATAAAGGAAAACCTACTAGACCCCAAGTGTTAAAACCTGCAGTGGTTATGGTACTGCGGTCTTCTATTTCGTCCCCAATAGCTGAGCATAAGTGATTATAACTGCAGTAGGAGGTATATTCCCCAAACATGAGCCTAGACTTCATGAAGGGTGTAACAGGAATGAAGTTTATTGATGACACACTGGCTTTTATGAGAAATCCTACTGCAAGAGGACCTCCCACAGTAAACAAAGACAATAACCAATCAACATACAGCTTTACAGTAACCCCCGCCCTCTCTCTGCCTGGGAGCTATTGAGATAAGTTAAGAAATAACCCAATTATCTCCAGGCAGAGGGCACACAATTTTCCCAAAAGTTAGAACACCCCTTTCCACACAAGGTATCCCCACAAATTACATATCCCCTGATAGCCCCAATCTCGGGGACCAACATATCCAAATTTCCCCCAGATCGGTTAAGGGGTTCTTAAAAAGTATGGAAGTCACAAGCTACCAACCACACACGAGGCTCCTGCCAAAACAGTTCCACGAATTCGGCGTGTGCGGTCGGTCAATTCAGAAAAGGGCATAAAACGAATAAAAGTCCCAAATGGATCCTCCTGGCTCATAGGAGCGATTGCTCCCCTTGTCCGTATGAACAAAACTACCGAATGGCGCTCTCCTAGCTGTTCGGCAACTAAAGGAAGCAGACGTTCGGTAGTTTCAGCGGTGGTTCGGAAGGTTTAGTGTCCGATTTTAGTTCCAGACACTCGACGACCAAGTCCTGCTGCCTCCTTTCGTGCAAACAAGATGGCCGCCGTTTTCTGTTCCACGTGGCATTCGGCTATACGAACAGCGGCCGCCCAGAGAGCGCTTAATAGATGGTTCTTTTGAAGTTAAGGAGCCAGGAGGGTGATCGGTATTCGGTAGTTTTAAACTACCGAACCAATAGATTCAACATGCACAAAATACTGCAGAAAAAGCCAGAACATAGGAGAAAATACTCAACTAAGTCTATTTTCTTCACACTAAGTATAGCAGTCATGGTTTTATGTGGCATCATGGTTGGCTGTCAGGCACCGGAGCATGGTGGAGAGAGTGTGCAGGTCCTGAGAGCATTGGTGAGTGGTACCTCTTTCATCTGATGCCCTCTGTTGGGCGGCATCTGTATCTTGATGGTGGATCGTGGGGGTTCGTCGTCGCATTGGTGAGGGTGACCCTCCAGCCCCAGGCTGGTATGTAGGCCTGCATCTCTTGGCCACAAACTCTTCTGCTTTCAGAGCGTGAGTTTCCTCCACGTATGGGAGGAGGCCTTATGGTGGGCTGCCGCTTGGAGCGCGTGGTCCGCCGCCGGTGCGGGCGATGCTGCTGGATCAGAACCCTTTTGGCCTTCAGTCCGGGAGGGCTATAATGAGTGAGTATTGGTGGGTGTTTTGGAGCTTTGCCCGAGGGTGACCCACTCATTCCCTGCTGCTCGCGTCCCATCTTACCCGCTTCCAGAAGGTTTTGCTGCTTTATCTGTGCTGTCTGTTTCTGGTTTTGAAGTCTCTCCCAGAAATCACAGAGCAATTTGTCTAGACGTTGCAGAGTGTCAGCTTTAATGCCGTGACTGTTTGTGTGATACGAGAGCTGGGTCAGCATAAGTGGAGAGCATAAGTGGAGAGCGTTCAGCCATCATCTTGTGTGTGCCTCGCGTGTTGTTGCCGCTAATGCTTGTGGTATGCTTGGGGTCCAGATTAGGCAGAGGCAGGTTGCTCCGGACATCAAGCGGGAACCGGCATATCCCACACCAGTTCCAAAAGGGGGGGGTAGGAGAATTGAGAGTCGAAGGATTACTGTGCTGGCTAGCAAGCGAGGAGAGCGACCGTCTCACCTCTGCTCGATCTCCAGCAGGCCTCAGCAGTTGATTTCGTGGTCCCAGGTTGCTGGGAGGTCTATTCTGGTGTCTATAGATTCACCCAGGCGTCCCCTGTATGACTGTGGCCCTCCAGAGTGCGGGCGTGCAAGTTTTTAGGGTTTTTTTCCCTGAGAATTGTGAGATTTGTCTGGAGCTTGGATCTCGGAACGTCCGTTCAGCCAGGGTGCTAGGTTCCGCCCCCACGGGTGTATTTTTAAAGTCAAGCACATTATTGAGTTGTTATCAAAAGTGAGAATTTTTTTTGTTAATAAGATTTTTATTAGCAATTGGATACAATAAATGTAGAGCTCGCAGGCCCTCATCAATCAAACAGTGAAGGTAGCAATTTTTAAGTATAATATAGATCTGTACATATTCAAGGATGTTTCCTGTTCCAATACATAACAAGTGACATGGTACAGTTGTGTTTACCTTCTAAATTGTGTGTTGCAGAATATTGTCGTATCAGTATGTCATGGAGCTGAGTGCTTCCGGGTAGAGCTAGAACTACATGGGCATAGTAGCGTCCATAGGTACTCTAAGAGTGTGGTTCCTTGATTGGAATGTATCCATAAAAGTCGTCGATGAGTGTATTTTGTGTGATTCAGTGTGTAGAATGGTGGTCTAACTAGAGGTCATGTATAGGAATGTGTAATGTTTGCTTGGTACGGATTACATAGTGTAGGGACGGGGAGAGCAGTGGGAAGTGATCCGTATGTGTCCAAGTCATAGTGCAGTCAGTATACCCCCCTTTGATCCATTATAACGGGCGGTGACCCCGTCCATAGGACAATCGAGACGTTTCTATTGATGTGGGCAGGTTTGGTTGGTTGTACGAGGCTCGTGTCCTCTTCCAGTGTGCTTGAACCCATCCGAGCTGGGTAGGGTAGCTAACAACCAAGTTGAGTCTCTCGCTAGCTATCACTTTGCCGTAATGCATTATGACAGGGGTAAAGGGTGGGGACAACCGTAAGGTTCCTTGTCTGTGTCAGTATGGGCACGGAGCGTGTGTTTTCCAAGTTTCGTCGGGAGGGGTAAAGTGTCGCTGTGTATGTGTGGGTTGTAATGTCTCGAGGCTGCCGCACACGTTCGTTGGTCCGACCGTCAGCGTCGTCTCACAGATGCGGTGTGAGTGTCATGTCGAAATGTGCTAGACATACCCCCCATTGTGGTTTTCTGTGGGGGTACGGGCATCGCTCCAATATGCCCCCCCCCGACCTATGGAGCAAAAGTGAGAATTTAACCCCTTAAGGATGGTGGGTGTTCCTATGTACATACCCGGTCGACGGCGATCCCACGCCGGTAATCACAGTGTGGGGACTCACCTGGCAGCCCAGGGAGTCCCCCTCCTTCCTTTGTGGCCCCCCTGGGCCATGTGATCGGGAGGTCCTTGCGAGGACTTCCCGATCACATGGATGGCATAGCCGTCCATAGCAATGTCAGCAATGCCATATGTAATGACAGGTACTCCCCCTGCTGCCTGTAAAAAGTAAAAAAAAAAAAAAAATGAAAGTTACAGTTTAAAATAAAATATATACTTAAATCATAAATATTTTTATTATATATATGATCTAAGTATATATATACACATATACATACATACACTGTCTGAGTGTATTTTAATATTAATATATATCTAATTATATATATATATTAATATCAAAATACACATAGAATGATACTGATTAAATATATAATTATCATTATATATAATATAATATATAGTGTTTGTGACCAAGTGGCTACTAAAAAAGCCTGGACATTCCCCATTTGCAATACCTTGGTTTGTCTACTTTTGCAAATGGTATGCCATCATGGGGGTAATTCTAATTCCTGGGCTATCATACGGTCTCAAAGGCAACGTAACCAATCTGGCAAGTTTTAATGTGAAAAAAATGAAAAATGTAACATGCTATATGTGACCCTGTAACTTCCCAAAACACCATAAAACCTGTACATAGGGGGTACTGTTTTACACATGAGACTTGCTGAATACAAATATGTGTAAAAGCAAACGGTATTATGACATTCACAGTTACAATGTCACATAGAACTCAAATTCTTTTTTAAATTCTCATTTTCATTTTCTCATTATGTTTCATACTTAAATATTTGATGTTAAATGAAAGCCCTGTTTCCCCTGAATAAAATGATATATAATAAGTGTGGGTGCATTTAATATGAAAGAGGCAATTACGCCTGAACAGACATGTAGCGCAAATTCAAGTTTTTGTTTACTTTTGTTTTGATCACAACGTGTACATTTGGCTCAGTCCTTAAGGGGTTAAAGTGACTTTAAAATGTAAGGTCAAAAGCCAAATTAGAATTCTTTTCTTGGTCAGCTATGCTTCCATTTTGGTAACTTTGGCCATAAATAATGAATTTTCTTCGAATTTCCACTATTTCACCCCTATGTATGTTTAAATGTGTACGTGTATGCTTCTTGAATGTGTAATTTTTCTTTCTCTCCCCCTTCACGTGCTGTCTCCTCCACTAACCCTTGTTTGTTTATTTCTTTGGTTTTATCTCCTCACTGATCCTTATACAGAATATTACCCTCTGGAAGAAGGGTAATATTTTATCCGGATTTGTTTTTCTTACCCTAATTAGACCTGTATTCTAATGTTGATTTAACCCATGTATCGCAACTCATTGAATTGCATGTGCCATTATGTTCAGAAATACTTGAGAAATGATAAAGGGAGAATCTCCCAAAAATTTCCCATTTTAAAACGCTGTTAGTGTAAAAAAAAAAGTATTACAAAATGCTGTCTATTGTATATACAAATATAACTAGAATCAAAAAATCAAATTACATATGTGGTCAGGGGGAAGTCATCTGACGACGTTAGTGATGTAAGTGCATTACTAATCCGTCTGGTTTCTGCTTGTTCTTTTTTTTTAGCACAGAGCAAATTGTCAGAAAATAGTATTAACAAAAAATAATTCTGATTATTGGGTCAAAGTATACTTAATTATACAACTTATTCATACAGAAGGCACATCTTATGAACAGTCATACACCAGGCAGCAACTCAGAATAAGGTCTTAAGGTCAATGGTAGTGTGACATTGATTTACTGTTTGTATTGCCTTTCTGTGCGCTGACATTACAGTAAATGAAACTCATGAATGGAATCTTCCTGGAATCCTTACTCCTGTTTTTACGCAGAGAAGAGCTTGAGGCAGCAATTAGTTTAGACGGTTAGCCATAGGCATTCAAGATGAGTCATATTTCTGTAGTACAATTAATGGACATTTAACAGTCAAATACATTTTGATTTTAACTACAATAAATAATAAAAATTGTTGCAAAATGTAGGTAGTATTTTTAGATTATAGTTTCAGAATATACTAATAAAGCAAAACACATATTAACACATGCCAGTGTATTTGTCCCTTTCCCCATAAAATTATTATTTCGTAAAGATAGAATCTTGTGATTCCAAATAAAGTGATGGATCGGTTCCTTTTTAAGATTTGGGAGGGGTACCAGATCACTGAATATGGCAACTGGAAAAAAATATGAATATATAGTTTTTCGCTCAAAATAGCAAAAAGGGAAATTTTGTTGAGTAGGAGAATTTTTCCAATTTGCTGTTTTGGCCTAAAATGTAAAATTTTCTGGTCAATTCTTCATAATCAAAAGCAAATAATACAACTCATCCTGTTACCTAATTAAACATTAACATGTGTGTTGTGAGTAAAAGCAAATATCTATCTGAATGTGGACAAATGTTACAGCTCTTTGCCAACAATCGCCCACAATTTCACAATTTCTGCTATAAAAATCTAACAGCCAAGGAGGAGAAATGTAATTTTAACATCTTTTTATTCTTTTTTTCTGAATTGACATTTGACCAGAATGTCACAATTTCTCCACTGCCAGTAATCGCATGTGACATGGAAACAATAAGACATGGTTAGAACATTTAAAATCATTTCTTTAGATTCCTTTTTTTTTTAAAAACCACTTAAAACCAGATTTAAGCTAATCCCTTGTTATTGTGGTGGCCCTAAAATGTCATCGGCCCTAAAGAGATTTAAAAAGAAAAAGTAAAATACTTCTTATTAAAATTAGGTATTTGGCCATAGCATTAATAGACATGCTATTCACATTACGAAACTGTGTGCTTAGAGAAACCACCAACCTAGCAGCCTGTCAATCTTATAGCTATACATAGTTAATTATGTGAGCCATCTGTGTCTATGGGAATCACAGAAAGCCGTAAAAAAAATCCCTTTGAATTGCTTATACTGCAGTGAACCTTATACAGACTGACTTTTTACCCAGTAACCTTTTACCTAGTTCATGTAAGGCAAGAAAAAGCCTACAATGGTCTGTTTGTAAGGTTTGTTGGAAGTAACCGTAACCC
The DNA here is from genome assembly GCA_933207985.1 of Pelobates cultripes. Lineage (NCBI taxonomy): Eukaryota > Metazoa > Chordata > Amphibia > Anura > Pelobatidae > Pelobates > Pelobates cultripes. Next base: position 123,341,031 of record OW240912.1, read on the forward strand.
TAAGATAACTTTCACCCTGTTACCGCAAAAACACCCCAGCAATCTATTTATACAATATATTCAGGCAAATAACACGTAGGGGTTTGTTTAATAAACAGTGACTTGAAATGATGATTTGAGAAACAAATGGAACGTTGTACAACATGTTTAGAAAAATAGCTGAATTTAAGAATTTTCCAGCTATATTGGCCTATATTTTATAATCTGTTTCTCGAATCATCACAGTTCACAGTTTAGTAAAACAAACCAGTTCGTCCTCTATAAATGATCATAAAAAATGTATTGTGTGGCTTTTGTTTAATTAACCCCTTCAATAAAAAGAGTCAGGAAAATCATTTTCAATTTTCAGAATGCAAATATTCTTCATCTCAGCTATTATCATAGTTCTGTTATTTCCCCTACATTTTGAGATTCATATTTCAATCTCTTACAAATCAGAGTTTAATAAATAATTCCTTATAATGGTGGTGGCAGAATAACAGTCATGAAGGAGTTAAGATATTTTCTCAAATTATTTTTTGTGCTTCCTTCAGATCTTTTTAGTTCTAGAATGTATTTTTTATTTTATGTTTCTAACCAGAGATTTCTTCCCATGTGTCTTTAGATTCTTAAAAAGCAAGCTTCTGTGACATTGCACTATGAAAATAAGATGTTTAACTAATAGGAAAAGTTAAATATATGAAATAATATAGTGGGAGTGGAGGAAATATTAAAAACTGGGTAGTAAACTGGCAGCCCTCAAGTTATTACATCACTTTGTAGTTGTAGTGCTACATTTTGGACAAACTGTGATCCAAATAAAAAAATGTATGTTATAAATCGTAAACCCGAAGTGTTACATGTTAAAATAATAATTAGAGCAATCTGTCTGCACAGACATAACTCTGACTCGTTTCAGCTATTCTATGAAATAATATAATAAATACTTATAGAAAGTGTAGCAGTCATATGTATTTATTTATAAAATATTTTACCAGGACAGATACAATGAGATTTCTCTCGTTTTCAAGTATGTCCTGGGTCCACAAAACATTGCATTGTTACAATAGGGTACAATAAAATACAAAAACAATATTAATACACAATATGTACAAAATTTAACATAGAACAGGTAGGAAATATATAAATATTTAGACCTCTGATTGCAAAGGTCTAAAATGACACCCAAAAAGAAAAACACTTTTGAGGTTATTTATAAAAAGTAATTCAAGGATCTTAACATGGAGCTCTTACCCTGGAAACCAAAGGAATTTGTCTGCGAAATTGTACATTTTTAGAACTTTGCCTGAGAATGGCAAATTTCAGATATCTATTAAAGCAGCAATGTCACTGGTGGAGGTCCGGTGGGGGAAGGTAATTGTAAAATTTACTTACCTGATCTGTTCCTCATGGGCGTGGCCATCTTGCTCTGGCGGATCCTCTTCAGCTCATGGCGCTTCAGAGCCCAGAGTCGACATCAGTGCTATTCACGGGAGCCTAGCATTGAGGCCTATGGAGGATCCTATGGATCAGTGACGGCTGTCTGGATTGACTCTGTAGCTCCACCCAGAGTCTAGGAAAGTCAGGCAGAGGACATATACAGAAACAAAGTAGTCCCAACTTTGCCTCAGTATATCGTTTGAGTGGATAGGAATTTCAGTGAAAATCCAACACAGTCAACATTATTATTTCATAAAGATTCTGTTGATTCGGAGTGTTTCATAAGCATCCATTTATATTTAGTGCATATTAAACTGCAATATATGTTGTATAAAAAAAATAAAAATTGAGGTTTACAGATTTGTGGTTAAAACATTGGGTACCTGTAATACAACATAAATATGTGACATCAAACAGTAATAAGATTGTGATCTGGTGCCAGATCCATCCATGTTAATGGGCAACACATGAAAAATGCTGCCCTGCATTATTAACATTCATATGCTGTGCTGCATAATCTTTATTTCCTGAATAATGACTTTCCTACAGCATTCTACATACCACATACCAGCACATTTTTATGTGCCCTTCAACATGCGTAAGTTATATGCGTCCAACAAACGATGGTATATCTGACAACCCTGGAGATAGCCAGATGCACCCCATCATATATTCTTGGACTCTCAAAAGCTCTCAAATGCTGTATGATACTAACATATGTTTTAGAAAGGAAATAAAATGATTAATAAAGGAGGAATCTCAAAGATACTTCATCGATTATTTAATAGTCTCTGCACTATGAATGTTGAATTCTACACGGTAGCACTTTTCACGTACTGCCCATTAACATGGAGAAACAAATATCAGCCTAAGAAAACATGGTGGATGTGGCGATTGACTAGGGTCATAATGGGAAAGTATATGTACACACGGCATAAAAAAAGTCAGACTGATGGAGATTATCAGTGTGGAGAATTAAAAGTAAAGAAACCATAGCTATCTTAAATTGCAGCTAAGCAGAGTTTAAACAGAGGTGCAATGGTCACTGGGAAATAGACAGCAGTAAATTCTTGTGCTACAATAAATCATCCTTTGAACTTGTTTGTAGGTCATTGAGTTCCTCTGTGCAAGTAGCTGTCAAGTGCAAGTCTTCTTGTGTATCCACCTTGTTGTTTTAACTTAGTTGTGCAGATTCAGGAAAACTTGTGAACTATTAACTTGTACATTTTATAGAAATTATCTATAATTCTGTAATGCTTTGCTGTATATGAAATGATCACTGTGCTTCTATATTTCAAGAGTCAGTCTATAACTGAAAACAGGCTCTAGTAGTAGTTCTGTTCAGTATATTCACTTCTTCATATCCCCTTTCTATAATTGTAAAATTGTAAAACGCTTTGGAATATGTTGGCGATATTTAAATGCTATTAATAATTAAAATAATAATAAGGGAATTGTTGATAAATTGTAAATAGAACTGCAAACACTTTGGTCAAAATAGCTAAAAAAATGTTTGTTTAATTTTCCAGCTGGCTACTTTGGCTTAGAACTGGAATTTCTTTATCAGATCTCCACAATGCTTAGTTTAGTGAATTACTCACAAATGTTTCTTATGTTGTTAAAATTAAGCAGTTTTGATGATTGGTTCTAAATTGATTCCTTTTAACTCATGGTTTATTAACTCATGTATCTTTCTAGACTCAAATGAAATGCTGTCGCTGTGATTCTCGGGATCCTTTTTCAGCAATTAGCCACAGGATCATCAATGTAGTGTCTCCCATCGGTCACCTTCGCTGGTGGCAGTCTGAAAATGGTAAGTGTCAGAAATGTATACATAATTACAGTATAACAATGCAAAGTCACTTCTCACACACTAGGTGCCTAATACTCCATATTATATGTGTTGGAAAACATGTAATAGATTCATAGCTTCGTAATAAACAATGTGCACAGATATTATAGCTGTAACACATTGTATTATGATCTTATGTAAATTGTATAACATTTAGACACTGTACAAGCACTTGGATATGCTGTAACAAAACCATAATATTTCATCTACGATAGATGTTTTATGTTATCTTGATAGTCAGAATATGCTTATCAGTCATTATAATGGAAGTTACTAAAATGTATTACATTAACTTTTTATGCATATGTTTTCTGGTGCTTTTCTTATTTGTTGCTAGTTATTTCTTTATTTTCACAAAATATTCCTTGCTGCTCTTTCTTTTTCTGGTGCACTAATTGGTTGATCCTGATAAATAAAAGAAGACGTGTTTGTTGCATGTACTAAGCTAAGGGTTCCAAACTAACTTTTCCTGTGGAACCCTTTGAGACAGTGTACCAAAATAGTGAAACCCCCAAAAAGATTTTGCGCCGCAGTAGAAACCTTTTAAAGAGCGTAGTGTAATGTTTTCTTTTTTTCTTTGGCAAAGTCTTCTTATATCTGATTTAATAAGGAGCAGAACATTTTTTTAAATTAATAAAATGATTTCTAATCACGTTTAAAAAAAAAGAAGTAAATTAGAACAAAAATATGATATACAAATATTTTTAACAGCACACTTTTAACTACCATATCCTGACTTTAAAAACAATTAAAAAGAAAGCTATCCTCAGATGCCACACTGGGCACTAATTTAAAGGGCAGCACAATAAAACAAATAACTTTCTTCCTAAGTGAATGCAGATTGGGCACAATACTGAAAAATAAAAAAATAGCAGAACCTGAAAGAATGAGAGGTTTCCTGCATGCGACAGTCACAATACTTGCAATTGAGTGAGTCTGAAATGGCTGGCGGTGAGCGGGAATAAAATGGCGGTCTTGCGATCTATGCTGTTTCCAACTTCTAGGAAAAGCGGGGAGCTGTAACCATGTTATGTGTGGTGAAATCACGATGGAACCCCAGTTTTGTTCTTGTGGAACCCCAGAGTTCCCCGTAACACTAATTGGGAAATGCTGTACTAAGCTACTGCTGAATATCTTAATCATGAGACATCCAGTAGTATTTTTCCAGAGTCTGCTCCTTGGGATGCTTTGGCAAGCTGTCACTACATTCCAGTGCCTGTCAGCCATTGCTGCAGGGCCGAATGCAGTCTCAGTGTCCAGGACATGCAATAATTGGCACATACCTAACTATTTCTGGACTGCTTTACCATTGCCGACATCAAGGTGTGACAACTGTTGACACTGGCCTGGCGGTCCTAGGGAGCCCAAGTGCCTGGCCCCATATTCATAGCGATTATTGTTACATATATATATATATATATATATATATATATATATATATATGTGCCCCTGTGAGCCCCAGCTGCCAGTGTAGTAAAGAAGGGACCAAACACACATGATCTAACGAAAATTGGAGAGAAGAGCTGGTGGAAGCTGAAGATGTGTACTAGGCCCCTTCTTCACTACACAGCACCTAGCAGCCTGCACAATGCCACTAGACCAGCACTTGGTAAGAGGCAGCGAGGGGGCGAATAAAATGAATTAAATATAAAAACCCACCATATATGTGAAATAGGGATCGACCGATATTGATTTTTTTTAGAGGCGGGAACGATACTGATAATCTGTGAACTTTCAGACCTATAGCCGATAACTTACCGATATTCTGTACATTTACCATTTAAAAAAAAAAAAACTATTTCTACACAAAATTACTGTTAACTGAACATGTCTATTATTTATTTTTTTGCAAATCTTTTTATTTAAATAAGGTAAATGCACAAAATATACATGCCAGTCAGAATTTGTTATGTTTTCAAGAATATGTGTGTGTGTAATGTATGCAGTGAGGGTATTTGATTAGGGAGTGCAGTGTTTGCGTAGTGTGTGTATAGTGGAAGTAGTGTGTGTGTTTGTGTTGTGTGTATATAATGAATGCAGATTGTGTGTTTGTGTAGTGAGTGTATAGTGAATGCAGTGAGTGTGTAGTGTGTATATAATGAATTCAGAGTGTGTGTAGTGTGTATATAGTGAATGCAGTGTGTTTGTGTAGTGTGTTTTATAAATGCAGAGTGTGTGTGTAGTGTGTGTGTAAATAATGAATGCAGAGTGTATGTGTGTGCGTTTTTGTAGTGTGTGTATATAATGAATGCTGTGTGTGTGTTTATGTGCGTTTGTGTAGTGTGTATATAATGAATGAAGAGTGTGTGTGTGTTTGTGTAGTGTGTATATAATGCAGAGTGTGTTTGTGTTTGTGTAGTGTGTGTATATAATGCAGAGTGTGTGTAGTGTGTGTATATAATGCAGAGTGTGTGTGTTTGTGTAGTGTATGTATATAATGCAGTGTGTGTAGTGTGTGTATATAACGCAGAATGTGTGTGTGTTTGTGTAGTGTGTGTATATAATGCAGAATGTGTTTGTGTAGTGTGTGTGTGTTTGTGTAGGTATGTAGTGTGTGTAAAATGGGGGGATCATTTTTATTTTTTTAAACTTAAAAAAAAAATTATTGTTTTTTATAAATAGTTTTTTTGTCCCCCCCCCCCTGCTTGTTACCTAGCTAGGGAAAGGGGATATAGCATTCCCTGGTGGTCCAGTGGCATGGACTGTGCGTTGGGGGGCCAGCAAGCTCTTACTTACCTTCCCAGCAGCTCCCTTCAGCTCCCCTGTCTAACTCTTGTGGTCTGTGTGCTGCGCGGAGTGTTTCCATGGTAACACGTGGCAACGCTCTGACGGCCGCGGGACTCACGAGATTTAGACAGGGGAGCTGAAGGTAGCTGCTGAGAAGGTAAGTAGAGCTTGCTGGGACCCCCAGGACCGCCGGGCTTGTCATGGGCCCAGCGGTCCTGATCGGCAATATCGGTATCTTTATTGTCCGATACCGATATTCCCGAAAATACCGAATATCGGCTGATAATATCGGCCAGACTGATAATCGATCGATCCCTAATGTGAAAGCAAATGCATAACTTTTATAGATTAATTCTGCCTAGAATAACATGTAAAGTAACCTTAGTAAATTCATGGCAAATATCTTTTCTCTTAAATAAATCTTGTTTTACAGGGAGGCGTTTATTCTGATTCATTCCTTTAATACGCAGTTTCTATAATCATCTTTTCTTTACTGGGCAGTCTGGCCACTAACAAACTGTCATTTACAGCCCCAAGTCATGATTTATCACGTATATTTCCTAAATACTAATGGAAGTATTTAGAAAATTGGGCAGACTAGATGGGCCAAATGGTTCTTATCTGCTGCCACATTCTATGTTTAACGTACTCTCTCTCTCGCTTTACAGGAGTGGACCCTGTTACCTTGCAGTTTGATCTGGGCAGGAAGTTTCAGCTCAGTGATGTCACATTGGATTTCAGGGTAAGACCATACCCCATCATTAAATATTCTTTTTTTTGCAAGTATGCATCTAAATGCTGTTTAAACATGTGAATGGACTCTGATTAACATAACATGACATAACAACTACACAATAAATGTATTACACAATATAGGAGTAAGCAACCTTCAGCACACCAGATGTTGTGTACTGCATCTCCACTGATCAGTGTTATGGCTGAAAGAGAAATATGGGAGATGTAGTCCACAACACCTGGAGCACCAAAGTTTGCCTTCCTCTGGTCTACATTTTAACAACAACAACAACAAGCCAAACAGAGAGACAAAACCAAAGCCTGATTCCCTCCCATACTGTTACATTTTTATGCTCAACCTTGTTTATAGTATCCATATGTTTCACATGTTGACTACTAGGGCAGAATCCAATGTAAAATATCTTCTAATGACGAGGAAACGTATTAATATTTTCCAAAGTAATTTAAACCTCATCTTCTGTGTCTGTCTTTAATACTTTCTTTCTCCCTCTGAAATCTTGCAGAGCCCTCGGCCAGCTGCTCTTGTGATAGAGAGATCCTCAGACCATGGAAGGACGTGGCAGGTGTATCAGTACTTGGCGTATGACTGTGCTGCCTCTTTCCCTCAAATCAGCCGGGGTCGTCCTCTAAATTTAGAGGATGTACGTTGTCAGCAGCTTGAAGGAGACCCCACACAAGGGGGCCAGGTAAAAACAATATTTATCTTGCATGACACTGTAATCCCTGCAGCAAAGTATGTTTTTAAAGCCCCTATATTTATTTGGAACTCTTTTTACCATGATACCATATGAACCTAACAATAACAGAGTTGAAAAGTAAAGAAAATATGATAGATCCAGATAATAGATACTATAGAACTAGTCTATAGTAGAAAAGCTGCCACTCTATAGGAACACTCTGAAAAACCTATATAATTCACTAAACAAATATAAGATGGGAATAAACCCACCTAAAAGAGGGCGCTAAACTATACAGGCAAAAGAACAAATTCAATAAAAAATGAACAATTTTATTCTGCACATCATGCAGTAAAAAACAAATATAGATGTATAAAAGATCGCTATACAGCAGTACAATTATGAGACTCTAAAACAACTGGTCTATACACTGCTATGCTAACAAGCAGAATGGATGGAATAAATGGATCTAGGTCGCGATCCTAGATCTAAATAACTACTTGCAGCTATTCAGCAATATGGATAGACAAAAAAAGGAAGGTCTTAAATACGGTCTCTGGACTGCTGGTTCGCTGATTTGATGATCAGCGAACCAGCAGTCCAGAGACCGTATTTAAGACCTTCCTTTTTTTGTCTATCCATATTGCTGAATAGCTGCAAGTAGTTATTTAGATCTAGGATCGCGACCTAGATCCATTTATTCCATCCATTCTGCTTGTTAGCATAGCAGTGTATAGACCAGTTGTTTTAGAGTCTCATAATTGTACTGCTGTATAGCGATCTTTTATACATCTATATTTGTTTTTTACTGCATGATGTGCAGAATAAAATTGTTCATTTTTTATTGAATTTGTTCTTTTGCCTGTATAGTTTAGCGCCCTCTTTTAGGTGGGTTTATTCCCATCTTATATTTGTTTAGTCAATAACAGAGTTGGATGGCCAGATTGGAGACGTTTGCCAAATCATCTACAGCGTAGTTCAGTTTTCCATTCACTACAATTAATTCTTTAGTAAATATAACCTTGTGATGGAATTCATAATTGTTTGGGAATTTTTTTTTTTTTTTATGTCAACATTGTTCCAAGTGTATAATGATAAGATGCCGTTTTAAAAATCTCTAAACAAGGAGTGTGAGAAATATATTCATTGTTGCAGTATATTCTCATTTTTCGGTATAAACAACATTAACTAAAATTGCAAACAGACAGTTACTGTGGCCTTGTAAGAAAGTAACATTTTAACCGAGAAACAAAATGAAGTTGCATTGACATTCCTCAAATACTACATTTGAATTGTTAATTGAGTAGTGCAGGATGCTGAATTTGTGCATTTGGTGAGCCACACTTCATAGAGGGTATGACATTCCCTAATGGGCAGACAAAACAGGCTTGCTGGTCTTCTCAACTATCAATATATTTTTATTTCATTATATATCTAATATAATGACATTAAAAAGGAGGTTGGGCGTTCCTAAAGTTTAGCAACACAATCCAGCATGTCACACTTTTATCCACCATTGATCAATTTAGCATATTGATTAAGCATCAAACGCATTGATCCACCGTGACATGCTTCATCTTAGCAGCAGTTCATTTTGGCTTTTGCCCTGCCCTGTACAACTTCTATCCTTCTTCTTTACATTTTATGACATTTATCAGGTTAGTTACATATTATCTTGCAAAGACTCACTGTTGCTTCCAGAGAGACTTGACACAACATTGTGATGACCACAATAGGCCACAGTAAGTATCAAAGCATATGTTCACATGTGTCTGGACATTGGTATGGAATGGAATTAGCAATAGAACAATGTATATATAAATGATACGTTACTTTGGTTATTAAGGGTTTGTCTATTCTTTCTCCTGTAGATACGCTTCAACCCAATGGACTTGGCCCTCTCAGTTCCTGCATCTCAAAGAATGTACCGTAAGGACATAACCTATTTATTCCATTGCTGCACATATATCTGTTTTCTGGAATTTAAGGGATTTAATAACCAAAATGTGATTTGCTTTGAATTGTCAACTGACTGTGTTTTCAATACAACTATTTTTACCTGCAATTTCCTAGTCAGTCGTTAACCTTCCACCAATCACTGCTTAGTCAATAAACACTTTTGATGCCCTTCATTGTAAACTTTAATAAGGAAATGATCAAAGACATAGATTGTAAACAAATAAAAATCTGATATCTACGTATAGAATATACAGGAAAAAGAGGGAATAAGACCATAAATAGAAAGCTCTGAAACTGGAAAAATAGGGATTCACCAGAAACCTATAAAGACAGTATATATCAATATGTAAACTATAAAAATAGCAACAAATATCCAGGAGCTTACAAAGAGAGTGAAAACTCCAGTGGATATAAAATATGAAATGCATACAGATCTCTTAAGTGTTCAATATAAGAAATTATATGTATAAGGCATAATAATCCTTGAACCTGGAAGGAGGGTATATCCCAGGGCAAGTTGGCCCCTTGCCAAATGCCCCTTGCCTTATAACAATAAAAGGTAGTAGCAAAAATAGATAAAAATGTTATATCTGTACCAATTGACAGGAAAAATTGCAATATATGTTACAGTCTAGCAAAACTAGTACATGGAACTGGTTGCTATAAGCAATAAAAATCGCTGAAAACAACTGAGAATTAAAAAACAAATTTATTCCAAGATAGTTAAAAATATAATTAAAAATTACATAAACCAGTCAAATCAGGGTAAAAGATACAGAGCAACCTTATTACCATGGACGGATGGATTTGGATGTTGTTCGTAATCCTATCTTTCAAATTCTGATTGCCGGTAAGGATGGCGTGAGCGCCACAATGCGTTCCACCTCGAGCCTCACTTCAGGGGACCAGCACTGTTCGCCGGATGATGTAGATAGGATGCCTGGAATTCAAGGTGATGTATCAGTTCTTGTGTCGATACCTTGGCTGGTTGTTTGTTGTGTGGACGTTCTATGGAGCTGTCTGACGCGTTTCGTAGGGGGTAGTCCTACTTCCCCAGAGATGTATATCATATCACGATATATTTATAGTTTACATATTGATATATAGATTGTAAACAACCTTCTGTGTTCATTCTCACTTTTGCTCTTTCCAGGTCTTGGAGAATTCACCAACCTACGAATAAACTTTACTCAGCTCATACGCCTTCCACCCAGGAGATATCGACAGCCCAGTGCATTCTATGCTATAAATGAGATGCGTGTACATGGCAGCTGTCTCTGTTATGGTCATTCCGACCAATGTGTGTCAGGCAGCACATCAGACAGAGATCCATATGGTAACATTCAGGTAAACCATACTTCATTTTTGGTTTTCAAATCTTTTCTCTCTTTCTCTTTAATAATAATAATTGATATAAAATATAATATTTTGATTTAATTAATTTTGACAAATTATCACTCCAGGTGTATGATGCATGTGTTTGCCAGCACAATACTGCTGGAACAAACTGTGAACGTTGTGCTGACCTCTACAATGACTTGCCTTGGAGGCCAGCAGATGGACAGAACTCAAATGAGTGCAGAAGTGAGTCTCAAACAAGTTTTTCAATTTCTAACTAAAGTTTTAGAACCAAAGATGGTTACATAAACATCATGCTGTATAGTAAAACAATATATGCTGACAAGGCATATATAAGGGAGATGTAGTTCACATACACATACGTCCTGTCTCGGTTGGAGTTCCCCAAGGCTCTGTCCTTGGTCCCCTTCTATTTTCTCTTTATACTGCCTCTCTTGGCAAGCTTATTGCCTCTTTTGGATTCAACTACCACCTGTACGCTGATGACACTCAGATATACCTCTCCTCCCCGGACCTCTCCCATGCCGTCCTGCAACGTGTCACTGCTTGCCTTTTTTCCATCCCTGACTGGATATCCTCACGCTTTCTGAAACTCAATGTCTCTAAATCTGAACTCCTTGTCTTTCCTCCTCCTAATACTGATCCTCCTCTCTCACTCTCCCTTCAAGTCAGTGATATCCACATAAGTCCATCCTTGCAAGCACGCTGTCTTGGCGTCATACTTGACTCTGGACTCACCTGTGAGCCTCACATCCAGTTTGTTGCCAAATCCTGTAGGTTCCAACTCAAAAACATAGCCCGCATCCGCCCCTTTCTTACGCAAGATGCGACCAAAGAGCTTGTCCATGCTCTAGTAATTTCTCGCATGGATTACTGTAACCCTCTCCTGATTGGTCTCTCCAAAAACCGTATTGCCCCGCTACAGTCTGTAATGAATGCTGCAGCTAGACTGATTTTCCTCTCTAGTCGGTCCTCTCACACATCACCCCTCTGCCAGTCCTTACATTGGCTCCCTGTATCCTATAAGAGTCAATTCAAAGTGCTAACCCATACATTTAAAGCACTGAACAATTCTAGCCCCTCTTATATCTCCTCAATGATCCATAGGTATGCCCCTCCTCGTTCCCTCTGCTCTGCCCGTGACCACCTCCTGCCCGCTGCTCGCACCCAACTTGCGCTTGCAGGACCTCTCGCGGGTGGCTCCGTTCCTATGGAATAGCCTGCCTACCACCATCAGACTCTCCCCTAGTCTTCAATCATTTAAGAAGAGCCTTAAAACCCATCTCTTCAGGAAAGCTTATGGCCTCCCAGAGTAACCTCTACCTTACATACCTGTCTCTTGCTCTCTCCTATAGGGCAGTGCTTTACTCTCTCCTCCAGCTCTGCTTCACTCCCACCCTATTTGATTGATATTTCCTGTCCTAACGTGTCTTATACCCCGCCTCCTATAGACTGTATACGCGTTTGAGCAGGGTCCTCTCCAACATATTGTTCCTGTAAGTTTTCTTGTAATGGTCCAATTTATAGTTACATCCCCCCTCTCATAATATTGTAAAGCGCTATGGAATCTGTTGGCGCTATATAAATGGCAATAATAATAATAATAATATGAGATATGACACAGCAGGACCACAGGTTGATAAGTAAGGTTGCAAGTTATAAAGAGGTCTTAAATATGTAGATTTTGAGTGTTAGTGTTAAACACAGCCGCAGAGGATAATGGAGAACTGGAGACATTGTGCAGTTTTGGAAAAGGTATACAACCGTTTGTTATCTGCAGAGATGATTCTGTCTGATAGCCAAATAAGTCAATGAGTTAATCAACGGGCAAGGTGTAGAGAATGAAGGTTGCCTACCAAGTCATTGGTTTTCATAACTTAAGTGCAATATAATATTTTATCACAAGTAAGGTAGCATGGAGTAGTAATAGTATTGATATTGTACTCAAAAAATGTATACTCCTATCAATTCTATACTATAGTAGTATTGGTAAATATTTTTTGTATACTGTATTTTTGAATGCATTGTAATATCGTTTTGTACGGTGTAACTTTTTCAAAACACAATGCTTTAAAATTCCCCTTTTCACGTTCTATAATCAGCTGTGTGCTGGAAAGAGATCTCACTAACTTACTTTAACATTTTGCAAAGTCACTTTATATAAATAGAACCTGTTACATGGCAACATAACCTAATTTCAAAGTAGAATGCTGGCACCATCTAGAGGACACTATGCTGAAGTGCAGAACTTAATACTTTGCTTGAAATTCATATTGACTTTCATTTAACACTATCAATCGTTCGTTTGTGTTGCGTTACTCCATTCCACAGACTTGTTATGGTTGAAATACAAGATTATAAATTAATTTGAGAATATGTTTGAATGAACACAAATGTACAAATTACATAAATTTAAAGAGCTTGAATAAATGTGTCCTGCTTTGTATGGCCTGGAGTAAATAAGCAATGCAATTTAAAGTACATTAAAGAACACTTACATTGAATGTATTTATTTATATGGTTTTTTTATGCGCACAAAAAAAACCCCACGTTTTCAATTATGCAGTTAGACTATCTAAGCCTACTTTGGCAAAATGATGGCTAAGCCATGGCTCTGTAATGCATCATGGGATATATAGTCATGAAACATTTGCACTGTCAGGGTTAGCTGTGTTTTAGGATATAACTTTAGTGATTGCATAGTTTACCTATTGAAGTATCAAATATATATATAACGGCAGCAGTAAAATATGTCTGAGCTTCTTAAAGCTTGTATTGTACTATTATTCTTGTAACTTATTAACTCATCCATGTCTGTCTCAGGATGCAACTGTAACAATCACTCAGACAAGTGCCACTTTGACCCAGCTGTGTATGAAGCCAGTGGCAGAGTGAGTGGGGGTGTGTGCGAAGATTGCAGAGATGGAACCACAGGAAGGAACTGTGAAAGTTGCAGACCTGACTATTACCGCAATCCTAATCGGGAAATGAACCATAGGGACGCCTGTATCTGTGAGTATTAAATGTAACTGCACAGCTACGCGATAAAATACTAATTGCTGCCTTGTAGTTAGTGTTAGGGCTGTTTGCACATCTTCATCTCTCTTGACATGTATCAGTTCACATAGGGTGGGTATGTTGTCGTTAAAATAGCATGTCATTATTATTTTTTTACATACAGGGGGAGGCATGTTATTTCTTAAAAGAGAAGCTGTGTATAGGGATATTGAAATGGTGTGTTTGCTGTAAAGAACTAATATGCTTCTTTGTCTTAGAGATGGCATGACTGCCCAAATAGGGGAATGTGTGTTACATATGGGCTTTAAGAGATCCTTTAAGGTTCCTGGTTCTAAAAAATATTTTGCTATATTACATAATTGTTTAATGAAATCAGAGGTTGTGTTTCTGAATTTTACACATAATATATTGTTTAACCTGGATACTTATTATTTTTTTCAGCATGTGACTGTGACCCCGAGGGCAGTATTGGCGGTGGCAGCTGTGATTCTATGACTGGACGGTGCAATTGTAAGGATAATGTTTTTGGGGAGAGGTGTGACCAATGTAAACCTGGATTCTACCAGCTGAGTGCCTCCAACCCTCAGGGCTGTACCAGTAAGTAATGGGAGAACGCATGTGGATTGTTATTGTGTAAAATAAATAAATCCTGTTGTTTCCAAATGAGCAATTTATTCTGCACAGCCATATAACCTGCTTATGTCAGTGCTCCAAGGACACCATACATTCTGTCTCATTTACGTCAGTTATATTTTCCAAGAAGGTTGATGTGATTTCAGATCCCCAGTGGATAAACAGAGATGAGACTTTTCCACGTATTTAAAAATCCCAAGACAGATTTGCTATTCCTTGGAGATTTGAAGGCTTTGAAAAGCTTTAAATATTTTTTTCGGTAATTCTTCAACGTTAGAGATTTAAAACACTTTTAACATTTTTTTTTTTTAATGCTTAGCTGTTTAGAAATTACTGGATAAGAAAACATGTGCAAGTTTTAAAGTTCATGACTGCAAATGATGAGTAGCACACACATGCATATGAACACATACATTCTGCATTTAATAATCTAGAAATGCTCTTGCAAACAGCATTAACCATCAACACAAAAAACAATGTAGGCTGAGATACATTTTGAAGAATCTGTAAAACACTACAGGAAAATATGATGGGGTATACAGTTCCAGTAATGCCCAGTAGAGGGCAGTACAGCTCTGTTTCCAAGTGTGTTAACATTAAGACCTTAATGTTCTCAACACAATAGTGGTCTGTAGGCTAGGTGGTTAGATCTCTTTTCATCAGATTAAGTTTATACAAAAAGCATGTTTTGCAACTTTTCTTGGTATCTTAATTAAAAAAAAAAAACAAAACATGATATGTTCACATTTCAAATAAAATTATTACATTACTTGTTAACAATATTAACATCAAAATATATTTCCATGAAGCTTTTTCAAAATTAACCTAGATGTTATTATTATTTTTATTAAAAGTATTATGTTAAGATACTGCAGATGGAGCACTTACCACTGAGCTATCTTACCACAATCCTGGAATGCCTAATTGGTGTTTGTGGCTGGTTGATATTAATTGATAGCAACCTGGGGATAAAGTGAAACTAATTATTACCCCAGAGGTTCTGAGTCTAGGAAGAGCTGCATTTCAACTGAACAGAAGAGTTCGTCCATAACGAGGGCACAGTTATCCTTTTCACAGCAGCACTCTGCCATGTGAAATATGCAGTACATGAAAATTCACAAAATAATGTAGAACTTTTATTTAGTGTGAAATAAAATAAAAACATATGGTTCAAAATGGTGGTTGGCAGCATCCAGAGAAGTTTTAATGGATTTCACACATAGACTTTGGCTTTCTCTATATGGGTATTTGTATGAATGTTATGTGTGTACATGTTTCGTTTACCTGTATAAGCAAATAAATACATGTGTGTGGGGGTCTGTGTGTGCCTATGTGTCTTATATTAATAAGTATTTCTGAATGTGGAAAGATGAACAGTGTATTTACAGGACATCTTGTCCTCTAACGCAATGCAACAAAGTTCTACTGCTGATAATGCAATAAAATGTGGAGTGATGGAATTTAAAAGGGCTGTTGGAGTTGGGTAAGAGTTCCAGTTTTTTACTGTGCCCTATGACATTATACATTTAATGTATGGATTAGTTGTGCTGAAGTGGGCCAAGAGTTACTGATTAGCAATTAACCATTCTATGTCTGTTCCTCTTGTTCTAGAATGTGACTGTGACCCACAAGGCACGCAGGGAGACCAACAATGCAACAATGAGACAGGCCAGTGCAGATGTCTTCCCAATGTCACCGGAAAGCGTTGTGACCAGTGTGCCACCCATCACTGGAACTATCAGAGTGGGAGGGGATGCCAGCTGTGTGGTTGCCATCCCAGGAACTCTTACAGTCTTCAGTGTAACCAGGTAGGTTAGGTCTTAGGTTAGTTTGGGAGAGCAGGGAAGGTGACATTCCCCTGCAATGTACATTGCTCTTTAGATGAGCCACTAATCTGGAAAGAGAACAGTCATAGAATATTACAAATAAATGTTTAACGGAAGGTCTCTACAATACACACACAACTGAAAATTAGAAACATAAATTGTGTAGAAATAAGCACAAACGATTTAAAGCAAATGTCAGGTACAATTATTTTAATTCAATAAAAATGTATTGTTATAGTCCCAAATAAAACAGGAAGTTCCTGAGACACACAAGGAAATGTCCCTTTGACCACTGAACCAATATGGTCACAGGTATTTTAAATCCACCATGTGGATGTGATAATTGAGAAATTATAGCCCCGTAAGAAGTACATCTTCGTACACAAGAGCAAGGTAATTCATCTCTATACTGTTCACAGGTCACAGGACAATGTCTCTGCAGGGAGGGCTTTGGAGGCCGTCTATGTACAGAATGCCCAGACAGGATGTATGGAACCTTGCAAACTGGATGCAGAGGTTTGTAACAACCACTTAACAAGCATATTTCTCATTTACTAATATTGGGAGTCATATATTGGGTAGAGTATAAATATAAAACAAAGTACATTTTAGTACTTACATTTGTTTGCCTTTTAAAATACTTCATAAACAATGCCGCTTTGATCTCCATTCATTTTGTCACCTGGTTCAATTGCTAAAAAAATTAATATGGAAGGTTTGCCACCCCATCTCATTCACTAACATACATCCCACTTTTAACCATCCATGCAACACATTCAATTATTTTGCTAATGCACTTAATTGTGTTCTATCAACATATATAATGCAGGCATACTTACAAGCACTTTTTGCACATTTTCCATCTCTGTATTTTGCTGTTTCTGCATGAAAATAACATAAAATATAACCTATAGACTTAAAACAAAAAAACAAGCTTTTTGTTCAGATATGGATTTATGCAATATTGATTGTAATATTATGGAAAAACTAAATGTATTTTCTGTGAAATTCTTAAAAACATGAATGCTTGTCTGGTGAACTCCGATCATTGCTTCTCTTCTCCATTATAGAGTCCCATCTCTTACTGTGTTACTGTGTTGTGGAGACAATATAATTTAATAATAGCAAGATATGAATGATTAAAATCCATTTACACAGGGTTACACATATTCAACATGTAACGACAATATTTTAATGACTGGGTTGTTGGAGATCAGAGTTGCCTGTTAATGGTGGGTCAGGCTACCCTAGTGGCAAAATGATGTCCTCCTTATATAATGGGAGAAGCACTGGATTATACACAGATTATATAATACTTAAAAGCTACATAAAAAAAAAATGAACATAGGGCTCATCTTACTTGTCTGTAATTTAAACTACTGAACACGCCCTGCCCTAAAACATATGTCACAGACGACATCAAAAGAAAGTAGTGTAATCAGCTTAATTAATAATCATGTGTTTTTTCTATAAAACCACTGTAGAACATTAGCGTTCCGTTACTGATTGGCAAACTCCATCTCTCTAGAACATATACCAGTGGAAAATCACTGGCAGAGGTTCGTTGGGCTGCGCAGCTGCAGATCTGATAGTTGAATCCCTCAGCTTGGGCTGCAATAATGATGATGATACTCATGAACATGTGTTGTTCTTCATCTGTATGTTATGTGCATTTGTTACCTCACTGTTGCAGAGTGCTACAAAAACACTGCAGTTTCATCAATAACTGCTAATGATTTTTACGTTATTGGGCTGTGTTATTTGTGTATCCCTGGCTGCAGTGAAAGTGCTATATTAATATGTCTGGAGGGCTAAATGCACAAGTTCCTAGTACTAATTTCTGTTTAACGTTCTCTATTTGTTTGTAGCTTGCAATTGTGACTTCCAGGGGACAGTGGACATTGGATGTGACAAAGCAACAGGTCACTGTTTGTGCAAGCCAGGTTTTGTAGGAGCTCGTTGTGACTCGTGCCAACGTGGTTACAGTGACACCTTCCCCAATTGTGTAGCCTGTCATTCCTGCTTTAATTTTTATGACCATGAATTTAAAACCTTGGGGTATCAAATGCAAGCTCTCAGAAACACCAGCACAGGCCAGGGATGGGAGACAGATCCACGCTTTGGACCACGCATGGCTGGAGTAGAAGCTGAACTTCAGCGCATCCAGGGGATACTCGGTGGATCGAGCATATCAGACAGTGAACTTTCACAGGCGGAGAGCCAATTCGCAAAAATTAGGTAAGACACATTCAAAGTGAACTTCACTAAATAGCAATCTTCCATTCATCATTAGATTTTTTTGTTGTTTCCATGTTTAATGCATATTGCATTTTGTTGATTTAATTAGGATAAATTTAGGGAAGTATATTATTTTCATTCCTAATGGGTTCGTTTATTGAAATAGAAGTGATACTTTACCAGAGGTTTGTTTATGCAAAATAAATGCTCTTTGAAGTTATTACTTTTTTTACATCTTTAGTCGTTTCTTTAAGTGCAGTTCCTCCATATATTTTTTTGTGCTCATTGTGACTGTATGGGACATTTTGCACCTGTTCATATAGACACTTTGGGTTCCATTTACATAAATTATTTTTGTGTATACCAAAGTATGTATGATATATTTTTACTTGTATTTCCTTTCTGTAAACACCATGGGCTGTATGGGACATGCTAATAAAAAGATTGCAAGTAATTCATTGAGATTTATTGTGTTTCTTTTTTGGATTTATACAGAGGAGAAGTTCAACAGCTAAACCCGGACCTTCCACCAGCAGAGAGTATCGAGCCTCTTACATCTGACTTAAATTCTTTGAGAGCTGAGTTTAACAGCATTAATCTAATTTACCAGAGCAAGAAAGCACAGCAAGGAAACACTACTACAGCAGATTCTTCAGGTAGACCATTTATTATGTCTTATATGCTGCGTTCCCTCTGAGCAAAATTTTTGTCAAAGTTCAAGCATTGATAAAGTAAAAAGAATATTTTTATGAAACGTACACTCGCGATTTGTATAGGAATGGCACTTACTGCAAATTTCATGGTGTGGCTATTACAGATTCTTTTGTTAACTAACTAACTTAGGGGGAAACAGGTTTATAACTTTGAGTCTTTTTTGATGATTTGGGACATCTCTAGTAGCATGGGGACGTAGAAGCCACCAAAAAAAAGCTGTTTGCTGAGGCCAGTGTTTATTTCTATAGGTTTGCAGAGCAACATCGCTGCGAGCAGCAAAATGTATTGTACGTTTGTGCTCCCGTTGCCATAAAATACTGTCGAAGTGTTAAATGACTCAAAAACAGTTGTATCCTTCAAAAAACGTTGGTTCTGCAACACATTAAATGCACTGCAGCAATTAAAGTGTTATGTTATTTGTACATATATATCTGAAGTTCTATAAATGCTTGATCTAATTTGATCACTTTAAATGGGATCATTTTTATTTCTGTATATTTCAAATAAAATTATAGACTATTCTCCAGTGTTTACTAGTCCTGTCCATCTATGCTCCTTGAATTGGTGGAGTATTGGAAACACATGATGTGGTAGTTTGTCTTCCAAAGTTTTTAATGGAGATAATTATGGATATAGTGCGTCACCTAGTGACGCTAAAACATGTAATCTTAGCGCTATCTAAGAATGATAGATATGACTTTTTCAAAAGGTCCTTTACATGTTATGTTTTCTCTCCTTCAGGTTTGCTTAGGTCTGTTAGCAGTGCCTACCAATCATCACTTGAATCTGCTGAGAGGGTAGCTGCTGCGGGAGTCATTGTGTCCCAGTCTCGGGAGAGCAGGAGAGAAGCACAGAGACTGGAAGGGAAGTCACGAGATGCAGTGTATGATCTGGAAACATTTCAAGATGAGCTGTCCTACCCAAATCTCACTCCCACCATTAACAGGGTAATGTCTAGGGGAGCTTTTCAACTATTTTAGAAAACAATTTTAATGCATGGGTTCCTGGTGTAATGATATATAGACAAGTCCATTACAGATTTTATTTCTTTTAATAATTGCTTTGAAACTATTATATCTTGCTACCAAACAGGTAGGGTTTCTTGCATCTAACACTTATAGCTACCATTAATTACACCCTTCCACTAAACAGGATAGAAAAAACATAATTTGCGAATTTGTCCAAATGTCATACCTCCCAAGTGTCCCAATTTAGAAAGAACAGTCCATATTTTGGCCCAAATCCCTCTGTACCTCTTTTCTATTATAATGAGCCTCTGGGAATTGTAGGCCATCAACATCTGGGGGAGGCTGAGATGCCCAGCTTAAGCAGCTCCTATCTGCTTAGAGCACTAGTGGAACTACTGCGTGTGTTTAGCAGCGCGACCAGGCCCCTTTAATGTTGGCAGCCATTGCTGGATGGAAGTGACTACCTGTCACATCCTCCCAGCTTACACACCACGTGGGCTGCGAGGAAGGAAGAGGCACAGAGAGAGAGTATGTAGAGCACTGCAGACAGAGAGCCAGGCTCAGACTCCCATACCCCTCAGACAGCCGAGCAAGCCATCCTCCTGCACCCAAAAGATATGGAAGCAGGTGGTATGTGTGTCAGTTTGCATGTGTATCTGTATGTATGTGTATCTGTGTGTGTGTGTCAGAGTGGGTATATGTGTGTGTGTCAGAGTGGGTATATATGTGTGCATCTGTGTGCCAGTGTGTGTTTGTGTCACTGTGTGTATTTGGCTGCATGTGTGTATATGTGCATAGATACCAGCATTCACCTTCATACATCAACACTACATACAAACATATACATGCAATCAAACACCAACAATATATGCAAACACACGCCCCTGCATTCAGACACACTGTACACAACGCAACTGTTTTCAAGTGGCATTAGTACATACAAACACAATTGTATTCAAATACCAACACCACACACAAGTAGACACCTATGTTCATACACATACTTCATACAAAAACATGCTTACATTTTACATTTTAACTTACAAACGCCTGAACACAAATAAAACCCTACAAAGATGGGCAAATGGTAGATCCTCAGCTGGCAATCAATCGTGGGAGATGTATGACAGATGGTAATCTACCTGTTGGCCAACATTGTGCTAGGCAGCGGGCAAAAAAAAATCTTACTTAAACTATACTAAAAGAAAAATG
Organism: Pelobates cultripes; assembly: GCA_933207985.1. Taxonomy (NCBI): domain Eukaryota; kingdom Metazoa; phylum Chordata; class Amphibia; order Anura; family Pelobatidae; genus Pelobates; species Pelobates cultripes. The sequence goes on from OW240912.1 coordinate 123,362,389, forward strand.
TAAACTAAAAGATGTCTACAAAGCCAGCGTAAGGATAATTATGAAATTTGTAACAGTATAAACCAGTGATAGCTGATATTTGTCAGCCTCAAGATAACTGCTATAGATTGTTTACTGTTGACACCATTTTCCCAGTGCTCCGACTTTAAGAATTTAAGAATTTGTTGTATATATTAGTTTACAATTCAAAAATGAATCAGTTTATTAATTAATTTAAAAAAAACTGGTCACCAAAAGTTTAAGAACCTGTTGTGTGATTCCTTGATGTGAATTCATGGTGGGATTGAAATACATCAATTCTCAATTATATCTTACTTGACTAGATTCACTATGAATGGAGTTGACACTCTACATTATCTACACTATTATACAATGTGGTCTTTTTCTGATTTCTGGATTTTTATTTATATATAAGTTCAGTTGCACCTGAAGTACAGTTTAGCAAGATCTTGTAACATCATGGGTCCTATGTGTTGTATTCTTAGATTTGTGAAGGTGTGAGAAGCGAACCTTGCACTCCAGAGGATTGCCCTGGTACAGTCTGCCAAAGGAACAACGACTCACTCTGGTTGGTGGGATCCCAATGCAGGGGAGCATTTCCGTTGTCTATAAATGCACTCAGGAATACAGAGAAAACAGCCCGGGATCTGCAGGAGCTCAACACTCAACTTCAAAAGAACATGCAGATGGTACAGTAACTTGCAGTATTTCTATAATCCACTAAATTATGTAAATCAATCAAGCAGCATTTCTATGAGCTAAGGAGCTGGTGGGAATATAGGTTAATAGTGGTTAATAGTGGTTCGAGGATAGAAACATGTTATAAAACACAGGATTAAGGCACACTAGCTACACAGTGTTACAAAGTGTTAAGTACGGCATTTCACTGTAAAACTCTATAGTCAATACATTGAATCTTCTCAACAAAAGGTCTCTCAATAAAAGTTCTTATTTGCAGCTTTTGATGTTGTTTTGAAAATAGTTAACTACTTCGCAAGATTAAACTGTGTAAGGTTGGACAATTTTGTGTTTCCTACGTTGTGTTATTTTACATTTTAAAAGAGCAGTCTAGACACCATAACATCTACAGCCCACTATAATAGTTCTGGTACCATCTTGGTTATGGTACCAGAAGTTCCTCTGGGCTCTCCTAGTCAAACAATTTTCTAATCATTTGACACTTATCTGGGTGACCCAAATGACTCTGGACAAGTCTCCTTTGTCTTTTATAAGATAGAACTTTATGTAAAAAATATATCAAATTCTTCCACATTTTGATGAAATTAATTTTCTCTTCTTAGGAATGAAGAAAAGTGTATTTGGCAGGACAGAGGTCATGTCAATTAGTGGGTGGGACTACCAAGAAAAGAAGCAGTACTGGCCATAAATGGTAGCATGTTAGTTTAACGGACATGTATGCCAGATGCATTGATAGCTGCATCGGACAGCCCCACTAAGGACTGCCCATGCGTACAGAACTACAGAACTACTCTTGTAGCTCAACATCAAAATCCCTAAATCAGACTGTTGCACCAAATTTTACTGTTAGGAGGTATGCTACCTAATATAACAAAAGTATTCTCATTCTGGACAGCTCCTACTTTTGGCTTAACATTGGAAATTCACTTTGACTTCCTAGCAAATTATACATTAGTGAATAACGCTACGTGTATGTTATATTCACAGATTAATGAAGCCGAGAAAACCGCCAATCAGATCCAAGATGGTGCTCAGCATTTGACAGAGCAAGTGACCAGGGCCAGAGGACGCATGGATGAACATATGGGGAGCACCCGCCAGTTCATACAGCAAGTGAGGGACTTCTTAACAGGTCAGCATTGCAATAGTTATTCATCTTTGCAACATTTAATTTAATGTAAACACAACTGCACTCCTTACACTGCAACAACAGTCTGTAATACCAGAGACAAAAAAAAGAACAAGAAGGTTTATTACTAAATTAATGCAGAACTGACCAGGGGATATCACTTTTTAGGCCAAAATAGCTGAAAATAGTAGGAGATGTAGAATTCTCCAGTTTATCTGTTTTGGTAAAAATCTTTAACTCTGCTGTCAATAGTCTATAATATCTGGTTCAGTGAATAAGCGCCATAGCTTATTACATAAATAAAAAGAACTAAAGATTGAGTGTGAAATATTGGGGATTCTGAGTGCACTGAAACAAAGCTTACTTGAATAATTATTCTAATTTGAGTATTTTGTGGGTTAAAATGTAATATTCACTTTGAATTCCCAACAATCACAACTTTTATAATTTGTCAAAAATCTTCACTGCATGTCTCTCTACTCATCCTGTCAAGTAATTTACCAAACCAAGGCTTTTTTTTGTTTTTAATAAACTAACAGCTATTATTTGCAAAGGAAAGATCAAAATAAATTTTAACTGCTTTCTTTGCTTCACCAGTTTTGTAGCCGGCAGACCGTGCAACATTGTCTTACACACTCTGCAGTGCACGAGCTGTCTGAGACCTGCATCGTAGTCTGCTCCATCCACGTGCCTCACGTTCAGGTGCTTCCTGTGCAGACTCTTAATCATACTACAGAGCTGAGCAGCAAAGCAGGCTGCTGACATTTCACAATGTCAGCTTACCATATTCATAATGCGACAGGATAACATTGTTGACCTGTATTATTAGTCATTGGAAGGGGGCGCTCAAGATCAACGCCTAATTACACTAAACTGTATTATGGTACATTAAATGGACTATGTAGGTTGGAAGTGAATCATTAATGTGTTATATATATAGTGCATGAAAAAAAATTATGGAAAAAAATACATTAAGGTAAACTAAAAAAGATACTTGCCTGTAAAGTTCCTGCGACTACTGCTAAATCACAAGCCAGCAGAAAACTCCTCCTGGACCAGGAAGAAACTCCAATAACTAAGAACCTCTAAATCTGGTCTTTTGGGTCTGATTGGGGATATGTATCTCTGCACCCAGCTGCAGTTATGGTACTGAACAGCCTTGATGCCACTCACATACATGAAACCATGTCCCATAGAATATTACTGGGACTTTACCCAAACACGTCAAGGTCTGGCCAGACCTTCACATGTTTGGGTAAAGTCCGTGTAATCAGGGCAATGTTTAATACTGACTGGATGTATGTATCGAAAGGTCATGGGCCTTGCATACCATCTACTAATACTGCAAGGGGTCAGAGCTGTACTGTACTAGATTACTAGAGACACTCCATTTTTCTTGTCAGGCATACTACCTGTATTTCAGTGCACATTGCTATTGTTTGTAGTTGCATTTTTCAAAAACTTTAATAAAATTGTAAACATTAGAAAAGTAAAAAAACAAATCATCATATAAAACAATGGAACTGCTCAATAAACTGGTAGCAGTTTATTGATACTGCGGTCAACCAACCTGTCCACTATGCATGTTTTCAGCTACTCAGCAGGCTGTCCTCTAGGGCCAGACTTAGGAGGTAGGGACATGAATTGAATGCCCCTATACAGTGAACATGTGCTGTACTAATATTTGAACATCTATAGGATGATGTATAAAATTGTCTTTTGAGAGCAGACAAACATTTTAACCGATATTTTGTGCTTAGTTTTGCAAGTTGGCCGTCAGCTGACCCTTTCTCAGTGGAACTTAGTACATTCTGTTTCAGTGCAGGATCTTCAATGTAGACTATATGCATTAACTTAGGAACTGGAGATGTAGTACAATGTAGTGCATTCAGCAAAATGACAGGTATTATTGTACAATCACGTGTGCTTTCTACAAGCCGTAGGTTAATGGGCTGCTTTGGGCACTGTGCATCATTTCCTGTAACAAAGCGATATGACCATACAAAGGCAGCCCGGTAGGAGAGATTTATTTCAAGGGAGACACATTTTCATGTTTGAATTGCATGTATAGAGAACACAAAGTACAGTTTAATAGTATCTATTGTGCTACGCAAACGATAGATGTGCTTCTCCAAAAAAGAAATATTCACAGAGAACATAATGAATTCAATGATGAAAATTAAATCAATAGCAGGTTAAAGGATCCATGTGTTTACCCTAATTCAGTAGTGTTTAGTGTATTCTGCGTTAGCCCTTCTCTAATGAATAACACAGTGTGTGCTAATTTGTGTGATAATTCTTTCTCCCTGCAATCAGAAATGTTCTGCAATAGGGCTCCAGATAACGTAAGACAGAAACTCCAGACACATAGTTAATAGTACAGTTACTGTGTAAAATGATTCTGTGCTGAGCATGTTAACCCCTGCATTAATTGTATGCTCCTCTTTTATTTTAAAAAAAAGAGGTTCTTGTTAATCCATCATCCTGTTAATTTAACAGGAGCATAAATTAATGGTGGTTGACAGCCTTGGGTAGAAAGAGTTCTAATTACATCAAAGACAGAAGTACATACACAAGCCACAGAACACAAAGCAGACAAAAACAGCACACAAGGCAAGTGATAGACCTACAGACAAAAATAGATAACCATATGTCCACAGTGATCTGTATATTATAAAAAGATAGCATAATGTATAGATGTTTATTGTAAACTATACATTTAGTAATTAATTGATGAGGAATCATTGACTGTAACCAACTCAAGCTCATATGTCTCCATTAATGTTAAACTGACTCTTATGGAAAACATGGCAGAGCTGAAGATGAAACGATAGGCAGGTTATAAAAAAAGAATCACAGGAATAGGTCTGATATGAAAAGGAGAAAGGGTATGCAAAAGAAAAAAAAAAAAAAACAGGTGGAAACTTTGCAGATTGGGCAAAGAGAAGCCCTGGCTGACTCTAATATTCAGGGAAGGTGAGCCAGGATGTTAACTGAAACACGAAAAGTGAGATGAAGACGAGAGCGATTTAGGGAGTATGGTGGAAGCAACTGGATGAATATTGGAACACTGTATGAGTTGCATCAATGGGCATGTCCGAACTGAATCATGTTTGAATGTCTTTTTTCAGACCCAATGACCAATCCAGCCACTATTCAAGAGGTCAGCGACTACGTCTTATCCCTCAGCTTACCTGCCGACTCTGCCACCATCCTGAGAAAGATGAATGAGATCCGCAGCATAGCAGGCAAACTGCCCAATATGGATGCCGTTTTATCCCAGACCAAGGATGACATTGCTAAGGCCAAGAAACTTCAGGGCGAGGCTGAGTTGGCACGGTAGGATTCTAGCTTTTGACTCTGAGCTATATTCATATTCATCCAATGCAGAAGAGCACAAGATTAGAAATGTTTATAAGGTCTAGGTGAAGAAATGTTACCTGATGAACTTGGCAGAAGCACACTGCTTTACGCTGATAGCCGTTTGATGGCTGATCATGATCTAAGTGCACAGACACAACATCACACACAGTCCAGGTGGAAAGCCATGGACATGGAGGGCTTAACTTAATTTACGTTGAAATATGAAACATATACATTTTCTGCCAGGCACCTTGACTACCCCTGACTACAAACTTAAAAGACATTGTACATTTATAGCTATATAAATATGTAATTATTGAGCTTTTCGATTTACTCTTGCACTGCAGGTGTCAGAGTTATATGCATGTTTGCAAGTCCTTCACATGAAGCTAGGCCACCAATAGGTCCACCATACTATCTGTATGTCACACTTGGCATTACACGATGGTTACCAATTTTGCCTAGGATATCTTGGCTTCCACATATTTGGTGTATAAAAGTTGAATAGGAAAGAAAATAATGTGACGGCTCTTTTTTTTTATTTTTATGTTTACTTTTTTTCTTTGTAAACATATGTTATGTTTATATTTCCCTTCAACTAGTCTTTGATGATTGTAACTTAAATGAGAAACACATTTGACCTTGATGGTAATGCAGACACTGTCATAACTTTGTGCTCCCTGTGTTCCAGACTGTGAGAGAAGCATTAACCAGATTAACTGCTTTGCTTCAGACACTTGCTTAATCTAACACAAGGCAATATGCTGGCATTACATTACAAGAACTTTATTTTTCTTAATCAGAATCTTCACTATTTTAGATCTGTATAAAATACAAAAATATGCATGGAATTCTTGTTTCTCTGGACCTTTGATATACCATACCACTGAATAACACTATGCAAGCAAGGAGATTTTTTGGGGAAATCCTGTCATTTGTGGCAAAGGCAAATGTGAATTGTAACTCCCAAATCTTCAAATACATATACACACACAAAAAAAAGTAACACATAAAAAATTATATATAATATAATTATATGATAACAAAGACAAATTTTATAGGGAATCAAAAACCGATATGTGCCCCATTATGATGAAAACAAGTCCATAGACATTTGTGAAAGCTGTATAATGGATCAATGGTATAGTAATCCATTTAGGTTTAATACATAATTTATAATAAGCTCAGTACTATACCGTAAAAGTATGCTATGTTAAGACCTCCATAAACTCTCATTTTGTACTGCATTCATTAAACCAGTTCTAAGAAACTGTTTTTCAATTTAGGAACAAAGCCATGGATGTTGAGGGTGATGTAGATGGTGTGATCATGAATTTAGGCACTGCAAAGACAGCCCTTCTGGAAGCTGAAGACAAGATTCGAGGTTCCAGTTCTGCTTTACAACAGATACAGGATCGTATGCAAGAGGTGAGACCCATAGTGACTGCTAATATTGACATATTTATTTATTTTTATGTTTTTAATTTAAAAAAAATATGTCACATATTTCTATTACTGCACTGGTAGAAGACAGAATTCTCTCCTGGTCTATACCTTAATATATTCAGTCATTCGGTAGTCATTAATAACTTTTCCTGTATTCAGATCCAGCAAGTTCTTGACCCTGCCGAAAAAGGGCTGACAGATGTTCAAGGCCAACTTCAGGACTTCACTTTGCAAGTGGAGAACCTGCGTCAAAAAACAACAGCAAGCCGACAACAGGCAGGGAAAGCGCAGCAGGCAGCCTTGGGGGCTCTAGGGAAGGCTGAAGATGCACAACAGGTACCTATGCCATTTACTTTATGACTGTTCAATGAGCAATATTGACTTATCCAGCCCTAAAATGTATACTTTGGAAAAGGATGAAAGAGTTGCTAAAGAGGTTTACAAGATGTCCTAGTGAAGCACAATGCACTATGTGGTGTAAGCTACCAGAAGAGATTTCATTTTTGCTTTCTGGGTGAGATGCATGACTTGTAGATGGAAGGTTAATAAGACAAGCCAGGCCTATTGTGAATACGTAGACGCAATACTGATGGTGGAGAAAATTAATCATTAGAACTTTCTATATATATTGTAAAGTCTTATGTTTACAGGGTAATCAAATCTAGGTTCAGGTATTCAAGCACTGGGGATCAAAGGAGAGGACATTACACCAATGAATACAATGTTTAAATCGTCTTTAACACACTTTACAAACACAAAGAAGAAAGAGAAACATTGACTTCATGCTGACTTCAGGTGCTAATAACAATGATTGATGGAGCTAAAATGGAGGTGTCCAGCTGCAGGATGCATTTCTCCATTTAAAGTAGCTCTCTCAGGAACCTTTGCATATTTTTGAGGCTGAAGGTCGGTATATTAACCTGATTCTCTCCACCCAAGGGTGCCACCATCTTCTTTCTTTAGTTCTTGGCACTTCAGTATTGCTGCACTGTATCTCTGTTTCACTCTACAATTGTACAGCACAGGGGTCTGTGGCATCTTCTGGCACATTGTAAGAGTTTGTCCAGGGAAATGGTGGGTGTGGATATTTTAAAAACTTTACAAAAGTACCGCCTATTGTCAACTTGGACTTTGCACATAAAACAAAGTAGTCCCTATTTTTCTCATGATGTATTTTGAATGCGTTGGAATTCCATTGAAATTCCAATACAGCCATTATGAGTCTTTTATAAAGATACTATCTTTTTAAAATATTTTAAAAATTGACCAAGCCAATTTTATTTTATTGTTCACAACTTACAAATACAGCTTTTCTTAAGTTTAGGGGACTAGTAAACATAATATTAAAAGTCCTTGTATATGCTGACCCAACTTTTAAGTATTGTGGAATCATATTACAGCTAAAGTACAGAACTTTGGGGTTGGTATGTAAGACAAGCAAAGGCAAGATTATAGTGAAGTAAGTACACTGACAAGCAATCTGAAGTGAAAACTGCCATAAAGCAGTTTTAACAGAGTGTATTGCGAAAATATACTTTAACATCTCTGTGTATTTAGAACAGCTTCTATAGCACACATGCTCTTATCTGAACCATAAATCTTCTCAAAATAGTTACATAGTTACATAGCTGAAAAGAGACTTGTGTCCATCAAGTTCAGCCTTCCTCACATTTGTTTTTTGCTGTTGATCCAAAAGAAGGAGAAAAAAACCCAGTTTGAAGCACTCCCAATTTTGTAACAAGCTAGGAAAAAAATTCCTTCTTGACCCTAAAATGGCAGTCAAATGTATCCTTGGATCAAGCTGTTATTACCCTACATTGAAAGATTATATCCTTGAATATTCTTTTTTTGAATATATGGATCTAGTAGCTGTTTGAACATCTGTACGGACTCTGATCAAACCACTTCTTCAGGCAGAGAATTCCACATCCTTATTGTTCTTACAGTAAAAAAACCTTTCCTGTGCCTTAGACAAAATCTTCTTTCTTCCAGTCTATGGTTTGTATTGGCCCCGAATTTATTTGTATAATGTTATCATATCCCCTCTCAGGCGACGTTTTTCTAAACTAAATAGGTTTACATTTGTTAACCTTTCTTCATAGCCGATATGTTCCATTCCTTTTATTAATTTTGTAGCCCGCCTCTGCACTTTTTCTAGTGCCATAATATCCTTCTTTAGAACAGGTGCCCAAAATTGCACAGCATATTCAATATGTCTTACCAGTGATTTATAAAGAGGCACAATTATAGTCTCGTCTCGAGAATGAATGCCCTTTTTCATGCATGACAATACCTTACTGGCCTTGGCCACTGCTGATTGACATTGCACATTGTTGCATAGTTTGTTGTCTATAATAATTCCCAGGTCCTTTTTGTGTGTTGTTATTCCTAATTGGCTTCCATTAAGGGTATATGTTGCCTGTGTATTCTTTACGCCGAAATGCATAACTTTGCATTTTTCAACATTAAATTTCATCTGCCATTTGAGTGCCCAGCCCCACAGTCTATCTAAATCCCTCTGCAGCAAAGTAATATCTTGCTCACATTGTATTATTTTACAGAGTTTTGTGTCATCTGCAAACACTGAAACATGACTTTCAATGCGGTCTTCAAGATCATTTATAAACATGTTAAATAGAAGGGGTACCAGAACAGAGCCCTGAGGGACACCACTTGCCACCTCTGTCCAGCTTGAAAATTTACCATTAACGACAACTCTTTGTACTCTATTTTTAAGCCAATGTTCTACCCAAGAACAAGCATTTTTCATCCAACAAAATGTCAACAGACAGGCAGCACATGATGCATTTCACCTCTACGATTGGAAAAAAATGTAAATCCCCATCTTGTAACACAGATCTTTGAACTTGATGCCAAACTCATTAATTCACTGTTTTGGAAACCATAACGAAGTTCTGCTTTTCTTAAATGGTCTTTCACGTGGTTAATAATGTTTTTACTTGTTACACATCTGAATAGTTATCTAGTGATGGATAATCATGTGTATGTAATTTGTGGTTATATGTAACTGAAAAATAGTTTGCTATTCTTTCTTGCAGGGCCTGGAGTTAGTGAAAGAAAAATATGCCCTCTTAAAGAGTCGCTTAGGTACGACGTCGAACCTGGGAGCTCAGGGAGAAAAGGTTTCTAGCATCCAAGAGGAGGCTGATCGACTTTTCCAGGAGTCTATGGATATAATGAGCCGGATGACTGGTAAGCCATTACAGAAGGGGTATATTAGATTTGTAACTTTAAATGTGGTTGTAGTTTTTTTTTGTTTAATTTGTGTTTATTGACTGCATAAAAGTAAGCATACAAGTGGTTGGATACATAGAATAATAGAAAAAATCATACAAGTTGACATGGTACATTTTTAAAAGGTTGTCAGCTCCAAAGCCTGTAAAACACTGTACATAATAAGCTTGTTGGGTTCCACAAGGTCTGCCTATAATTTCCATCCACATATGCATCATTTTTATTTACAAAAAAGTTACACAGCAGTGTTATTGGTGAAAATTCACATCAAGAAGGAAAATAGAGACAATAAAAAAGAGAAAATAAATAAATTAAATCATAAATAGCACAGTACATAACAATAAACATCTGCTTTGGCCACAAAGCCGGGAGGAAGAAAAATTATTGGGGCACTTAGTTGTATGTCACCTCTTCGGCTATCCCTAAAATCTCTGGAAAGAGTACGGAAAGCACTGTTCAGAAGGTATGTCATCCAACCTACACTGGGATTGGTCTGGGTCTATTGGTAAGGTGACAATGTTGCCAGAGTGATGGGGGGGAGGTCAAGTAGAATAGGTATCTATGTAGTTATTATGCCAACCAATGTTGGAAGTCACGTTGGATGTAACGTCTTGTTATTGTCAACACGCGACCAAAGCTGCCCAGATTTTGGTATATTTGTCCCTATGTCCTGTGGTTGACCAGTGTAGCTCCTCCAGGGCCCTAGTATCGTTAACTTTATTTATCCATTGCAATAAGGTAGGGGCAGTACATGCAAATGAGTAAACAAGATCAAGACTGATCTGAGCATAACTTCCTAGAGGAAGTCTGTAATATCACTTAAACATATCCTCCTAGATGAGGTAGCATGCAAGATTACTTGGTCGCGAGGGTTCTTCTTCAAAAAAGCGAACAGGATGGACACATTCCTAGCTAGACTATTACTCCCTCGGATACAACCTAAATCAACAGTGGGAGTGAGATGTGCAGGGACAAAGATAGAAACTCTCCAGAAGCCATTTATTCCATATTCAGACACTATTACCAGTCTTTATATAATCACTCACCTGAGCCCTCGATTAAAAATCAAAGCCAACAGGATTAGCTACAGATATTTTTAACCTCTTTTTGTCTCTCCCCAATAATCCAAGCAATATACACAATGCTCTGAAGTATATATTACATATTACAGAAATTTAATTAGCTATATCATTGAAAAATAACAAAGCCCCAGGTCTGGATGGGTTCAATTGTTTATATTATAAAACATTCTAAGAACTCCTCACATGATCACTTTGTTTAATGATGTTATGAAGAGCGACTCTCTGTCACCAGAGATAACTTTGGCCAACATCATCTTATTACCAAAAAAAGTGCATGACCCTACTAAACTAGGCAGTTACACACCCATATCTTTAATTAACATTGACACAAAAGTTTTAGCAGCCAGACTGAATCCTTTGCTTCCAAAACTAATTACTCCGGATCAAGTGTAATTCACCCCAGAATGCTAATTATATGAAAATACAAAACAAGTGGTTAATCTGGTGTGGAACATAAGGGCTGAGGGCCACTCAAAATCCTTCTTTGGTCCTATCTTTGGATAAGGAGAAGTTGTATAACAGAGTTGAAAGGCCATACTTGTTTAGATTACACTTGACCTTTTTCCCCATCAATTTATAGAAGCTGGCTCAGTTAGTTCTCCCAAGTGCAGGTCCCTCCCTGTTCCATATTTATAATGGGACAAGACAGGGATGCCCTCTCTCTTCTCTGTTGTTCACCTTATCCCTGGAGCCACTCCTCCAGAAGATGAAGGAGCATCCTCTTGTCAAAGGCATAACAATGGTCGTGGCATATGCTGACTACATGGTTCTCATGATTATGGATCCTTTGTAATCCTTACCTCTGCTGTTTCATGTGATCGAAATCTTTGGATATATATCTGGTTACAAAGTAAATATAGACAAATCTAGTTCTATGTCTCTGAACCTGACTATTCTCAGGAATAGAGACTTCCCTCCTGGGATGCGATGAAAGGATTTGGGAATATAGATGAGGCACGGGTACAACGATACATGTACCTGTGGGACAACAGCTCCTTAGTAAGCTTTCTTCTGGTACATACAAATCCGCGAATGTGGTTAGTGGAGTGATAAGACAAACCCTCACCTTATTTGAAGACCTCTGCATGCAAGAGACATATAGAAAGGGTCTTTTCTCAGTGATTTATTAATACTGTGTTGAGATACTGTTTAGGTGGCATACCACCCCAGTTCAGTTAGCTATAGCAGGAACAGATTGTAGTATCAAATATGGGGTACTACAACCAGCATATTTTTCTGTTCACATGCAATTTATTTATTCTAGTGGATAGCACATAGAAATAGTCTGTAGGGTGCAGAATTCACATAATTGAATGACTAATCAAGATAGTTCTTCTGTCATACCTCCTTCATTAATGAAGAGATCTTCTTCCTGCAGTCCATGCATTTTGCATATTGCAGGGCAGTATGTTTTAAATACTGAACATTAAGAAGAATTGATGTATGTCCTGGCAACCCTATTCAAGTAAAATAGCTACTTGCTCCATTATCAAGGGTTTAAAAAACTGTAAGGAAACCAAAGAGCTAAGAATCAGTGCAGTTCTTGAATCCGACTGCTGGGTTAATAAATTTATGCCATGATTGTGAATAGCTGGTTACTATTCCTATGGAAGCAAGATACTGAATGGAAGGTTATGACGCTCTTGTTTTTATGTTATTCTCCCTGCAGCTGCCCACTCATTTTATACAAGCCGCGCAGACACGCTTGGCAATATGTTAGCTCTGAAACAGTCATAATGCTCCTTCTGCTCAGCGTAGCATTAAACTGCCAAGTCTTTGATGAAAAAAAATCTCCTGATTATCTCAGTATTGGTATCCTCTGCATACAGATTTAATGGAACACTGAAGCCACCAGTGATGCGGGCTTGTTTGGGTGATGCACCCAGCGTGGCGATATCCTGTACACAGCGTTTTATATGATATCATACTGACTTTATTCAATCTTTAATCCTTAGAGCCTAAAAAACATTACAAATATATTCTTAACAATTAAAAACAACTTTAAGATATTTTTAATAATTCCATTTTACTAGAAATTTATGTTCATAGAAAAAAAAGGATTTTTCATTGCTTCATGAGGAAAACATTTTTAGGGTTATGTTTAGAAAATGCTTGTTGTGATGAGTGATGCAAATATAAAAAATGGGAAAAGTCACCAAAGGGACATGCCTGCTGGTTCCAATGGTTTTCAATGTGACTTGCTCCTCTTTTGTTACTTTAGACCACTTTTCAGAACTCAACATGCTTTAGACATAATCCCCATTGTCCCCCTTGGGCATTAAATAAATCAATTTAGATCCATATTATGAGACTGTGCTTTTAGAAGAAGGCAGTGCATGGTGTAAGGCTCTATAGACAATGTGTAACAAAGGGCAGGGATTTATCTCGATTACCTTACGTGTATTTAGAACAAAAAAGTCCACAACAGTCGCTATTTAATTAAAATAAAATAAAGAGAAAAAAAGAGAATCATCTACAACTAGTGAAAAGGGCAATATTGACTTAATGTCGCTCTAAACATGTAAGGAATAACCACGCTATAAGGAGAAACCACCAGAAACACAAATGTGCTAGGGTAATTTATAAAAAAGATACCATACAGTCTTCTAATTGAAGCTGCAAAATATGGTTGTACATGCAACAGTTACAAGTAATAGGAAATAGTAATAAGAAATCCTGGAACTCATAAGGACTGCAACAAAAAGCCAGCCGATATATAAATGAATTACACTTTTAAACACACACCCGTCATAGAAAAATGGAGCCCCGGCATCCAAAAGAAGGGGTTGGTTTATTCCGATATATATTAAATGTTGCAAAGTGTGAATTGCCTGCCAATACTTTCCAATTATGTGAATACCGTTTATTTTACAAATATATATTAAGAAGAGAGGTATAAATACACAGCATACCTGGCTTACACCTTATTCCCAGAACAGCCGCCTAACGCGTTTCGTGTCACTTAATCTTATGAATTCACCCTTTACAATAAAATATGGTTGTTTCAAAATGTAACTGAAACAATAACATGCTAAACTTTCAGCAAGTCCATTAAAAGTCCAAAAATTGATGCTGGTAATTCAGATGAAATGGTCCACAAGGTAGGTTGGAGCATATAGAATCTCCTATCAGGAGAAAAAGTTCCTAGTCTCCTCTTGAACAATGGATTTCTGGATGTATGTTGGTTATTCTGACACGATGGTCTCTCTGAGTTGCTATGTATGTGTTTTTGCTCTGTAAAAGTCAAGGTTGGTCAGTCCATACTTGACTTTTAAAAAAGTCAAAAAGCAAAAACTCATACAAGAAGGTTATAGAGCAATTTAGGGATAAACTGGTAATGTTGATGAATAACCAAACATGGGATTTGGGTGAAGAGACACCAGAACTTGAATGCGGATTGAGCATGCTGCCTCGGGAACACATGCCTGTGCTGGTTCTACTTAGAGACTGGGTGACTTGCTATAGAGCAGGTAACTTTGAGAGATCATCCTGTTGAATTAACCAACTAACATCTAGATTACAGTATACAGTGTCATAGTTTTATTTAATTAAACTGTAAAACAACCATATATTACAATTTCAGTTAGAATATTGTATAGTATCTTTTTCATAATCTGTTTTTCTTTGCCTAGATATCAGCTTCTGATAAATTAACTTAGCACATTAGTTTTATGGTGGTTTCTCCTTATTGTATAATATTCTACCTGAGCCTTACTGAGCCGTCAAGGATTAAAATAAACTGTTCATTTCAATAGCTCTAATTTGTAAAATGGATGCCTTTTTTAAATAATTAAAAAAAAATAAAAAATGAAATCTAGTAAAGAATTGTATTATCAATAGTGATGTCCCGAACTGTTCGCGAACTCTTCGCCACGGTTCGCCGCGAAAAGGTTCGCGCGGACTCCAGTCAGCTGACACATTCCAGCCAATCAGCAGCAGACCCTCCCTCCCAGACCCTCCCACCTCCTGGACAGCTCACTAAGAATGCAGCTTCAAAATGGATGCTATCCAGGAGGTGGGAGGGTCTAGGAGGGAGGGTCTGCTGCTGATTGGCTGGAATGTGTCAGCTGACAAGAGTCCGCGGCGAACCGTTCGTGGCATCACTAATTATCAATGAATAATCTACATTTTGAGACCATTACTACATACTACATTGCTACCACTAATTATGGTGCTATTTCCTGTCCTACGGTAAATATTAGAAAACATGTCACTATCTTGCTGTCTTTTGTATCCCTTCAAAACACACCATTCTTGGTAAAATAGATTGTAACACATTAACACAGACTGTTAACATATATTCAGCTGCCCTATATTTGAATTTATCAGAATTCATGACACCGTGGGATAATCTCCAAACCCATTACCTCTTTCTAAGGTCTGTTATTTTTTTCTTTCCTTTAGAAATTGAGAGTGAGCTACTGGAGGGCAGACAATCTCTGATGATCAAATTCTCACAGCTGGAGGGCTTGGAAGGAGAGGTCAGCAGCATCCGAGATCACATCAGTGAAAAAGCACATTTCTACGCAACCTGCAAATAAGGCAACATGGGCACTTCCATCTCTCTGAATGATTGCAGTATGTGCCTAGCATTTAGAAGGGCTGTGCACATTTCCACTGCGCGACTGATGTTCTGGAATAAAACTGAGTGCATTTATTTAACTGCCTAAGCGGTCTACATCAGATAGAGCTGTGATAACAAAAGGGTTCAAATTTGCAATCTCGTTTCTGATCTTGTTGTCAGATATGTTTACAAAAACAGTTATCCTTGTTTATTTATAAAGAGTTAGTGTTTTCAGCTGTGATGCAATTATAGTACCTTCCATCAAACATTTAAACAAACAATTAGACGGTTTGTTTAAAACGGTGACTGATATTTTATGCTATTTCCACACCCCGAACCAGAATAAACATCCACCATTCCAAGTCCAACGTGATACTTTTATTCCGCCATCATAACTGTTAAAATTTTGGTGCTTTTAAAACCAATGCTGTATTTTTTTATATACATATATATTATTTATTAACATTGCTAAATGTTTGCTAATGTGTATTTGATAAAAATAAAGAGATTCCCCTCACAGGCTATTTGTTATTGCTGTTCTTTTTGCCACGGAAGTAATTAACAAGATAAACATATTTTAATGTCAGTATATATGGAAGTACCGCCAATAAGACAAATAAGCAGGGCAGTATTTAGCTGCTATTTATAATGCAGAGGGTATATTTAAAGTATTGTTTCTCAACCTTTTACGGAGAAGTATCCCTGCTGGTCTAATACAATTTCTAAGTACCCCTGCCTCGAGAAAGTCATTTCTATTGATTTAAATTTAAATGAAACGTGTAGACTCCGATATTTAAGTTAATCCATATTGGAGAACAAGCCTGACTAAAGGTAGTAAATAATATTTTTAAAATAAATATGACATAGTTAATATTGTGTATGTCAAGAGGAGAGTATGAACTATTCATTCAATAAAGTATAAAAGTCACAAAATAAAAAAAGAATACACACATTACAGTTACACAGAGAACACTGACACATACATAATTACACACAGAGGACACTGACACATACACGCAGTGGACACTGACACACAAACATATATACACAGAGGACACTGACACACAAACATAGCTTTGAGGCAAAATATAGAAGGCTAAATCCGAAGGAAGTGGTCTTCTTTCTCAGTCTTCATACAGCCTTCTTGTGGGGAAGAACTTGGGCTTACTGCAATGCTGGGTCCACAGTCACATGGTGAAGGACTAAGTAATGTGTATTGTGTTTGACATGCACAAGTTTGACATGCTTGCTGTAATGTCTATTCATAGTAGTTATACAGTGGGAGTTAGTTTGCAGTGGCTAGGAACTTTTAATTCTGGCTAGCAGCAAAAGACTAGAAAAGTTGAGCTTGAACACGGCAAGAAAAAGGTGTGGGATTTTCTTCATAATCTCTGTTGCATCCCGATGCTTTTAGGTTTCTACGCTCATGCTCTCTAAATGATTTCTCCATTGGTATTGAACCGTTCATGCTAAATGTTGCAGCTGCAATCTTGTGCCTTATATGGAGCAAGAGAACTCACTAAATATGACAGGCATGGTGGAAATGTTGTGCTACACTTTTTACCAACAGCTTTTTTTTAAAAAAATAAGAAAATTGGGCAAAAAAAAAAGTTTAAAATAAATACATTGTTAAAAAAAATAATAGAGGAAAATGCACTTTTCTTTAGCTGTTAACCCAGGCAGTCTGATCCTCCTCCTGCTGGTTTTTGTCTTTTAACATGAAACAAGTTCAACTGTTGAAACCCCAGGTTGTAATTGGTTGCTTGCATCAGATACTCTCAGCAGCTCTCTCTGGAATTTATTTATTTTTTATTTTTAATGTCTAGCCATCACTGACAGCTTATGAATTGTAATTCCCGGATGGCCACCTTCACATCCAAAAACTGCCAGATACTTGGCTTCTAATTAGCTGCGTTTTTATTTTTTTTATAAAACAAGGGATCCAATTTCATAGATGCAAACAGTGTCTCATTTAACTAAGCAACAAAACAGCCACATGCAAATAAATTCATCTTGAAACCTCCCTTGCCTAAGATAAAATTTTTTTTACTGTTTCATCAAGAAGTAGATTGGCTCTAATAGATTCCATATGTGCAGAGTATAATAACCACCACAGATATTCATCAAATATCCATATCGGAAAGAAATGAGCAAGAAGCATGTCTTGTTTTTCATTAAATTGTTAAATATATCAAGGGACTAAAAAGGCAAAACATTTCAAATTAAAAAAAAAAAAATGAATTGCCATGCACATTGGGAGTCGAACATTACAGTGAAAATCCAGAGTTCTATAGATTAAAAAAAGTTTATTAATAATTATATTTTACAATATATAGTGCAGCAGCAAACATATTTACATACACACACAGCAAAGATTTCACTCAGTTTTGATAACTGAAAATAAAGCATTAGTATTTTCTAATATCCTACACTTGTTTGCAAAAATCAATAGTGGTATTTATACACTACAATTTAAATATTCCGGACATCTAGAGAATGTGTATATAGGTGATGGCACCCCTCATATTGCAAATAAAGAATTGAGATGTTATAAATGATAATTTTATGGCATTACTTCTTTACTTGTCGTGACAAAAAAAAAGCTAATAGAAGTGTATAAATGCCTACATTACAAAGCTATTAACACCCAATTTGCAGAAAAAAAAAGTTTTCTGACAGCATGTCTGATACAGTTGGCTATTGATGAGTCTACTGGAACTCTTAATTTGCTATATCATTCTCGTATTATATCCAGAAAATGCACACATATTTTAAAACTTTTCATGTGATAATTTACAATATAAATTAAGCCCTATTATAACAACTTAATTCATGTCTGCATGTTCGTATCGGTTTGACAAGTTTTAGAAATGGCTCTCAAACTTCAAGTCAATCTTCAAAACAAAGTATGACATTTGGCTAACTCTTCATTTCCATAAGCTGCTCAATACTTCATCTTCTGAAAAGTCCAGCATTATTTTAATTCTTCAGTTAAATAACAACCTGGTTGCCAGCTTCCGAGGTGGCCTCATTAACAGTAGATCTTGGTTTACACCAAAGGATTTATCTTCTTCTGGAAATATTCAGAAATATTCCATGTACTGAAAATACTAAATTTTTAAACAAGTAACACAATGCTATGACTTAAAACACATGGCAACATAACCCGTACATTTACAGTTGTAAATATATTTGTACAAAGATAAGTTTTGATTGACAACTTAGTTGAGTCCTCCTTGTGATGTCTACTAAGTGCTGATTCAGGAAGTTCTAGCAAGCAATGGAGCAGTGCAGGATAGATACACCTGTTATAAGCAAGTACGTTCCAGGTTTGCAAAACCACTGCCTTGTCCTTCGGAAAGCCTCCACGTTATTCAAACATTGTTCCCATAAAGTTTACTCTGCTTCTCCACTGAAGCGTGATCAATGTTTTGGCTTAAATGCACAAGAAAAAGTGCAGCCCTTCTGGAAGACATAGATAATGTAGTTTATGTTATTGCTACTATTAAAACATGGTTTTATTATTCCTTCCACTACCCTTGGTGCGGTGGGAATGTCCCAAATTCAGGGTTCTGTTCTTCCACGCTAGGTTTGTTCTACATCTGAGGACTGGAGGGAACTGTCCCTAAACAGTGTATTATTATTATTATTTATATAGCGCCAGCAAATTCCATAGCGATGTACAATGGGTGGACAAACAGACACGTAATTGTAACCAGACATATGGACGCTCTGTTCAATGAGCTTACATGCTAGAGGGAGTGGGGTATAGTGTCACAGAGGGTATAAGTAGGGGTAAGGAAATAGGTTGCTAGAAAAGTATTCACTGAGAACTTAAGTTATTTTTGAGGGTGAAAGTCTAACTGAGAAGGGAAGGGAGTTCCACAGAAAAGGTGCAGCCCTGGAGAAGTCTTGGAGGTGAGCGTCAGATGTACAGACAGATGATAGACGTAGGTCTTCGGCAGAGCGCAGAGGCCTCGACGGGACATACTTGTGTATTAGGAAGGATAGGTAGGTTTGAGCAGCATTATGTAGGGACTTTTAAGCAAGCACCAGAATCTTAAATTGAGCCCTATATCTAACTGTAAGCCAATGTAGGGACTGACAGAGGAGGGTGGTGTGGGAGGTGTGGGTGGACAGGAAAATGAGCCTCGCTGCCGCATTCATTATAGATTGTAGCGGTGAAATCTGGGAACGTGTGAGACCACTGAGAAGGGGATTGCAGTAGTCAAGGCGAGAAAGAACAATGGCATGGACCAGCACTTTAGCTGCGTCTGGTGTTAAATAGGGGCGGATGCGAGCTATGTTTTTGAGATGGAAGCAGCAGGATTTGACAATCAACTGGACATGAGGGGTGAAGGAGAGGCAGCAGGTGAACACCTATGCAGCGAGCCTGTGAGGTAGAGGTGATGGTGGCGCCGTTGACTTTAAGGGAGACAGACATGGGAGTAGCAACACTTGAGAAAGGAAAGACCAGAGTTCCGTTTTGGACAGGTTGAGTTTAAGGAAGTGAGAAGCCATCCAATTGGAAATCGCAGAGAGGCAGTCAGAGACATGAGTCAAGATGGGCAGAGAGAGATCAGGAGAGGACAGGTAGATTTGTGTCATTTGCATATAAATGATAATGGAAGCCAAAGGAGCTGATGAGTTTACCAAGGGAGGCAGTGTAGACTGAGAACAATAGGGGACCAAGGACAGAACCTTGGGGAACGCCAACAGAGAGGGATTTGAGAGAAGAGGCAGAGCCAGAGAAAAAAAACACTGAAAAAGCACTGGGAGAGGTAGGAGGAGCACCAGGAGTGAGCAGTATCTTGTAGACCGAGATTGTGGAGAATGAGAAAAAGCTGTTGATGATCAACAGTATCAAAGGCAGCAGAAAGATCAAGGAGAATTAGGATAGAGTGAGGATGGGCGCGAGATTTAGCAGCGATTAAATCGTTGGATACTTTGGTCACAGCTGTTTCAACAGAGTGACAAGCGCGGAATCCAGACTGAAGCAGGTCAAGTAGAGTGTTGGATTCAAGGAAGTCTGTCAATCTCGCATACACAACTCTCTCAAGGATCTTGGAGGCAAATGGCAGTAGTGATATAGGGCGGTAGTTGGATGGGGAGTTGGGATCGAGGTTGGGCTTTTTCAGAATCGGCGTTATAGTTGTATGCTTGAAGGGTGAAGGAAGCAGAAACCTCTTCCGTTGTAGTAGGTGCGAACGGTGGAGTAGGGTTGGGTGATGTATTGGAAGATGTATCGGAAGGGGAGGGAGAGATATTAGACATCTCCTCCCTGATTGTAGAAATCGTCTTAGTGAAGTGAGTAGCAAAGTTTGAGGCAGACAGGGTGGTAGAGGGAGGGGGAGCAACAGGGCAAAAGAGAGCATTAAAAGTGTGAAATAGGCATTTGGGTTGGCGGGACAGTGTGCCTATGAGGGTGTTGAAGTAATTTACTTTTGAAAAGGAAAGAACCAGAGTGCAGCATAAATTTATAGTGTAGGAAGTCTGGTGCAGAGTGAGACTTTCTCCAACAGCGTTCAGCAGTTCTGGAACATTTTTTGAGATATTGGGTCAGCTTGGTGTGCCAGGGTTGTAATTGGGAACTCTTGCTGCGTTTAAATGTAGAAGGTGCCATGATGTCAAGTTGAGAGGAGAGAGTGGAGTTGTAGAGTTAGGTTGCAGGGTTAGGGCAAGTGAGATTTGAGATGGGTAAAAGGAGAGTTTGGAGTTTGGTGGAGAGATGCTGGAGATCAAGGCACTGGAGGTTTCTGCGGACTGGAGAGTTGAGGGTGGTGAAATTTGGGTATGGGGTATGCCGATGTCAAAGGTCAGCAGATGGTGGTCAGATAAAGAAAGTGGAACATTGGATTAGAGGTGGTACAGGGATTGGTGAAGATGAGTTCAATAGTGTTTCCTGCTGTATAAGTTGCTGAAGTAGACCACTGTGTGAGGCCGAAGGAGGAGGTTACAGAGAGCAGATGGGAGGCATCAGGGCAGTTGAGGTTGTTGACTGGGATGTTAAAATTCCCAAGTATGAAGGAAGGAGTGCTAGAGGAGAGAAAGTGGGGTAGCCAGGAAGAAAAGTGTTCAATGAATAACCTTGGATGACCATGGGGTTGGGGGGAGGGGGCAATAGATAATGGCAATTCCTAAAGGTATGGGCTTAAGTATGCGGACAGTGTGAACTTAAAACGAAGTAAAGGATAGGGCAGGGGCAGGGAGGATAGGTTGAAAGGTACAATGAGGGGAGAGAAGGATGCCTACACCTTTACAGTTGAGTCTTGGGAGTGTGGGAGAATTGTAGTCCACCGAAACATAAAGAAGCCAGAGTAGCGGTATCAGAGGGGGAAATGAGAACTGTTCTGGATTCCAGCAAGGAACTTTTAACTCAGACTGTGTAGAGCTTCCTGCACATGGGCAACTTTGAGTAGGGTGAGCTAGAGCTCTTCTCAGTGAGCCTTTTGTACACTCATGTCAGGCAGTTATGCTTCTTTTCCAGGCTGGTCAACACACTTTCTGGGTGGGTCACCCCTTGTCACTGCCCTAGGAGGCCTGCCCACTTGTCTTACAGCTTCCCATTATGTATTATGACAGAATGAAAAGAACGCTTTATTTATGTTATTTTGCAGCTTTTTAAAAATATAAGCATTCTTTCAGAAACAAGAAATATGTGCAAAGGTACTTGCTTCCTAATATCTATAATATACTACTATACTTTCCTCTCAAACATTAAATGAACTTGTGTTAGCTAGCTTTCACTGTAAACATTTATACAAAATATTTTTGGCTTGAGGCCTACAGACACACAACTTACTATGAAATGTAGTTACTCAAATCACATTCCTTGTGATCACATGATTGAGCAAACTCCTGTCTGTCCACTACCACAATGTGTGTAGTTTGTCCCTTTTGTTGGAGCAGCGGCATTCATGAAGTGCCTGTGAAAAGAGAACATTAATTCACTTAAATGTTGCAAATGAAAATCAGAACCATGTCAGAGCAAGGGCAGTCATTTAACAGAATGTATTTACTTAGACGGATAAAAAGGACAACATTCTAGGGGAAAGATGTGGCTGTGTGGCTCAGCCGGCAGAAGCATCTCATTGTATTCTTCGCATTCTGTGCCCAGTTTGGACCTGAACCAAACATACAAGGTTTACTTGACAAATAAAAATGCCATAGGCATTAAGCACTAAACTGGCATTATATGTGGTGTCCCCTACAATGACAGAGATTTTGAGATTTGTCAAGACATACGCCCACCTTGCTATGTTATGTCCTGTCATGAAACCCATGAACATTGTGCTGCTTAGGCTCTTAGCCAAAAGAAGCACATGCTGCTAGTCGGGTATTCAATGCAATTACGCTATGCTACCTAACTAATAGAGTAGTCTTTAGTTTAGTGCTTTTCCCAGCATCCCTTTCTCACAGTCACTTGGTGGACATCCCTACTTAAACTGGCAGACCACTATACTACTAATCGGATACATTGAGAAACAGCTGCCAGATTTAAAATGAAAATAAATAAATAAATACTAATATACACCTTCTCCTTCCATCAACTTTTGAGATCCCTTCACAGATGGTATTTGACTGTATGAACACGTTTATTGCAGAGACAAAAGCTTTTATTCCACCAGTTCTAAAACCTTAATTATGCTTTATTTGAGCTGCCCTCACCTTCTGTTCTACCTTCATTATCAACGGTTTGTGCTCAAGAATAAATCCCTAGCTATATTTACAATAGTGTATTATACCTTTGTTTTTCTTTTATATAGATTTTTTATGTAGTTTGAACGTAGGTGTTGCTTTATTGCATTTCTTTTCTTAAACTAATAATAGCCATTGATATTATGTAATGTCATGTTGTTCCTGTTATAGCAATATAAAATAACTAAGATATTGACCAATATCCAGGAGTGCACTGGACTGTTTCTGTTCTGCTCTGAAATTAATAGGTGAAATAGATTTAAAGGACCACTCTAGGCACCCAGACCACTTCAGCTTAATGAAGTGGTATGGGTGCCTGGTCCATCTAGGGTTAACCCATTTTTTTTAATAAACATAGCAGTTTCAGAGAAACTGCTATGTTTATAAATAGGTTAATTCAGCCTCTAAAGCCTCATTGACAGATGCTAGAGGCGTTTGCGTGCTTCTCACTGTGAAAATCACAGTGAGAAGACTCAAGTGTTCATAGGAAAGCATTATAAATGCTTTCCTATGAGACTGGCTGAATGCACACGCAGCTCCTGCCGCGCATGCGCATTCAGCCGAAGAGGAGGAGAAGAGGCAGAGAGGAGGAGGAGAGCTGGAGAAAGGTAAGATTTTAACCCCTTCCTCTCCCCAGAGCCCGACGGGAGGGGGTCCCTGAGGGTGGGGGCACCCTCAGGGCACTATAGTGCCAGGAAAACGAGTATGTTTTCCTGGCACTATAGTGGTCCTTTAACTCTTTATGAATGATAATATTTTAAAACCTTTAAATATCAACAAAACATTGACTTATTTAGAAAAAAACAAAACAACCCCCCCCTAAAAAAACAGCCAGAGGGGAGGATTTTGTGTGGAAGTGTCTGGGTGTATTCTATGGATTGATTGGCTGTTTTGTAACGCCCTGTGGGCTGTACTATGTTTGTGGATTGGGAATAAAAGAGACTGTATGTGACAGTACAGGGAGTTCCTGTTTTAACCCTCAAAGTGAAGTGTCGTCTCATTATTGGGGAAGGATTTATTGTATGCTGTTCCAGTTTGACTGCTAGGAGAGTAAACCTATTTGTATGGTTCCTATTCAACTGTCTACAGCATTCATATGCTTGAGAGGATTCATATGCTTCTCCGGTTCGGTGGTTGTGGTGTCTGCTGCAGTGCTTGGAGTCCTCAGGAAGCGCTAGGAGCATCCTTCAACGGAGGTACCCAGTCGGGATGCCAGGTGATCCGTTACATTGGTGGCAGCGGTGGGATGGCGTCCTAGTGCGAGGTAAAGCAGCTCGGAGACACAGTTCGTGGATTTACAAATTGAGGGCAACGCTAGTACCCGTACAGCGACCCTATCTACAAAAGAACTAACTTCAGCAGAGCAAGCATGGCGTATGACTACACTCAGGAGGAGTTTGACAGAGAGGTTAATGAGGTGCTGTCTACCTTTGGACCCAACCCCCCAGAGAGAGCGGTGCAGCTCGCCAGGAAACTAGTAGGAGAATACCTGCAATCTCTAGTAGATTTGGCCAAAAAGGAGTCCCAGGGAGCCAAAGGTGTCGTCCTTCCTCCCCAGCGGCAGTGTGTACCCCAGGGAGCAGAAGGTGTTGTCCTTCCTCCCCAGCGGCAGTGTGAGTCCCAGGGAGCCAAAGGTGTCGCCCTTCCTCCCCAGCGGCAGTGTGTACCCCAGGGAGCAGAAGGTGTTGTCCTTCCTCCCCAGCGGCAGTGTGTGTCCCAGGGAGCTGAAGGTGTCGTCCTTCCTCCCCAGCGGCAGTGTGTGTCCCAGGGATCTGAAGGTGCCGTCCTTCCTCCCCAGCGGCAGTGTGTATCCCAGGGAGCTGAAGGTGTCGTCCTTCCTCCCCAGCGGCAGTGTGTACCCCAGGGAGCAGAAGGTGCTGTCCTTCCTCCCCAGCGGCAGTGTGTATCCCAGGGAGCTGAAGGTGCCGTCCTTCCTCCCCAGCGGCAGTGTGTATCCCAGGGAGCTGAAGGTGCCGTCCTTCCTCCCCAGCGGCAGTGTGAGTCCCAGGGAGCCAAAGGTGTCGTCCTTCTTCCCCAGCGGCAGTGTGTACCCCAGGGAGCAGAAGGTGCCGTCCTTCCTCCCCAGCGGCAGTGTGTATCCCAGGGAGCTGAAGGTGTCGTCCTTCCTCCCCAGCGGCAGTATGTATCCCAGGGAGCTGAAGGTGCCGTACTTCCTCCCCAGCGGCAGTGTGTCCTGCAGGAAGCGGAGACAGTCGGTCTCGCTCCCCAGCAGCAGGACAATATATTAAAAGGGGAGACAGTTGGTCCCCCTCTCCAACAGCAGAGAGTGTTCCAGGGAGAGGAACCAGTTATCACCTCTCCCCAGCAACAGGACAAATTATTGAAAGGGGAGACAGCCGGTCTCCCCCTTCAACAGCAGAGAGAGTGTCAGGGAGAGGAGCTTGTTATCCCCTCTCCCCAGCGGCTGAAAGTAAGTATGGGAGAGGAGCTTGTTACCCCCTCTCCCCAGCGGCAGCTTAGCCCACCAATGGGAGACAGTAATCTCCACAACAGTGCAGATGGGACAGTGGTCTCTGCACATGCACCACCGGGGGTAGGGACAGTCGGTCCTGTCCCCCAGCAGCAGGACTGTTTAGGCAAAGGGGAGACAGTCTGTCTCCCCCTCCAGCAACCAGGCTCCAACCAGACTACTCCCGTGGTAGTGCTGGCACCAGGACAGAGTACCGCTGGTCTCTGCCCACTCAGCAACCCACCCAGTACGCTTACCAGTCACCCACACAGCCATGGTGAGGCACCTGGACACGGACAAAGTTCTCCTCTACCCAGGTGTAGTAGCCAGTTATTGTGGGTGGGCTGTATTACTGATTGTGTTTTGTGGGTGGGCTGCTGGACTAACAAGGGCATTGACCGGCAGGAGGTCAGATACACTGTTAGTCTGATTGGTAAAGGGGAGAAGTGTGGCGGAACCAACCTCGCCACTATGCATTGGAGAAGCCTGGTTGCCAGCCTCCTGCCATGTGACTATGGCCCCTGGGATGTATTGCCCTTTAAAGACATGATTTGGGCATAATGGATTTGTGTTGTGCTGCTGCTGGCCCTTTTAAGAACCATCTGGGGACATACTGTGGAGTTACTGGGTGGCCACCATTTCCTGTATCAGAAGCACATGGTGAGAACAATGGATGGCGGCCATTTTAACTCACAGACACTGTGTGGACTTTTCAACACGGTGCAATCTCGCCAGTATTGGTTGCACAGAGACATCGTGCGGTGGTTTTGGACTATACAGCAGGGGACACATTTTACAGTGATTGTTTTTTATTTAGCCTGTATATGTTCTGCAGAATCTGCATTAAACTGTATTTTCCAAAGTACTGAACGGATCTGGGTGAATTTTGGATATGTGGTTCACCCAGATCCCCCAGTTCCAAGGATATACTTTTTATGGGGTTATTGCATGTTTTGGGGTCCCTGTGATGTGTTTTATGAAACTGTATTTCTCTGGCTGTGATAATTAGATTACCCATTGTGTTCAGTAATCATATCACAGCCAGAGGGGAGGATTTTGTGTGGGAGTGTCTGGTGTATTGTATGGATTGATTGGCTGTTTTGTAACGCCCTGTGGGCTGTACTATGTTTGTGGATTGGGAATAAAAGAGACTGTATGTGACAGTACAGGGAGTTCCTGTTTTAACCCTCAAAGTGAAGTGTCGTCTCATTATTGGGGGAAGGATTTATTGTATGCTGTTCCAGTTTCACTGCTAGGAGAGTAAACCTATTCGTATGGTTCCTATTCAACTGTCTACAGCATTCATATGCTTGAGAGGATTCATATGCTTCTCCGGTTCGGTGGTTGTGGTGTCTGCTGCAGTGCTTGGAGTCCTCAGGAAGCGCTAGGAGCATCCTTCAACGGAGGTACCCAGTCGGGGTGCCAGGTGATCCGTTACACCTGTTTATTGTGTACACAGCTGGGACTTGAACTGGGCATTCCCCTGGCATGCTGGCATTTTATTGGGACAGGTAAGACTAGGGTGTCTATCTGTGTGTCTATCTCCCTGGCACCTTTTTGTGTCTCGTTCTTCACCCAACCCTTTGCGTGTTTCTTTTTCCACTTCCACGGACTATCTGGGTGCCTCTTTCCCCCAGCACCTTTGTGTGTCTCTTTTTCCCTCAGACCCTTTGCATGTCTCTTTTTTCCCCAGCCAGCCCATTTCCCCTTCCCCCCGAGTGTCTCTGTTTCCCCTTCCCCAACTCCTGTGTGTGTCTCTTTGCCCCATTCCCCAGCTCCTCTGAATGTATATGTGTGTCCCTTCCCAATCCATCTGTGTGTCTCTTTGTCCCCTTTTCCAGGTCCTTTGCGTATGTCATTGTTCTCTTTCCCAGCCCCTCTGGGGGTCATGTGTCTCCTTCCCCAATCCCTGTGTTTGTGACATTCTGTGCCTGTTCTTGTCCCCTTCACTAGCCCATCTGCATGTGTCATTGTCCCCTTCTCCATGCCCCTTTGTGTGTCTCTCTCTTTTTCCACTTGCGTGCCTGCTCACCTCTCTTTTGTAGCATGGCCGACTAGACAGGATCTTCTTTATCCTCTACCTGGTCTGACAGGAAGCTGCTCGTTGCTCTCAGAAATCAGCTTTCTGTCAGATTGGGTAGAGGATACATATCCTCTACCGCGGTCTGCTTGGCCAAGCTACATGAAGTGACTGGCAGGAGGGGGAGCTCAGCATGCTACCCTCTTGCCGGTCACCCAGACAATGCATATCACGGGACAGTGCGCCCTTCCTCGTAATAACTTAAATGCCAGCAGATCAACATCAGAGTGGAGTGACATCTGTCACTCTGTTTCTACATTCTTCTGGCAAAGTATGCGGTACCACAGGAATTATTGACAGGAACTACTAATCATGCACTGTAGTTGCTGGGATGGAGAACAAGATAGCCTGTCAGAAGGTACTCCTGCTCTCCACTGTCACTTAGTACATTACAAGGAGAATATGCTGAAAACTGATTGCCATGTGAAAAAAGGACCATGTGTATACAAAGATTTGTTGAAAACCCACACATTTACTATAATTTCATATACAGCATATGTTTTCCTTTACAGAAAACTTATATATAACATGGAGGGTACAATTTAAAATAGCTTTAAAAAAATGCAAGTTGCAGCCTTAAAATTTACCCACTTGCAGCTGAAGATGCTTTAAGGTAAAACAGTATCAATAGTTGAAAAAGATCGATATAGTATATTTATTGATTAGTAAACAAATGGAAATATAAATTCAGATGTGAACTTACTGCTTTTTGTGAGATTTTCTTGGTGGCCCAGTTTCAGAGCAGGATATTGGTTTTCCCTTTTCATAAGTCTCCTCCGAGATTCCATTTGCGACATATAGGCTAGTGGCAACTGGAATCCTGTCATTCTTAACAGTTCCATAAGATAAGTCCATGGGTCTGCACTGAGGGATCTCCATACACAAAATATCATAATCTAGGGTAGATTTTTTTGTGGGGCTGGTCTTTTTGGATGATTTTTCTTGCACAGAGGTTTGTACATTGACCTTCTTGGAAAAGGTCTTTAAAGAACTGGCTTCTTGTTCTGCTATCTTTGGAGAAATAGGTGGTATTTGTGGAGGAGGTTTCTGTGAGCTATTAGTTGTAATATGATCAATTGGAACTGATGACTTTTTTGGATTAGTGTTTGTAGAAGGCGTTTTCTGTAATGAATTTCTCTTGACTTGATTGTTTAGTTCTGGTGGTGATGGGAGATCAAGAGATTGAGAAATGTGCTTTGGGCTGTGATGCCGATACTCTTTTGCTTGTGTTTCTACTTGGGTAGTCTTAGTTCCACTGGTGGTCTTGGAAGTCAGATTTTTCTGTGTTTTAGAAGTAGATTTTGTTTGTGAATGCCCATCCTTCACAGGGCAAGCTTGATTTTGCTCCATAACCATGTGGTGCACCGGGCTGGTTTGGGTAGCACTGTTTTGGGTGATACCCTTAGGTGGTGATCTCCTAGAAATTGAAGTGGGAATTTGGACTGCATGGCTTGATTTTTGGACAGATAGTGGTAAATCAGGTTGTCTTGGCTGAGAGGACATTTTGTGGGTTAAGTTGGCTCTCTCAGAGCCAGAATCAGCAGAGTTCAAAAGATGTGCATCAGTTGGCTTGGTGACTCTAGGTTCCATTGTAGTTAGTGGATTTGTTTCAGATTTCAGTTCTCCATTAGCAATACTGCAAGGCATCACTGTTACCATGCTACCAGGAGATGTTTTATGGGGGATAGTCAGGTGCAACATCTCTTTTTCATCTTTATTTATTTCCTCTATATTATCATTAGAGCTACTTAAACTTTTAGCTGTAGAAACTTTGATTGTTGGGAGTCCATTCTTTACTTCTGTGGTGGAATTTCCACTGTTTTGGTTGGTGTTCATGTGCAGCTTTTTCATATGATAAACTACTGTCGCTGCATTAAATGCTTGCTGTAAAAAACATTCAAAAATGAATACAGGAATTCCAAACCAAAAATTGTGAAACAAAGATCTGAACATTGCTTACATTTTTTGTGTGTGAAAAATATATAAATTTTAAGGGAGTGATATGACTTTCTAGTGATTATGTTCATGTACTGTTGACATATAATATTACATAATTTACGTTCAAGTCATATTTAGTATTTATTTCACAAACACAAATATATGTTTAAGTCATATAAGTTATTCCTCAGCCCAGTGTACCAAGAGTGTAACTGACTGTAAATTACATAAACATCCTTTTCTCCTTACGCACTGTATATATGAGAATGTGCAGTTCTCCTGAACATCAACAAGTTGAAAGAGAAGGTCCTGGGCCCACAAGAGGGCACATGTGCTGCCTGCAATACCCTTTCAAATACAAACATTGGGTTTTAGCTAGGAAAATCAGTTTACTGTAAGTGGCTATTATGCACATAAAATTGTTCACATCTGGGGAATCTACATTCACAAAGTGCCAGCAGATACATATAAGCCATAACCTGGGCAAGTGAATATTTGTATTTATATTATTCTTGTGTCACTTAGCATGCTGCAAAATGTGCTTCTATATTATTTGTATTTAACTGTTTTTGAAACCACTATAAAGAACTGCACAGATTTTTATTTTTGTGACAAAGGTTGAACTTGATGGAAACATGTCTTTTTTCAGCATGTCTAACTATGTAAGGTAAAATCTAAGAATTTAATAGTGACATATTACTCACTTTCCACTTGCTTTTTGCAAAATTCTTCTTGATTTGGATGCTCACTGAGCAGTAGATGTCCCGATGGAGAGCAGTGTTACCTGCAATCCTACATTTTGTGAAAACACAAGAAAATTTTTTTTTATAGTATTATACAAACAGAAAACATATTATCACTTACAACTAGTAGTCAGTATTTGCTAGAGTATTTAAAAGAAACTATAGGTTGTTGGTTGGAGATCTTGGGAGTTTTAATTTGAGCTAGGCTGGAGTTGACTGTAGATTCACCGTTTGTAAGCTCATTTGAGCTGGGGCTTCTTCACCTCTTGTCTCTGTTATTTTCCATATGTAAATTACTTGTCAGATATCCTCACTTTGTAATTTTAAAGCTTTGTGGAATATGTTGGCGCTAAATGATAATAATAATAATAGGTAATCTCAAGATAGATATAAAAAAACAAAAAAACAACAGATGAATGGCTAGGCACAGGACGACATGTCCCTAGTATGAATAGAAGTAAACAATTTTCCCTGTAGTAAAACAAGGGTTAATCTAACAATGTCATTAAATACCTTCGAATAATTTCTTTAGCATGAATTCTATGTAAATGGTAATCTGATTCTAGGAATACTGAATGGGAAAGCGTGTAAGGGCACAATGGCGGTGTTCTACGAAAACATCTTCTTTATTAATGAACAGTGAGTTACTATGATGCTGGTCTCTAAGCCAATCTACAGGGTTCCTCGATAGCTATTGACAGGATGGAAAAAAAACACTTATTGAACATTCTGAATTCCCACTGCGTGCTCCAAGGTAATTAGGCAAACATTAGCATGTGCACAACCGTTAACAAGAAGAAGCTTGGAAAATATGCGGTACTGTTCTCGAAGACTAATTTATATTTGGTTTGACTGTGGAGACTCTATATAGCACTAAAGAGAAATGTCTAGAATTGATTTGTCAAGTGCTACTTCCTTCCTAATTCACAGCTTGTGAATGTTTTGAGACTCTCGTAATATCCAGTCTGTTTTCCTTGTCCTGCCAGTTGGTGTTTGCAATGCTTGGCAGTCTAAATGGAATTGTAATGAATCTCATTTGTATCTCACCATGGGTGATTGAGGGCATTTTCACAGTTGTATCTTTTCTTAGGATCTTTCTCGAGAAGGCAGTTTATGAAATCTTTTGCTGAAA
This sequence comes from Pelobates cultripes, assembly GCA_933207985.1. NCBI lineage: Eukaryota > Metazoa > Chordata > Amphibia > Anura > Pelobatidae > Pelobates > Pelobates cultripes. The sequence goes on from OW240912.1 coordinate 123,393,988, forward strand.
GAAGATTTGCAAGACTTTGGTTAACAACACTTTACTTTAATTTAAATTATTATTTTTTTCTTCCTGATTTAAGATGGCCATTTGGATTTGCTCATTTTTCATTACTTTCAAACTTGTTTAGTCATTCCACATTTTTTACAAATGAAGCTTTTTTTGACAAATTTATATTCTTATAGAACAATATTTTCAATATATTTTCAAATTATTTACAATATCTGACAGAAAAGCTCTCTCCAGAATAGAATGTTCTAGCAAATGTGAACATAACTTTGCTTAGCTGTGATATGCTATAGAAAATTGCAACAGATATCAGTACCTGATTTGGAAATGTCATCCCAAAATGGAGACTCAAACTCATATGTTCCGTCTCTTATTTTCTCAAAGAGCTTTGATTCAGTTTCCTCGTAAAAAGGAGGGTAACCACACAGCCTACAAAAGAACAAAACAGAATGTAAATACTAAAACAAATGACAAATTAAAATTACATACAGTAAAAGTACTGGGTATACACAGACATTCATATATTTAGGATTCTCTGATGGTAATCATTAGTTCCAACCTTATTTGAAGTAGAAAGTGTATTATCGTACACAATGAATGACGTGCAGGGACGGTCACAAAAAATGTCCCTTGGAGTATGAGCAATCATCATGGTTTATAGATCTTGGCATGCAATCAGGGCCAACATCAGTGTAAAGTGGCCCATGTGGCTGCCTTAGTGTGTCCCAGGAATGTGGGGAGCAAAAAAAATTACCCATGCTTTTGGGGCTTTCATTGAGGGGGAATAGGCACCGTTCTACCCACGCAGCAGGGTTCAGTTAGGGCTGTGATCTTCCTTTACCGTGGCTGTCCTTAAAATTGGGAAACCAGGGAACAAACCTAGGATGGTGGGACAGGACGCCAAAACAGGCACTATACTGCCAAAATCAGAATAATTGGGAGGTATGCTGATGTCCTAGAACTTTATTTTTGTTTTGACAATCTTTATTTATATCAAAGATTTTTGAACAGTTTTTTTCATTTTACGTGAAAAAGTACATGTCCAGTCAAGTTACACATACATTGTATAGTACCACGGGTAGTTTTCGTGCAATATCTTGATCAATAAAAGTGAGATAACATAAAAGAGCTGTATTTTTTAAATACCACTGAGTGTTTGCATTTTTTGTTTCTCAATTAGTGCAATAGTTCTACAGATATTTTGTTCAAAAATGCATGGATAATTTTTTTAATTATCTTCTTTTTTTTTTTTTATCATTAACTTTCACTATTTCCTTCACTCTTTGCCAGGAGATTATAATGTAAATATCATGTAAAGTACTTAAGAAGATAGTTGTTCTCACCGCCATACATATGTCTCGACGTTCTAATATCTATTAACTTTCTGCACTGGATTATTAAACATTCTGAACTGTAAAATGTATGATTTAAGAAACAGACAGTTTTGTCAATTTAAATATTTTGATATGATATTGCTTTACACTATTTTACATAGAAATTTTTAAATTGTAAGACATTTTAAAACAACCATTTTAAACAAAAACATGGTTATGAGACTTCACTTACAAAATATAGGTAATGACACCAATAGACCAGCAATCCACAGCTTTGCTGTATGGCTTCTGGGCAAGAACTTCAGGAGCTATAAAATACAAAGTGAAGTGAGGAACAACGGACTAACCAAGTTTGTAGAAGAAGAAGAATGTCATATTTGTCTGATTTTAGGGGTTTATTTTATTAATTCATTAGCTGCTACACTAAAAATACAGTGTCTCAAAAATTCGACAGTTCAGGTTTCTCGGAGACTATAGTAGATAAACCAATCAGAGAATTAAGAGTTCTGATAGAAAGAACATGACTAGGCTTAAGGGCACCTAAGGCAGTAGCCTAGGGCCCAGGGGTCAGACAGGGCCTTGGAACTATGAATTTGCTTAGCCCCATTCACCATCCCTATGTAAGAATCAAGGGGGAGGGGGAGCAAACTGGTAACCTGCATTGGGCTCCTGTTGAACCTTAAAGGACCACTCTAGGCACCCAGACCACTTCAGCTTAAAGTGGTCTGGGTGCCAGGTCCTTCTAGGGTTAACCCATTTTTTTTATAAACATAGCAGTTTCAGAGAAACTGCTATGTTTATCAATGGGTTAAGCCTTCCCCCTAATACTCTAGTGGCTGTCTCATTGACAGCCACTAGAGGCGCTTGCGTGCTTCTCACTGTGATTTTCACAGTGAGAGCACGCAAGCGTCCATAGGAAAGCATTGTAAATGCTTTCCTATGCGACGGGCTGAATGCGCGCGCAGCTCTTGCCGGGCGTGCACATTCAGCCCAGGAGGAGGAACAGAGGAGGAGAGAAGGAGGAGAGCTCCCCGCCCAGTGCTGGAAAAAGGTAAGTTTTTAACCCTTTCCCCCTTCCAGAGCCGGGCGGGAGAGGGACCCTGAGGGTGGGGGCACCCTCAGGGCACTATAGTGCCAGGAAAACGAGTATGTTTTCCTGGCACTATAGTGGTCCTTTAATCATTCTCTGCTGACTTTAAAATAATTATTCGTAATCCCGCTATACTCACCTACATAACCTGGAGTGCCACATGCAGTAGACATAATTCCACTTTCTTCCATTTTGGACAGGCCAAAGTCTGTTATCATAATCTTGGAGTTTTCATCTGGAGTTAGGTAAAGTAAGTTTTCTGGCTGTAAAACAACGTACACGTCTTATTAAGAACCACAAATTATGTAGGCCACTAAAACTAGTTAACAATCTGTACTCAGTATATAGTTTTTAAAGGGACACTATAGTCACCAGAACAACTACAGCTTACTGAATTTGTTCTGGTGAATAGAATCATTACCTTCAGGCTTTTTGCTGTAAACACTGTCTTTTCAGAAAAAATGCAGTGTTTACATTAGAGATCCTTCCTGGGTCATGGCTGCCTAAAATCCAAACATTCAGTATCTCTTCCCTCTGCATGCAGACACTGAACTTTCCTCATAGAGATTCATTGATTCAATTCAGCTCTATGAGGAGATGCTGATTGGCCAGAGCTGTGTTTGAATCATGCTGGCTCTGCCCCTGATCTGCCTCTTTGTCAGTCTCAGCCAATCCTATGGGGAAGCACTGTGATTGGATCAGGCTACCACGTATAATGATGTCAGCAGTTTTTTTTGAGGCAAACCGCATGCAAAGTTACAGCTTCTGGCTTGAATACAGTAAGATTTTGCTATATTTACGGAGGCATGAGGGGCCCAGATGGTGGTTTTAACACTATAGGGTCAGGGATACAAGTTTGTGTTCATGACCCTATAGTGATCCTTTAAGTTATACAACTTCAGGTTTACAATGTATATGTGTTATGCAATATTAAATATATATCTGCACATAGCTAGGGTATTTCAGGAGTATATTTTGACATCTGGGTAGCACTCTCTAATGTAATATGTTTCTTGAAGACGAGATGAACTATTTGTCAAAACATCAGCAACTTCTGCTGTCTGCAAGGACATATGCATACCCACATGAAATCTTCCTCTCCATGAACTTTCTATGTGAAAACATCTAATTGTAATTTTTGCATATTTACAATATATAAAACAAAAAAAATGCCTCTTCTCTCTCTCACAGATTACCCAAAAAGTGAGTATAGGGGTTCATGCTAAAGAAAGTTTATAAAACAGTTCACTGAGCAGAAAGTGTTTTGGGAATTTTGTGTATATATATATATATATATATATATATATATATATATATATATATATATATTTGTATTGTAGATGCATAATGCATGTGTTACTGGAATTGGCAATTTCAAGACTGTCAGCTGTTGTTTTGCTAAACGCAGCTTATGTTTATGGCAGAGTTTAGGGATGATCTGAGTTCAGTTGTTTCCCATGATGAAAGGCAATTATGCTCCCGTTACAGCAATGGTGACATGAAGTAATATGTGTGGGGAGCACACTGTACACAATACAATTGTGAAACGATCATTCTTAAGCTGTCATAGGAAAACATTGTCACAAGTGTAAGTGTTCTCGGTTTTATAGTAATTGATCCATTTAAATTTCATTTATTTTCATGCCCCAAATGCACAAGAATAGTGTACAGAGGAAAAGTCACTGTGAAAGCTAAAAAAATAACTATTTATATTTATTTATTTATAGCATTAAAGTAGACCTGACATGATTTTGTCTTATAAATAATATAAATAATATAATTTTAATAATCCTTTATTAAGATCTTTCTATGACTTTCTTGTTTGTTTTTCGTAATGTGCACTGTTTTAATGCTATTGTTTTATAAACATAAATCATAGGATTCCCATTTTGTTTTGAATAGCGAATATACCCTGACTGTGTAGATTGACATGACAATTAATATCAGCTTGAAACCAAAATCCATTTTTTTTTGCCTCTGTACGCCATAGCTCAACATGTATCTAATGTTGAATAGGTAATTATATCTAAATTGAAGAAAACAAACCTGTATTGCTAATGCTATAGTGCCCAAGTTGCAGATTACTTTTACCCCCCCTTCCACTAAAAACGTGACATTATCCTGCTTTCAAGTCAGTGGCCTATCTACTACTTTGGAAAGTGACGCGCATGCACAGCAAATGCCACATGCCCTTCCAAATGATTATCATTTTACTCGGTCATAGAGGAAGCACTTTTAGTGGCTGTTTGGAAGACAGTCACTATAGGTGTGTTTAACTCTGCAATGTAAACATTGCAGCTTCTATGAAACTACAATGTTTTATATTGCAGGGATAAAAATGACAGAACCACTGCACCCAGAACACTTCATTGACATGAAGTGGTCTGGGTGACATTAGTTCTCCTCTCAAGGTGTCTGGAGTTCTGTGGCGCTGTTCTTCCATTCAGCTATAAACTGTTTTTAACGTTTTGAATGCCAAAACGTCTTCAGCAGTCCGTCCCCTCAAGAAGCATTAGCCTGAACAACATGGGGTGGCTGTGATTGGCTGAGAGTGTCAACTGAATGTTTTCATCCTATCACAGCACTCATTGCTGGTATGACTTTGTACTCTCTGCCTTTTTTCTATTACCTGACGCTAATTATTTGCACAGCTACCTATGTTGTTGTGTTTATTCTTATAAAAAGTATAACTTGTACAATACTAACGCTCTATGCCACTTTAAACATTTTAATTGGACTAGTTTTAACCAAAGCACCTGCTGACCATGTGTACCTCAATACATCTTCACTTTCATAGACACAATCTCCACCTACTGATTTGTTTCTTCAGGCAATAACACATACAGATGTTTGTTGTCCATATTGATACAACTTCCACTTACCTTCAAGTCCCTGTGAACAATTCCATTATCGTGCAGATACTTGACTGCAGATAGGACTTGACGGATCACATTGCTGGCGTCTTTTTCCGTATACACCCCACGCTCTAAGATACGATCAAAAAGTTCTCCTCCAGACACCCTGAAATATGCAACATTTATACATGAACAGAGATATCAGATAGCAAATATTATGATTGCACCTAATTATTTTTAAAGCAGCCAAATGTCACCTTAAAACAAAAAAAACCAAACAGTTTTCTGAACAGAACTTACAGCTGCATCACGAGATAAAAGTGGGAAGAACTCTCATAAATGTCCTCAAGTATCACGATATTGTCATGCTTGATCCTAATCACCAGAGACAAAAGGGAAAGGCATTAGTTTCAACTTGACTTTCCTGAAAAGAATAAAGTTACAAAATAGAACGTAATTTGAACTTTTCAGATCAGCGCCTAAACTCTTTCTATAGGCCTTTTACTTTTGCAAATGCACATCAAATTTAGTCAAAAAGTAGAACTCAAATTTGTTCCTCTAAGCAGAGGCACTGTAAATCTCATCTCATCTCTCTCATCCCATTACACACTATACAAGAATTTTCATAGCTTAAAAAAAGAGCAACCAAAAAAAAAGAATAAAGAGGAGCTCTGGACAGTAAAGGGCTTCCTTGAAGGCATCTGATGTAGCATCCTGCTATACCCTGTATAGCAAAGATGCCTTATATAACCAATATTTAATTTGAGTTTTAACTATTTTTGCCAACTGTTCTGTGAGACTTTTCGCTTGTACTCTACCATCCAAGACACTATCCTGACTTCTGAAAGATAACTTGCTAAACAGCATTGCTAAAAGATATTATCTCAAAAATGAATTACTTGTTTTAGACCATGTATAAGCACAACAGGGAATGTTGGAAAACTCACTTCTTCAGCACCGCTATTTCATTCTCCAGACTCCTGTCTCTTGAGCTATTCACCTTCTTAATACACTTCAGAGCAAAGTGTTGTCCAGTGGACCTGTGTTTAACCAGGAACACTTCTGAAAATGCACCCCTGCAAGGCAGAAAGGGTATACCCATTAAAACTGGACAAATACATATATTTAATATATTCACTTGATTTGTAAGATGTTATCTGCATAACTCGTGTTATGGTGTATTTGTTCTACGCCATTTTTCATACAAATAGAAATACATTAAAATCCTTAATATTCCTATACAATAAATACATTTATTAATGGATATATAAATGATTTTAAATATTATTAGGTCAATAAACCAATTTATACATGATATATCTTATTTTCTTTGAGTAAAGTAACAATGTACACAAGGGCATTCAGTAGTCACCAAGATCCTGCCTACAGTGAGAATCGTCATTAAATAAAGAAGATAAAATATGGAGCAGGGGAAAGGAAAAAGGATGAGAAGAATGGGCATTGTGAAACATCGAGTCAAGCCAAGGGAACTACATCTTCTGGTAGGCAAGAAGAGATCCCGCTCATGCATCAGATTAGAATTATGGATTTTACAAAGGAACATTGACCAGAGTCTAGGAACAATGCTCCTCTACAGCTACACGAGGGCTGGTCTAGTGGTCAGAGTGTTCTATTTCAATTACATCATTCTCAGCTGAAAGAGAAGGAATGCCCAGGAAGATATATTGATTGTTTTTTTTCTATCCTGGCCCCAAAGCCAACCAACCTCTGGCACCCCCACCACATGTCATAGAATGGATATATCTCAATTTTTATACTTCACATTGCCAAAAATGCACTTTCCACCCACCCCTTTGAACACAATAATTTTACATCTGAATATAATATTACGTGGCCAGGAATTATTGTAGTGGACTGTGAAAATACTGCACAGAAATACTTATTTAAAAAGGTTACCTTAGTAATGTGCTTTATATGTCAAATAAAAAGCTGAAGTAGAAAAATCATTGATAACTCAAAGTGCTCTGTTGCCATGGCAATAAAACACATTTCTGAAAGGTTTACTGTTATTATGTATTTAAAGATTAAAGCAACTTACGCTTCAGTATCTCTGATTAACATTCTATAACATTCTGCTAAAGAGACCCTCTACAGTTTTTTACAGTGGTTATGGTCCAAGGAGACATCGAGTGCATAGAGTGTATTCTCTTTGTTTTTCTCAAATTTCCAAATAGTTTCAGAAAAACTGAGTTATTTCAGCCACTCAAAGACCATCTGCTGCCTTCCAGATAATGAGGAAGTTTCACTTGCAATACAGGTACAGCTTACCTGGAATTATCTGCAGTAAATTGTCATTAACACTTCTGTGTTACTAAACTGAGACATGCGCCCTGCAACACAATTTCATACGGTACATCCTGTTTTTTTCAATAATAGTTACCATTACATGGTTTTCATGAAGCATTCAGAACTGAAGTGCTTTTGCGATATTTTTATTTAAAGCTTTCTGTAAACAGGTAAGCTTTTATCAGCAGCCAGCACCCTAGTGGTTAATCCTACATCTTTCCTTGGTATCATCTACTGCATTCCCTGATTAGTCTTGGCTAATCTTGTAAAAGTCGCTTAATGTTTTAACTGCTCATGCTTTCAAATATAGACATGTGATGTAGAAATCCATTAATGTTTTTTACAAGACCATCATGTGCATTCACAATTACTTTCTATGCAGATTATATTGAGTTTGTGTTAAAGTTTTACCAATATCTTATCCATGTCATTATGAGAGAATGTCTAGCAACATATCAGGATTAATAAAGATTTCCAATAATATACCACAACATGGCGTTTTTTTGACTAAATTCTTACAATTTACTTTTCAATGTACCACAAATCACTTCATATTATATAAACTCAATGACAATATTAATAAGCGATGAACAAAGGGACATGTGACATTGGCTTTTTTTAAATCCAATCCACAGATCACATTCCATATCTGTACTGTATGTAAAATCTTTTTGTCTGCACTCATATACGTGGGATATATGACGCATTTTCCTACAGACACAGATATATAAATTGCGGAACACTGTGTCAGACTGATATCAAGAGGCAAAAAAATGTCTCTTACAGAAAAAGGGAAGATTAAATGAAGCCGATTCAATTCCATTCACTACTTGGAAACATAATATTCCAAGCCATTTTAGCATCAGGCTACAATACATGAGAGACTCCATGTCACAAGGAAGCCTGCACTGAACAGAATTGATCTATTCTGAATTCCAGGGCTTACTGCTGATACAGAATGTAAAGTATTTCAAATTAAATTAAAAACAATAAAGGCTTCTTCACAGAATGTGATGTTGAAGCAAGTAATTCATTCACACATACACATTCATTTTGAGATGTAAATGCTCGTCAGTTATCTTGCACCCTTTTATTTTAACATATTGTGGGGACATGGTCTGTGACATGGTCTGTAAACAGTTAGAGATGTTTGTTTATAAAAGGATACTTCAAACATCACAGCCATTGCTGCCTGTTGTAGTAGTTATAGTGTAAGTGCCTCGTATCAAATGTTTTTTTAATATATTGTATGTTGTGTGTATCTGTAACTCCACCCTTGTGTTCTGACCTCATCTGAGGGAGTTTCACTTCCACATTCGGCTGTCCAAATATTTGTACATCATTAGCATTGTGTGACAAATCAAGTTCTACACTACAAAGATCTGTGATATGAAGGATATTCACACATATGCTCAGGCAATTAACCAGTGAAAACAATCTCACATCACGCTAATTAGAGTGTGTTCCTGAACAACTTTCAGAGCAGGACTGAAAATGAGGCTTTGGGTGTTAATGCTTAGAAATAGTCTCCTGAAAGAGCTGACAATAATGAGTAAATCAGTGTAGAGCTAAGTGTATTATCCCATGGTTCACTTAGGACCCACAACCAATAACATATTATGTGCATGGAGAGAAGATAGAAAGGGAGACCATTTGGAAGATGGATACATTCTAGATCTGTATTGACAACATTGCTAAAACATAGCCTTGAGCTAGTTATTTTGCCATTCTAGTAAATGCAATATTGCTTTTGAAACTATGAACAAACCAAGACATGCTTGATTTCACATAGATCTGTGATTATACAATAATACAAGAGAAGTGTGAGAAGTGATATCCATGGCAACGGGCCCTTGGAAAAATACCCTACAGCATCCCCATTTATATTCAGTGGACAAAATCACACCTATAGCTGCCTATTATATAAACAAACACAATTGGATTTTTTCTATATAAGACGTACACAATGTGTAGTTTTCGTTAAACACTGTGAGTTTTCTATGAAAAAGGTAAAGTCAACTGTTAAACCGTGTGGGATATGCTAATTGCTAATCACATCAAATTAGCAGAGGTGAATATACTTGAGCAATTAAAAGGCAAACCTTTTGGTAGTTACCCAACTTTCATGCTAATCCTTACTACACCTGAGTGTATTAAAGAAAGAATTATTGGTAAAAAAATACATTGGCATGGCTTACATGTGAATTCAATGTTCGATGTTATATGATATGATATCCAAAGGTGACATTTTAAACTCAGATATACTTTTCAAGTTACATTTAGAAAAATAAAATATAGCCAAATATTTGGATGTTACTGCATCTGATATAGGGTATGGAGAAATTATTTAACTTTAATGGGCAAAAAAAGCTTTGTTCAAAGTGATTTAAGCCATACTTCATTCTAATTTCAAATGTGTCAATAAGTTTTGTTTTTGAAGGCACGTTATCTATCATGACAAACATTGGTTAAAAATATTCTATTTTATTGAAGGTGAACATAATGTGTGCTCCTTATTCAAAATATCATCTAGCTTTAAATAACTTGTTTTTGAATAGATCTCTAATTCACCATGGAAACTGTATATTTTTCATGTTACAGCTTCCACATGCTTTTAGCATGAGAATGGTTTAGATTAGGGGCCTTCCAAGGATGCTGTATTGTTATCTAATATTCTGAGCAAGTCAGTCACATAAGCAAGGCCACTTTTGTCCAGTACACCAATCCATAAGCCAGGATTTAAAGGCAATCTGTTGTAAGTGACTTCACAATATCAAATTCAGGAGTTTAAGCTGAGATCCTAATTAAACAGGCAAGTGTTATGCAATAGACCTTATGTTTCGTAACAAGCAAAGCTTTATCTGCACTTAGTCTGTTTTCATTTGTCCTACTTTCCAATGATCACCTCTCTTGCCTCTTCGTCACCATTCTTTAGATAATTAAAGTCATTTGAACACATAAATATAATTGCATGTTTTTAAATGACACTAAAATATAAGCATTTTAAAAAGGAGGAATTTGCATAAATTTAACTAAATTTTCAAACACTCCTATGCAATATTTAGACATATGCTAACACAACCAAAACAAACTAAAATAGTTTTATATTTAAATATTAAAATATTCATATTTTATAATATTCACTGGGATATGGCAATTTACAATATAAGTGCATATACATATATTATGGTCTGGCAGCTACAATGGTTTATTCGACCAATATTACATTTTACACATTTTATAGTGTTAGGAATACAAACGTCTATTCCTAACGCTATAGTGTCTCTGTCCCTAGCTCTACTTAGGTCACCCCTGCCCACATCTGCCCCAAAAGCTAAAAAAAAATTTTTACTCACCTCTTTCCAATGCCGAGGCTCCCTGAGTGCTGTTCACCTTCCCACCTCGTTACCGAGGAGGCATGTCATTCTCCATGACGGTCCAATGCAATGCACTTCATTGAGGGGCATTTGGGAACTAATGCGCCTGCATGGCAAGCACGCGAACACATTCAAATTTCCCCATAGGAAAGCATTGAGTCCATGCTTTCCTATGGGGGCTTCCACGTCACATGGCAGAGTTTTACTCGGTCAATGCAGTGAAAGCACTTCTATTGGCTGTCATACTAGACGTAAGTATTGTAGATTTAAAAAAAACATTGGTGTATCCTGCAATTTGTGGGATGAAGCCCCTATGTCTTAAAATATGACACCTATATTGGTCTTTATAACTGTGGTAAATATTGTTGCAAATATTAAATATATACTTGGTCACCTCTAGTGGTTTATCAGCTATTTAAAAAAAAATTGTCACAAGTCAAAATCTGTCTCTTTAAATGTAGAGTCGTGATATTCGATGTGCTCTGTCATTTGCAATATGGAGCTTAAAGTTAAAATGTCTGACAGCCATATTGGATTGGACCTGACCAATTTTTTAAAGGGACACTATAGTCACCTGAACAACTACAGCTTAATGTAGTTGTTCAGGTATGAACTATAGCTCCCTGAAGGCAATCTAATGTAAACACTGTATTTTCAGAGAAAATACAGTGTTTACATTGATTGATAGGAATACCTCCAGTGGCAGTCACTCAGACTGCTACCAGAGGGACTTCCTATCATGCAGGGCCCTAAAACGGCCATGTACACGTCAGACGTATTAAAATCCGTCTGACGTGTGCAAGAGAGAGAAGGCACTGTGTGCGTGCCTTCTGTCTTCTGCCTGTCAGCAGAGGAGAGGGGGCGGGCAAAGACCGCGAGCTGAGCTGTCAGTCAGCTCAGCTCGCGGCCGTGCGGTAGTGCGCTCAGGACTTCAGAGTCTGACGTATGTGCGCGTGTGCGGCGAAGCCGCGCATGCGCACAAGGGAGCAATGCCGCTTCCAAATGGAAGCGTTTGATTGCTACCTGCTCGCGCCCACCTATTTCGTCATTTTGACGAAATAGGGGGCGCGGCTTCACGAGGCTCCCGGCGCTGGAACCAGGTGAGTAAAATTGTTTGTCTGGAGAGTCCCTTTAAAAGTTTCAAAATGTTGGAAATTACATATGCTTGCCATTTACTTTTTTTTACCTGCAATGTAGTAACAAGCTTTTATTTTTCACCACCTCCATGGCAACTATATGTCTTTCTTTGACTTTGACTTCTAGTGGACTTTAAGAAGCGAATAGTCCTTGAAACTGGTAAGTACAGCCCTGACTGAGCCCCCTTTTGGTAAATTACACTGTTCTAAAGTCAGTGCGTTGATCTCACATCTAATAGTAATAGTGTTTCTGTTGCTAGGATACCAGAGTTATTTATCCGGCTATTATAAAGCCACTAGTCTCAAACCTTCAGTTTTTATACATCAGGCAGTGCGGTCTAAACATAGCAATCATTTTGGTTTAAATCAGTTTTATGATAATGTTGCATGTTTACAAGAAAATAAATTATGAATTAAACATTATCAGTTACTGCAAAATTATTTTAATCATAAGTAATATTCATGAACTTGACCTTTTTTCTCTAAATTTTTAAGTACATCTGAATGTAAAATTTCTAAATAATAACCATATTTGACCAATTTCACTAGAAATGTCCAATGGAAATCTAGTGCCAAAATCCTTCAAATTTGCCTAATTCAATAACTCACAATATTTCCATAACGTAACCCATAACCCATGTTCTACTGACCCATGATTCTGCGAAAGAAACATTGGATTTGTATTTGCAGTCCAGTAACATGAGAAAATAATTTTTCAGATCAACCACTGACGGCACTGAATGATTTGAACTACAAAGTAACCGGCATTAGAATGGAAGGACAATGGATACATATAGTAAGGCTATCACTACCTGTTTATAGTTTCTCTGACGGTCTGCAGCCAAGTTGTGAATGAAAAATAACTCACTCAGTGCTGTTGGGGCTGTGCTGTGCGTATGCATTTGAAAAGGAACTCTTTCTGGCATGGGGGTGTGGCTAAGGAAAAATAATTATCCTTAGCCACACCGACACCACATAGAAAAAGCATTTAGCAAAACCTTTTTTTTTATTCTTTATTTTTGTGTGCAGCAGGTCATAACAGGCCTGCAAAGCCATAACAAATAAATTAACCATTTGAAGTCGTACTATGCGGTACCCTATCTTGGCTCTTTGTAGACATGCACTAATCTTTGTTTATAAAAGGTTATAAGAAGCATATGCAGGAACGTAGTCAGTCTAAGTCTAACAAACTATTTAGGAGTGCAATAGAGAAGTCAACATCATAATAAACTCAATACATACAGTGGGGGCAAATGATCCTGGGGGCTGGTGGTGATTAACCATATGTATGAGGCCTCGGATGGCAGGTTATGGCTAGAGCTGAATTTACACCTCCATGTCTCTGGAATGCTCTAACTTGGCTTAGGGCCAGCGAAACCCTATGCATATCTGAGACAAGGTTTAGGTAGGTGGGTCACTAAAAGGAAAACTTAAAAAGGATAAAGGGTCCAGCAAAATAAATTCTAACCAACTTCAAACCGCGGTGTGTAGAAGTCCCGTACGTTAAGGGGGAGAAAGTTCCTGTTCGGATTCCAGCGATGAGTCGCTTATGCCGTTGCTTGTGTGTGAGGCTCTCGTAGTGAATCCCCCGGAAGGCCAAGTTTGGTGAGTAGTGCGGGAGCTTTGGAGATATCTGTAATGGAGTGTTCCTCTTCTCCCTGTCTCACTTGTAAGGCTCGTGGAGATCTCCAGCGGTATTCTTTGTCGTGGCTGCAAAGCAGTGCTGTGAGGGGTTGTAGCGTTTGTGCCATTGGAGCGTCTCGCCTGAGAGATCTGTGAAGAAGGAGAGAGCCATGTTTTTAGCGAGGTAGTCCCTTTTAGTGCTGCTTGTACTCGTTTATTATCTGCTCCGCTTCGGATCCACACTTTCAGGTCCCTGGGTGCTGATGCTGGAGCTCTTTTAGGTTTTGGAACCCGGAAGAAGCCGTCTAGGTTTATGTTTCTAGACTGCTTGGGCTCCAGTAGTTGAGCCATGAGTCTCCAGAGGAGATGTGGGAGTTCCGCCGCTGGTATGTTTCATATTATTGCGGCGTTTCGAGTCTTCCAACAAGGCGAATCGGAGGTCAGAGGATGCTTGACGTTTGGTAAGTGCTTGATTGTGTAGCTGGAGCCGAACTATAGTGTAGGTTTGCTGCTGTGAGGTGACCTCCACTGTGCCTATGCGGCCTACAAGGCCCGTGATGTCAGTGCGGAGCAGGGCCACATCCACCTGTATGGACCTCTGGAGGGCCCCCAACATGTTCTCAAACATGTCTCATGTCTGCCGTTGCCGGTCTTGGGCTTAGGTTGAGGCTGTGGTGGCGGTGTCATTCTGCCTTCCTCTTTATCTGGGGACAGCTCGTCCGAGTCATCATAAAAGTCTCCAAAGTCGCTGGCCATCTTGGGCCCACATGCGCCATGCGCCTGGCGGAGAATATCACCGATATGCATGCCCAGCTTTGGTCTTTCGGCTTTTAACTTCCTGCCCATGTTCGTTAGGGGTAACGGGGCTGTGGTTTTGTAGCTCGAAGTCAGATATTTTCGCCGACACTAGGTCAGTTGCTTGCCACCGCCCCCCTAACAAAACTTTTTTTGTGTGCCCAATAGCTTTAAAAATGTGAGCATCAGAAAAAAATACACCATATAAATTAATGCCAATTACATTACAGTTGTATTAGTGCCAGGAGTTTCCCATTCATTCAACTGCAATAAGAAACACCTGTGGGATGTCTCTAAAACTGCATATGGCCATAAATAATCAATTTTGAAAATCACATGCAAAGAATAAGTGGGAGAGGCTGGGACCAGAGAATGAAAAAAAACTGTTTTAACTTTGCCCTCGTTGCAACTAAACGCACAATTATAAACACAAAAAAATCAGTTGCTGGTAATTCAAAACAGATCCACAAAGATTTTAATCTTGTCACCTACTTCTAGGAACTGCATATAGACTGCTCATCAGCACTTTTGCATTTTAATAACCTTCTTTAACATCTAATAGTTTAATAGGATTATTGGGATTCCTGACAGGCAGATGGCAGCCACAGATGTTTTTAGCACAACTGAACAGCTCCGGTGATTCACTCTAAGCCAGCTGCATGTATAAAAACCTATACACGTGTTTTTTATAATATTCGACAGTAAGCCTTGGACTCCTCTATGAACACAAAGGATCTAGGAATCAATGGCAGATAAAAAGGCTTCCGATTAAACCAGCCAATCATTGCCTCTCTGATACCAAATAGAAGACAGGCAATATGGTCTATGTACTAAACGGCAGGTTTAAGATGAAAAATCCAAAATATTCAAGTCAAGTTCGCAACTTACTGGTCAGTGAATAAACCCCAAGTAAACCCTATTGGGGAGGATTTTAAAGTAACGATAAATTGTGACATAATGTGTTCTAGAACCAAGATTGGTTTGAGTTGAATTTTGATTATACAGGGTGGCCCATAAGTCTATACCCATCCATATATCTTATGTATCCAGTATATCTGTGTGCTGGATGGATAGGGACCTATAGGCCACCCTGTATATATAAAATACCAGATACAATTATGATATGTAATATTATGTAATACTGTTTTTATTGGACTAGCAGAATTTTGGAATGACAAGCTTTTGGGAGATCCTGCTTTTCTACTTATTCTTCCTAGAGGTAGTGCAAGTCTATCTGCCCTTTCAATGTCCCCAAAGAGTGTAATGAGTGCGCCCCTTAAATTTAACCTAATACAGTACTGATTGATAGAAAGCTGCTAGGCATCATGTAAGCCAAATTGGATAAAAGGGCTAGATTATGTTATGAGAAATGTTTATTATAATCTATCAATACATTTGTGGGAAGGGTGTTTTAACCCCTTAAGGACCAAACTTCTGGAATAAAAGTGAATCATGACATGTCACACATGTCATATGTCCTTAAGGGGTTAAAAAGGCATACAGATATTTTTCAGAATTATTTTCATGCTCTGCCACAAAGCAACCTCTTCAGCTCTAAAATAGATGTCAGATAGTAAAAGTGAAATAGGTGTTAGGAAACATGCATATTGCAAACTATTATTGATGAGCCCAACTGTTATGTCAAGCTGGTGTCAACCCCTACCCCTTAGACCTCCTCCATAGCAGACAATGTGAGATTCTGGGTGGTCCAGTGGTGATCTCTTCTGGATAACACCTTTGCTGGATTTTTGTTGACAAATTCTGTCTCTCTAATAGTGTCAAAGCGTTGCCACGGATTACAATGGCAACAAACCAATGCTATCAGTGGTAGTGCCATAGCCCACAAGAGGGATATGCAATGTCTGCACCCCACAAATGTGAAGACCAGAAAGTCCCTGGACTCCTGTGCAGTGGGAAACTGGACAGATGCAGGTTTTCTGCAGTAACCCCTCTCACCCCCTAGTGATGCCAGTGTGTTACCTGTCCCAGTGGTATGTCAGTGAGGCTATAGTCACATGGCTGGTATTACTAGCATTTTGGACCCAAAAATTGCTGATGACTAATTGCAGTTGACTAATTGCAGTTGTATACCGAATGATGCCGGTGGACTGCTTCGGAGACTTGATCTTTTATTTGCATGTGGAATGTTACTAGCTGCACATTCTCAATGCTGATTCCAATGAAATGCTTGCAGACTGGCTCTGATCTAAAAAAGAAGTGTTTTTAGAGATGTAAAACATTAATATTAGATAACAGTACTTACGATCCAAGAACTTCCATAAACACAAAGGTATCCCGAATATTGTTTGTCTGCTTTTTCCAAATGCAGCCCTCTTCCTCCTCTTTGCGACCCATTTTAGCCAGTGTTGACACAGTGAATTCTGGAAGAGAGATTTGGGAGAATCGTTTAATAAAGAAATGGCACAATCTACATAAGAAGAATATTATGTGGCGTAATCATTTTTTGTGATGCTGTTTATGAGCCTGTCAACCTTCCAAAATGTCACTAAAGAACACATTTACATGGTTTGATAGATCCAAACACTTACAGGCAAAGGCAGTAGGGGATTTTTACATAAAAATATGCAGATAAGTAAATGTTTCCTTTTCCTCATTAGATGCTATGATGCAGCAGACATTTCACACATGGGCTTTACAAAAAATGCAAAACCCTTAAGTACACCTCTCAACATTTAAACTGGACAAAGAAGAATACTTTAATTTTAGGGTTGTGAGTGGGGTGTGTGTGTGTGGCCAGAGGTGGCCAGAGGTGACTTGCTAACAACAATTTATACAACTAAAATTTAATTTATAACAAGAATAATGTATCTTATTGACACAGACTGTTTTCGCAACACATTTATTAAAGTTGTTGGTGTGGAGGCTCTGTAATACACTGAGATACACCAACAATATGGAGGCCTTTGAAAAGAGGAACATACGAAATAAAAGCGTGACAGAGGGATTTTGGGTCCACAATTGTGACTGCATACTCCCAAACAATGGCATTCTGTGAATGTGAATAAAGCACAGAAAAAGGTAAGAGACTGGGATTAGGGCAACAACCTCCCACGTCCTGTCTCCTAACTTGAGAGGTCACCTGGACTGGGTAATAGGGGGTAACCCAAAAATATGCAGTGACAGAAAAGTTAAATAATCCCGATAATCACTTTCATAGAAACTGACCAATAGGATCCTTGTCCGATCTGAAGGTCTTAAAAAATAACAAATTCTTCATGAATATCTCTTTAAAATACTGAAGGGAGATATACATAATAGGTATATACCCCAAGAAAAAAGGAAGAAAAATTGCTTTATACCTCCCGCTATGTTTGTACAAAATGTATCTGATAAAGCAACTCTTTATTAAATAAAATAGTTGGGAAAGAAATGGACACAGATTGCAAATAGGGCTGAAGAACGAACATAGTTGCTAGATATATAACCCTAAGTCCTTATCCATGTCTATTAGATGCAGAGTACAGCTGAATTAGTCTTAATTAATGCTGAAATTGAATGGCAGGATAAATGGTAAAAAGAAAGTTCACTAAACAGTGAACTGTATGGTCATAGATCCTGTGAATGTGAATGCTAGTGGGAGGGGACAAGGGTGCAAATTGCCCAAAGGTGTGACTTCACCTGAAGAATTGCTTGTCCATAATCAAAAATGCCTATCAACCATCCATGCCAACCCACTGAGGATTTAAGTGCTATCTGCATGGTCCTAGTGTCCTTATCATAGCGCAAGCTGATCTAAAGATGCGCTCTTGCTACGCTTTTTTTGTGTCCTCAAAATCGGTACACCATGGAAACTGGCAGGACTCTGCTATTTCTGCATAAGCGACTCAAGTGGTTGTCAGTATAACAGCTGCTAGATACATATAAACCCTGCATTGTAAACATTACTGTTCCTGCAGAACTGCAATGTTTTAAATTGATTGGCACATGGCACCCAGACCACTTCATTGAGTTGAAGCAGTCTGGGTGTTCCTATATTGTCCCTTTAACCCTTTAAGGACACAACTTCTGGAATAAAAGGGAATCATGATGCAATATTTCCGTCATGTGTCCTTAAGGGGTTAATACTTTTTTCCCAAACAAAAATGGGTTAAAACAGTTCAATTATGCAGAATTGGTCAAATTTAAATGAACAATACATTTAATTGGAATTAGGCCATATGCTTGTTTATGTCTAGTCTTTTTACGAGAAGTGGAAATAAACGATCTTATAAAGAAGATTTCGAACAGAAGGCTGCATTTAGAAATCAGTCATATGCATATAAGGCATAAGGATTACTTGCAAAAAAACTGTACACATTCTGAATATCTTAAATTCTGTTTTAACAAGCAAAAACCTTTTTATATTATAACAAGATACTCTATTAAAAGCACAAACAATAAAAACCAATGACCCAGAATGTGAAATATGAAGAGTTATTAAGGTCAATGCTGTAACTTCTGGGAATCAGCCATTCATGAATAATATGTGCACCTGACAATTGATCAATTATACATTGTAAGAGACCTCACCTTGATATTTCAATGAGATTATTCTGCTTCTACCTACATAATCTGTGTAAAAAGCTTGCACAAAGCACAAACCATTTATGTCTTTGTAGCAAGTCAAAGAACTTTCCATTTCAAACATTGAAAGAGTAGGTGGAAGTATTAAATTAAATATCTTATGAACAGATCCAGCCTCTTAATGAATAAGGAGGGGTGAGTCAGAAAAGTCTTTAAAACCTGTATTATGAAAGCTATAGTGTCCATGGATTTACTTACCTTTTTCCAGCTCCTCTGAAGTTGTTGAACTTTCCATCACCAACAAAGTCACGGATGAGGCCTGGACTCTTCCCCCGATGGTCCAATCCAATGTTCCTCATAGAGGAGCATTGAGGACCTGGAGTTTATGTGCAGCAAGCTCACGCACGCATACAAGATTCCTGTGGTGGCTTCTGCATCACATGGCTGAGTCAGTACGACAGTTGCCAGAGGTGGACTTAACCTTGTTTCTAAAAGAAACTGCAAGGTTTTACATTACTGAGTTAAAAGGACAGGACCACTGCACCCAACCCACTTCATGAAGATTAAATGGTCTGAGTGACTATAGTGTTGTATCTCAGGTTTGTGTCATAAACGTTCATACCCTATGCTCTACTATGGCAGGGTTTACATGTTGGGATTTAGTGTATGTCCTGGTGGTTAACACATATATTATATTAAATTGACTCACCAACTGGGGAAAATGCAGTCAGCTTTGCACTTGGCATTTTAGCTGCTGTGAGATGAAACCTGAAATAAATGAAAAGACAGTATGCTTAGAGTGTACAGATATTTTTTCAGTTGATACATACATAGGTGGGGATTGTCCCAGCAAAAATAGGTCCAAGGGATCTGTCCTGCATTTTGGACTGGGCACTAGCATCATAAGCCAAGCAGTGTTCCGTGCATGTTCTGCCTTGAGGGGGCAGGCTGCCAGTCAGCCTCCTGCGGCACAATTCTCTGGGCAGCATGTTCTCTTTCCCTAAAATGGATTATGAAGAGGTACTGGGGTGAGAAAATCCGCAATTACTGCGGAGTTCCAATACTGGTATGCTGATTATTTTGTGGGAGAAAAAAAAACTGTTCACTAATTCTACATAACATGTATTGCCCTCTATGAGAATTCCACTGATTTGCAAGAACAACACCGACTGTTTGAAATTCCTACAGATATTACTGAATGGGAGCACTATTTCTGGGTTGCCCCAAGTGGTCTCCTCTTGGGTCAGACTGAGATATTAACGCACATGCTTAGGATAAACACACTTCTAAAAAATGTATGTATATATATATATTAGAGCAGGTTATATAGAGTAATCTCAAAGTATTTTAATGAATCAAATACATTTAGATATGGTTTAAACATACATTAGCAAAAGTTTTAGTCACATGCAGCTCTGATACGGACACAATTCACCTAGCTGTAAACTTGACTGCTTTGGAGCTTTATGGGACGCACCAGATATTACTGGGATTATTACTGCTGACGAGCTCATTGTTATATGCCATGCAAAACAGCTAGTGGAGTACAGCTTTATGATATCATAGGTGCTAATGATCCAGAATTTGAGCATTTTGGGTACTGTCCCCGAAAAACTGGTTCCTGGGTACCTGCTCTGTATTCTGGAATCGGTCAGCTAAGATTAAATGGAAACTATAGTGCCAGGAAAAGAAAACAAACTTGCTTTCCTGGCACTATAGCTTCCCACTCTGCCTAGGTGCCTCCCCCCATGGTGCAGAAGGGGTTAATAACACCTTCTGTCACTTACCTGGGTCCAGCGCCGATATCCCTCAGTGTTGCCTCAGCTCCACCCACGCTCCTCAACGTCAGCCGGCGGGGGAGACCTAAAGTGCATGAGCATCAATAGCCACGCACACTTTAGGATTTCCCCATAGGAAAGCATTATTCAGTGCTTTCCTGTGGGGATTCTGGTTGCATAGCATGAGGACATCCAGTGTCATTTAGGCGACCAAAAGTTGCCTATCCACCCGGAAGTACCTCTAGTGCATCCTGCTGCAATCTCTTCCCAGGTAAACAATGCACATCCACCTGATCTTAAAGAAAACATGATTCATCAGACCAGGCATCCATCTTCCATTGCTCCAGGACCAGTTTGGACACTAACGTACCCACAGAAGGTGCTTTCGGCGCCGGCATCATAGGCACCCTGACTGGTCTGAGGCTACGCAGCCCCATAGACAGCAAACTGCGATGCACTCTGTGTTCTGAAACCTTTCTATCATGGCAATTATTAAGCTTTTTAACAAGTTGAGTTACAGTAGGTCTTCTGTGTAATTGGACCAGACAGGCTAGCTTTCGCTCCCCATTAGCCTTGGGTACCCATGACCCTAATGCTGGTTTTCCAGTTGTACTTGCCAATTAGGCCAAAGGATGACAACCCTCCCATAAAGAGGACTTTATTTAGGCATTTCCAAAAACAAAAAATAATTCTACGATGGCATGACAGGTGCCCACAATCTGTATTTTCCACTATCTTCAGAACTTTATGACTCGAAAAAATGTGTTTGCTGTACACAACTAACAGCAATTTAAATCTGTCCTTTAAATTTTTCTTTTTTTTTCTACTCGTCAAATAGCTTAGCACTATCTCTGCCTTTAAAGCAGGGTCAACCAATCGGTTCAACATTTATATTGTTTGGAATATTCAATAAAATTCTATTATCTTTTAATATATCAACTTTGTTCTAAACCACAGCCATGCTTATTGAAATCGGCAGGAAATTATTATTCATTTGCTTTTGAATTTACTAATTGGTACATAAAGGATTCTAAATGCAATCTTCAAAGTGATCGTTCTGATTTAATGGAGACACTTAAGGCAAATACTCTTTTTCAGATTGTGAGATACAAATGCAAATTTAGAAGATGATTCAAACGGTATTTAACTCCTTCCTGGCAAGTTGTGCCGAAAATACAAGGAAGAAAAAAAAAAAAAACCTCAAGAAAAGAGAGTTTCCTACATTAGAGGATTTTAAGCTGCTTTCATATTTTAGGATTCTTTTTTTTTTTATTTGAATTTTTTTAAAGGTATCATTTTATAGATAGAGAGTATAACATGAAAATAGCCTAACGCCTACTAGAAAGAAAGGGCATGTACTAAGAGCTTATAGTTTCCTTAGACGAGAGAAATGTATATTGTGTTGACAAACTCGAGCCAATTGGTCAGCTTAGCATGCCCATTACTTATATCTGACATCTACCGCTATTTTTTTCTTTGTTGGAATAAAGTAACCATTTTTTTTAGAATCCTGCCATGGAGGACGTTTCCATTTTCCCAGGAGAGTGCATACCCAAGATATTTACTAAGGATTTATTTATCATGTTTTGATCTTGGCTAGATTTGATATCCAAGATTGAAGTGAGTCAATAGCAGCTTGATATTGGCCTTTATAACTGTCCATCCCTGGTACGAACATGATATGAATTCAACACATCAGTGGGAGAGCAATTGTTAAGAAACGTTGCCACCGAAGGACTACAGGTTCGTTGCCGGTAATTATTACACAGATCATAGAGATAGAATAAGCAAGACGTATAATTTAAATACACATACAAATCCAAGTACTTGGCTATCAGATTTCATTGTTATTCATGTCACCCTGAGATTTAATGACTCAAATAGTCCTTAATTACCATAAACATACAGATCTACTGCTATTTATCAATGACTGAATAAATCAAATAAACAATAATAATTATAATATATATATATATATATATATATATACATATATATATATATATATATAAAACCTGTAGTGTGGATTATGTACTCATATGGCCCCTAAGGTCAAATTCAGATATGCAGAATTGAATTATAAAGGTTAGGAGTATCATTTCATCTAGAACATGTCATAGTATTAGCAAAAGTTAAGGTAATGTAAAAAATAATGGAAATTTAAAGAACATTTCAGTTTTCTCAGTTATGTAACAAAAGAACTAATTTGGTAATCATACATTACTGCATGGTGCTGCTGTTCATTACAGTAATATCTACATTATTCTATAGAATAGATAATGCGAGTTGCACACTAATAATGTTGTTTTTTTTCTCTGTATTAGTCACCTTGCAAATTAATATTCAATTAATAGTTGATGAGCAGTCACGCTGCAGATATTTTTTGTATTGCCCTGAAAGGCCAAAGGAGGAAGTTACAGAGAGCAGACCGGAGGCATCGGGGCAGTTGGGGTTGTTGATTGGGATGTTAAAGTCCCCAAGTATGAGGGAAGGAGTGCGAGAGGAGAGAAAGTGGGGTAGCAAGGAAGAAAAGTGTTCAATGAATAGCCTAGGATGACCGTTGGGAGAGGGGGGCGATAGATGATGGCAATTCTTAAAGGAGTGGGTTAAATAGACAGACAGTGTAAACTTCAAAGGAAGTAAAGGATAGGGCAGGGGCAGGGAGGATATGTTGAAGGGTACATTGAGGGGAGAGAAGGATGCCTACACTGCCACATTTACAGTTGAGTCTGGGAGTGTGGGAGAATTGTAGTCCACCAAAACATAAAGAAGCTGGAGTAGCGGTATCAGAGGGGGAAAGCCAGGTCTCAGTGAGTAAGGAATATGAGGAGAGATTGTGACAAGAGGTGTGAATGGGTTTTATATGGGTGGGGTCTAGGATGAGATTCGGTAGGAGCAGGAGAGAAAGAATAGAGAAACGAGTGCAGGGATGAGAGAAGGGGGGAGCGTAGCAGAGATGGATTAATGTGAATGTGATTGTATTGTTGATGGAAGTGGGTATAAGGAGATATTTTGATGCTGAGTGAGAGGAGAGAAAAGGAAAAGAGGAGAAGATAGAGCATTGCTCAAATGAGTAAGTACTTTGAGAAAAGCAGAATGGGCAGAAGTAAGGAGAATGAGGACTAAGTGTTAGGGGTTAAGGGAATGTAGGAGTGTTCTGATTACAGGTAGTGTTTGCTGCTGTCATTTCTAATTATTAAAATTGTATGTGAGGTTCTATCTATAAATGGAGTATTGAACTTGGGGTGGGGCGGGCAACTGAGAACTGTTCTGATTTCCAACATTGAATTGTTTAACTCAGACTGTGGAAGACAGAGACGATAGGGTCAAAAAGGCCTGCAATACAGCTGTGGAATGGAGATGCACAGAGGAGGTGAGGATTGGTCAAGCAAGACATTCCGGTGGAAATCAATAAAATAAGGGGGGAGCAGAAATAACAGAGAAAGTCTTTAGAGATAAGCAGATAGGTGAATAACATTTAAGTTAACAAGCCAACAATGTTGAGTGGGGCTGGGAACAACTAGCTTTAACATGCAGGGCACACACTAGTAACACCCTATTATATTAAAAAACAAGCACTCCCAGGTATGTTAAAATGACAAAGAAATGGATATTAAAGATACATTGATTCAAATATATACAAGTAGTTAAAATACCATAAAATTATAGTGTCAAGCATTAAGGGTTGATAGTGTCCTCCATAAGCTACCTTAACGTAAATTTTCAAGCTGGACAGAGGTGGCAAGTGATGTCCCTCAGGGGTCTGTTCTGGGACCCCTTCTATTTAACATGTTTATAAATGATCTTGAAGACCGCATTGAAAGTCATGTTTCAGTGTTTGCAGATGACACCAAACTTTGTAAAACAATACAATGTGAGCAAGATATTACTTTGCTGCAGAGGGACTTAGATAGACTGGGGGACTGGGCACTCAAATGGCAGATGAAATTTAATGTTGAAAAATGCAAAGTTATGCACTTCGGCGTAAAGAATACACAAGCAACGTATACCCTTAATGGAAGCGAATTAGGGATAACAACACATGAAAAGGACTTGGGAATTGTTATAGACAACAAACTATGCAACAATGTGCAATGTCAATCAGCAGTGGCCAAGGCCAGTAAGGTATTGTCATGCATGAAAAAGGGCATTCATTCTCGGGACAAGAATATAATTTTGCCTCTTTATAAATCACTGGTAAGACCCATATTGAATATGCTGTGCAATTTTGGGCACCTGTTCTAAAGAAGGATATTATGGCACTAGAAAAAGTGCAGAGGCGGGCTACAAAATTAATAAAAGGAATGGAACATATCGGCTATGAAGAAAGGTTAACAAATTTAAACCTATTTAGTTTAGAAAAACGTCGCCTGAGAGGGGATATGATAACATTATACAAATATATTCGGGGCCAATACAAACCATTGTGTGGAAATCTATTCACAAACCGGACTTTACATAGGACACGAGGCCATGAGTTTAGACTGGAAGAAAGAAGATTTCGTCTAAGGCAAAGGAAAGGTTTTTTTACTGTAAGAACAATCAGAATGTGGAATTCTCTGCCTGAGGAAGTGGTTTTATCAGAGTCCATACAGATGTTCAAACGGCTACTAGATGCATACTTGCAAGAACAGAATATTCAAGGATATAATCTTTTTTAATGTAGGGTAATAACTGCTTGATCCAAGGATAAATCTGACTGCCATTCTGGGGTCAAGAAGGAATTTTTTTCCTAGTTTGTTGCAAAATTGTGCTTCAAACTGTTTTTTTTTGCCTTCTTTTGGATCAACAGCAAAAAAACAAATGTGAGGTAGGCTGAACTTGATGGACGCAAGTCTCTTTTCAGCTATGTAACTATGTAACTATGTAACTTATGGTGCTGGTCCAGCTGTACTTGATCTGAGAACTGTTATGGTTTCCAACAGGGAATTTTTTTAACTCAGGCTTGCATAAGGCACTGGTCCAGCTGTACTTGATCTGAGAACTGTTCTGGTTTCCAACAGGGAATTTTTTAACTCATATATATGACCACACAACAGTGATAGAAAAAAAAA
This sequence comes from Pelobates cultripes, assembly GCA_933207985.1. NCBI lineage: Eukaryota > Metazoa > Chordata > Amphibia > Anura > Pelobatidae > Pelobates > Pelobates cultripes. The sequence continues at coordinate 123,419,861 of OW240912.1, forward strand.
TACAGCAACAACAATGGCCACAACAACATTCCACACAACAAACCATAGTTAAGCATTTAAGGTGCTTAAAGCCTTTCAACCAGAGCTATAGCTCATTTAGTTAAAGGAACACTATAGCATTAGTGTCCCACAGGTCCCTGCTTCCATGTGCCGTAAAAATAAATAAATAAATAAATATAATACTGACTTTTTTCCAGCACTAAGGCTCCCTCTGCACTGCTCACTTTTAAGCCTCCCTAAACATAATTGAGGAGACATGTCCTCACCTGTGATGGTCCACTCAAATGCTCCTCATCGAGAAGCACATTGGATCTGATGCGTTTGGTGATCGCCTCACATGCACCCATGCTTCACCTTAAAAAAGCACTGAAATTAAAGCTACCCTATGGGCTTCCACATCACTCAGTCAGTGCAGTTTCTAAAAAGTGAAATCTTTTACAATGCAGGGTTAAGAGGACAGATCCTTTAGTATCCCTTTATTTATTAAACTGGAGATCTTCAAGCCTATAAATCCCGGGTTGTATTCCCTGCAGAAAACTGCATACACAACAAACTCATTAACTCAAAAAAAAAAAGGAAACACTTTAAAATGTAAAGCAATAAAACTCACTGTAATATTTACCTGAAGGTATATTTACAATTGAATTTGTTTAAAGTAAAAGTATAGTTTGTGTACTAATTGAGCAAACCAATAGTACAGTTAGTTATCAATATGCATTAAAGTAATATTTAGATTGCCATGCGTTCTGATCATACTGCAAATGCATGTTAAAGTTTTCTTAATTTTCTACTTGGAATGTTGAGAGGCATTGTGCTTCCGTTATCAGATATTTTACTATGAGATTCAGCACTATTCGTACTGAAATTTTCTATATTGGCGCAGGGACAGCTAAATCTTTATTTACGTCAAAAAATCCAACTGCAGCTGAAATCCAAAATAGATTTTTATTTTTATTTTTTCCATTTTGTAGCAAAATAAAAAAAAAAAAAAAAATTGATGGTTAGGCTCTAGAACTATTTAAATGTTGGAGTAATTTGTAATTTGTTTTTAAGCAGCAAGATAATAAATTATGTTAAAATGAAAAATTATCCCTTAACGTTGGACTAATTTAAAACTTAAGAAACCCAGATAAAGATTCCAATTATTAAGAAATAAATAATGAAATAATTAAAAAATATATTCTAACGTACTAAGAAAAGAACTTTACGATATCACTTGTGCCGAAATCAGCTAATTTATATTATGTTACCATAGCAAAATATATATGCAATTATATTTGAGAGTTTTGTTTTTTTTCTACACATTTGTCGATATATTTTGTGGTTCTGTACAGCAATCATTGGTGACAATAAACCTTTCAATATATAGAGCTCAGGAGTTTACTATCAAGGAGTAGTAATTCGTAATATTATAATAAAAACCATACCCTACCTGACAGAGAGACAAGCTGCTCCTGTTTGGTCGATAGTCACTCCAGCACTGGACTGAAGATGCCGGACACAAAGTTGATGCAAGAATTCTCAACGGGAGGGTTCTGGGAGATTATCTTTGAAAGCACGAGGCAGATAGACACATGTGATCTTATAGGACAAAGCTAGAGAAATCTAATTAGGTGTCCAGCCAAGGTACAAAAGGAGGCGGGAGGAGGAGAAGGTCAGAACAACGACTCTGATTATCTCAGCTGTGAGAATCAAATCTTTCAAGGCCTCGTTGATCTTAAACTTAGTATTGCTAAGGCCAATTGGCACCTGCACACATAAGGCATGCCCATCCGCAGCCTTACTTTTTGGATATTGTGAAGTATAGCAATTAGTAGTGATAGTGATGACGATGTGAAGATTATGAAGTGTGATATTATAAAAATATTCACAATATTATACCATTGGCCAGAACCCTTGAAGGATTGTGTAGAACTTAACAGCCAAAATCTTTGAGCTGAAAAGTAATTAGAAAGCACAGAAATAGTTGAATATTAAAAATCTTTGCTACTAAATGTTGTACTAGTCTGCCAACATTTGAAGGCACAGATTAGATCTAGTTCGAGAGCACACACTTATTTTGTGTTTATTATTATTTTTCATGCTGAAGTTTTTTTAACTTTTTCTTTGTGATTTATTAGTTGTACTCTAGCTTTAGCACTGCTTAGTCCAGGGTTCCTCCTGGCTAGCAATCCAGCAGAGCACAAACACATTGTGCTACTATTTCCTCTGATACATGTTCCCATTTCTCTGGTGTTTATTTACAAGCTGTATTCAGGTTTTAGCACTGTGACTATCCCTTTAGAAACGTTACCTGTCGGTATAACTGTGATACTACATATATCTATATATCTAGTGACAGATTTTGCTGTAGATTATACACAGATGCCCTTTGAAGGCATGGATCAGGACAAGTTCAGTAGCAGATTTTCTATATTCCTGTGTCAATCTGCACAACCGTTGTTTTTCCATCTTTCACTTCTTATCCCCAGATTCTAGCTCTGCCTAGTTGAGAGTTCCCGCTAGTATTGTGGACCACTAACATACCATGGAACAATTACATATGTTGGTGTAATGTGACATAATTCATGATAATCCTTTACACTGCTTAGTTGAGGGTCCCCCCTGACAAGCAGATTAGCATATTTACCAATACATGCAGCTACCCCTTCTCTATCACGGCTATTTTTTCCATGGATATCAAGTGACACTATCCTTCTCTGGTCTTTTGCTTCATATAGCTTTTCCCCTAACACACATATTTTTATCAATATATTCTGGGGCAACATAAGCCATTATTTGTACATAAGCGGTAAATAACCCCCCCACGTATCCTTGTATTTTACATACACTTGTGTTTTGCGTTGTGTTTCATTTTACGTTGTTACTGATCTTAGGTATCAGTACTTTGAGTGTATTATCTGCTATTTGCACATAAACTCCTATAACCTTGGATCCAGTACTAGCACAATATTTAGCATACCGCAATACAAAAATAAAGTGGCTCAATCCTCCTTTTCCTACAGAGCACCGCAATTATGGAATAACCTCAGGGACACAGTCAAATCTTCATCCAATCTAAAATATTTTAAGAGATCTATAGCAATATACCTCAGCACAGAATGCACCTGTCATGGTTGAATATATTTGTTACCCGGTATGTATTAAATTTATATATGTGTGTATGTGTATATATATTTATAGCTTGTATACTGTATTTTTTAAATATTGTATCCTATTGTAACAATGCAATGTTTTGTGGACCCAGGACATACTTGAAAACGAGAAAAATCTCACTATATCCATCCTGGTAAAATATTTTATAAATAAATAAATACATACATAAATAAATAAATATACACTCCAACTATCTATCTTTATGCTGAGCATTTATTCCTTCTGGACTTATCATTTGATATCATTTTAATCTTCCTTATTGAAAGTTATGTTTTAAGAAGTATAACCTTCTGAGCTGGGCAATCAGTCGTCCTCCTTTCTCTACATATTACTAACCCGGTTTAATGCCCTTCTCTCTTTGCCCTCATATCTACATTTCTATCACTCCTGTTTTCTTTCAATAGTCTGCCAACATCAAATACAGTTGAAAACCATGGTAGTGCCCTAGTGCAATAAAATTTCTCCATTGCTATCTCCATCGATTTATTCAACAGCAGTCCCACATACTCTCTCTCTTTACCTTCAGGCTAGTTATCATGTAATCACCCATTTACCTCCCTTCCATTCAGTCTGAATTTCTCTTTAAAAAAAACACAAGGTATATCTAAGTCCCACTCCCACTTGCCTACCTGCCCTGGTACAGGGATTGAAGCTCATTAGTCTAGCAGAAAGGTAAGTTCCTTCTATGGCACAAATCTCCAAAATTCAGCTCTTTTACGGTTCGTCTGCATGTGCACCTATGGCAATATGCCATAAATGGGCAGGGAATTATTAATATTATTACTGGTATTTATATAGCACCAGCATATTCTGTAGTGCTTTGCAATATTATCAAAGGGGGAGATTTAACAAAAAATGACACAATTACAAAAACTTACAGGAACAATAGGTTGAAGAAGGTCCTGCTCAAATGAGCGTACAGTCTATATGGAAGGTTTTAGTTCTGAATAAAGATTAGCAATTGAAATGAACCTTAAAAATTATGCGATACCATTATGGAATCATATACAGCAACCAAGAGGCTTATTCACTTATTTATTTTTGTTACAGTAAAGACAAAGAGACAATGATGCAGATAAAAAAAATAATAAAAAAAAATAGAAAACCATAAAGCAAAGTGGACAGAAATGGGTAAAAAAAACTGTGCTAGAATGGACATAACATGATGAATCAAGCATTCTGAGCACCATAACCACTACACCTTGCAGTAGTGGCTATGATGCCGGGGTGTCCTGGTGACTTTCAAGGGTAAATTGTTAAACTGTTTGTAGTTTGACAACTTTACTGGTGTCTGTCTCTGCCTCCCCTGCTGATGGAAAACTCTGCATTGAGCTAAGCCCAGTGGTGCAAAGAGGAACCCATTGTCTAACAACACTCAGCTGACACTCTCAGCCAAAAAGCTGGTCTTGTTCTGCAGGAGCTTCTGTCTCCATAGGAGGCACAATTGGGTACTCAGCATACCCCAGTTAAGTGCTCCAATCATTTGGAAATGGCTTGACTGCTTACCCTAGGGTGTCGCTAGGGCAATATTGGCACCATAATTACTATCAATAGCTATAGTGGCTGTGGTTCTTGTACTTTTACAGTTAAGTGTAAGTCTCACTGGAACTATAAAAAGACACAGAGGGGGAATTTTTGGAAAGCAAACTTTGCTTTCATTTTTCATAATGGTAACTAGTTTGCAATGTTGACATTACAATTCTGTTTAATTTACATTTAATCCCCATGCAAAAGTCAAAGGGGATTCAGTGGTGTAAAAAAAGAAAAAGAATAAAGAAACAGTCCTAAACAAAACTCCAATATACCCGAGAATCATAGGAATTATTAATTGGCTTGTATAAAAAGCCCTCGCAGCAACTTTTGGGAAGAAAATTATGCTGTTAGATTTTGGTTTCATTAATCAAAAATTATAGGGGCTAGACTGAATTTGGAAGAAACAAAGATTTTTATCATGCAAAACATGTCTAATTTAATACTAATTTGCCAAAATTACATCAATTTATACCAATCATTTATTTATTGCTACAAAAATGTGTCTGATGACATTGTATATGATTAGATTTTTCCCCTATTTTTGCTTGTTCATATATTATATTGTTAATAGAAGAGTGTGCAACAATAACAGTGGCCGCACATGCTTGATTTTAACCTCTGTCCCCGCCCGTCAGGGAGAGGAAACAAGCTGCTTATATGAAATCATCATTTTGATATTGCAAGAGCTGTGCTTCTGCTGACTCAGATGCGGCGTGCCAATCTGATGCCTGGGAACAGCACATGAGCTACCTGTGCTAAAATCCAGCCTTTATCCTTTCTAAGAAGAACATAGTGTCCCATCCAAAGCCTCACTCTAAAGTATTAACATGGTATTCAATTGGAGAGCAGTCTGCAGAACACTTTAACATTAACAGGGTATTCAAATGGAGAACATTGTATCGAATTTGCAATAAGTCACTAACTGATATTTATTGCATATATTTCATGCACTGAGCACTGCTTAAAGGACCACTATAGTGCCAGGAAAACATACCCGTTTTCCTGGCACTATAGTGCCCTGAGGGTGCCCCCGCCCTCAGGGTCCCACTCCCGCCGGGCTGGATGGCAAGGAAAGGGGTTAAACTTAAATTTTTTCCAGCGCCAGGTGGGGAGCTCTCCTCCTCCGATCCTCCTCTTCGACTGAATGCGCATGCGCGGCAGGAGCAGTGAGCGCATTCAGCCAGTCTCATAGGAAAGCATTCATAATGCTTTCCTATGGACGCTGGCATCTTCTCACTGTGATTTTCACAGTGAGAAGCACGCAAACGCCTCTAGCGGCTGTCAATGAGATAGCCACTAGAGGCTTTAGAGGCTGGATTAACCCTATTATAAACATAGCAGTTTCTCTGAAACTGCTATGTTTATAAAAAAAAGGGTTAATCCTAGAGGGACCTGGTACCCAGACCACTTCATTAAGCTGAAGTGGTCTGGGTGCCTAGAGTGGTCCTTTAAGCACGGCATTAATGCCCACGCCTCTCCTGCATGCAAATGTCAAGATGCAGGTCAGCGCCCCGGGACCTATTTTTGCTAGGGGAGCACCCCACAATTCAGGACTGCCCTTGCAAATCCAGGACACTTGGCATCTATCTACCATTGCTGCCCACATATAGATAGTAGTTGGTGATGGATACAGGGATGCATCACAGCTTTTCTGTTTTTTTCTCTATTGTAGGAATTAATGCCACAGCAATGGGAAGCAGGTTTTTACTACTTTTCTTGCAGAAGCCTTTCCCTGTGAAGAGAGAGTTTGAACTAAAAAGCACTGTGTATTATATATTTAGCATTTTTTTTTTACTATACTGCTCCTTAACTTCGGACATCAAGAGTACTTGATGTTAAATGAAATGACCATCTGATTTTTCACAGTTAGGTTTTGGATAGTATGACTTGTTTTTAAATATGTGACTTTACAACTAGATAACTGGTGGCTATTAGGTCATACTGTCAAACTTCAAATAAGCAGAAGAAAACTTTAACATGGCTGCATAATTATTTCTTGGATAGTACTGGAACATATCAGCTATGAAGAACAAAATTAAATCTCTTTAGTTTAGAAAAACATCGCCTGAGAGGGGATATGATAACATTATACAAATATATTTGGGGCCAATACAAACCATTGTGTGGAAATCTATTCACAAACCGGACTTTACATAGGACACGAGGCCATGCGTTTAGACTGGAAGAAAGAAGATTTCGTCTAAGGCAAAGGAAAGGTTTTTTTTTACTGTAAAAACAATAAGGATGTGGAATTCTCTGCCTGAAGAAGTGGTTTTATCAGAGTCCATACAGATGTTCAAACAGTTACTCGATGCATACTTGCAAAAACAGAATATTCAAGGATTTAATTTTTCAATATAGGGTACTGCTTGATCCAAGGATAAATCTGACTGCCATTCTGGGGTCAAGAAGGAATTTTTTTCCTAGCTTGTTGCAAAATTGTAAGTGCTTCAAACTGGGGTTTTTTTTGCCTTCTTTTGGATCAACAGCAGAAAAAAATATGAGGAAGGCTGAAATTGATGGACGCAAGTGTCTGTACAGCTATGTAACTATTGGGTATTCAAAAGTAATTGAAATGGAGTAATGCTATATGAATTTATATTAATTTAAGAGAGTGAAGCACCGTGACAATTCAGTGTTTTGAAGAGATTATGGTGCTTGGACTCTTTTTGCGCAAATGTTTCAATATGAAGTGCTGTATATACCCCCTCCAGCAGTGTCATCAACCTGTCTGTAAAAAGAGTTCTAGGCTGCCTAATGTTAATTCTGTGCATATTCCTTGCACAGACACATTCATTCGCTAATAGCAGTATCGACATCTTGCTTTCAATGCTGTGCAGAAGGCCAGAAACCGTATGCACATCACCCTGCAGAACCCAGATAACCATTGCAGAATAGTTTTCCCCACCATTGGGCATTGGGCATTGCATGAGGCATTCTGCATATAGTAGTCCCACAATTACTGAAGTCATACAATTGGGCACACACACAGACATCCATAAACACACTAGCAGACATACATAAGACACACACTAAACACAAATCTAAACACACCTACACACATGCACACACTAGCACATGCAGCAGTATATATAAAAAAACCACGTCACATATATATATATATATAAACATGCACAATAACACATATACACAGAAATATACTAAAACAGATATGTGCACTCAATAGACACACACAAATACAGATCAATAGACACACACAAATACACATCTGTAGACACACACTTGCAGGCATTCACAAACACACACTAGCACACATATAGACATTACCAAACATGAACAGACACTAACACACATATATAGGCATTCACAAACAGACAGCCATAGATACACACCAGCATACATAGACACATCCTTTGTCATACACTAACACATCCATATACATACACACACATTAGTAGACATAAAAAGGCACACACATGAATATGCTAAAATACAGAAACACATACATATGTAAACTTGATCATTTTTATTATATCTCTCTTTTCTTTTTCTTCTCCCTGCTGATCATCTTAAAGAAACACTACAGCGTTACTAATACAAACCTGTATTCCTAATGCTATACAGTTCACCTAACTATTTAAAAGTCCTCCTGCCTGTGAAGTTTGAAAGGTCTGTTTCTTCCCTCGCCATACAAGTCTCCCACATTCACTTCCCTTCCCAGTTGAGATAATCAAGATTGATGATATCAGCCAATCAGATGCTTCCCCAAAGAGAAGAATTGAGAGGCTAGTGTACAGGAGCACTTCCTACTTCAGTCCAGAGGTATACATCAATTTGTTTCCACTTCTGATAACTATATCAAATAAAATATTCACGTCCATCCAAATGTCACAATTTAGGTCCTGTAGTTTCTACTCTAGTTAGGTAAGAGGCTGCCTGAAAACAGAATATTCAGCATTTTGCTGAACAGCTCCTATGATTTTCAGCTAGCCAAAATATATATTGCTGGCTGAGAACTATGAGTCAGATAGATTAACAACAACAAGATATCTATTTTAGTCAGCCCTTGTGTAATTGATGTTATTATATCACTGTCACAAAAAAATAGACGAAGTCCAGAAATGGCAGCCATTTACTGTCGCACAAAAAATGAAATGTAATAGAGAAAGGTACCATCAAGAGCATAAAAGAGGATGCTGTCCCTGCTATTCTGCTTGGCAATAATGTAATATACTTGCTGGTTTGCAAGGCTGGTGTTTGGAGATAACAAGTTTAGTGTTGTTGAGAAGCTCATTCATCTTGCCTTTTTTACAGTATGAAACATTGAACCCTTTTATCTCTGAATCCATTCATTTATCAGTATATCAGCAGCTTTACTGAGAAGCTGTGCCATACACCCAGACTGGAAGGGATGTGATACTTAGCTGCACTAAAAGAAAGCTTAGCCCACTTAAAGGGACACTATAGTCACCAGGACCACTACATCTTAAGTAGTTTCTCATGCGTGTATAGTATGTTCCTGCGGGCATTTTAATGTAAACACTGCCTTTTCAGAGAAAAGCCAGTGTTTACATTACAGCCTAGGAACACCTCTAGTGGAAGTCACTCAGATGGCCACTAGAGGTGCTTCCTGGGTGAGTGCTGCACAATGTGCAGCACAGACGTTCAGAATCTCCATGGACTGCATGGAAGAACTGAACGTTCCGCATAATGATGCATTGATTCCTCTCTCTGAGGAGATGCTGATTGGCTCAGCACAGCATTTTGCAGCTCATGCACAAAAGCCTCTCAATGCTTTCCTATGGGAAAGCTTTGGCTTGGCTGAGATCATCAGTTTTGACGATCTCACCTAAGGAGGCTGAGCAGTGCTGGAGCCATCTGCAGCAAAAGGGCAAGGGGTTTAGCCACCTAATATGCTTTTTTAACACTGTAGGGGGAAAAATGCATGTTTGTATTTGTGACCCTGTAGTGTTTCTTTAAGGACAAATAACATTTCATGGTGGTCCTTATATTCTGTTCCTATACTGTTGTGAAAAGCCTTGCTTCCACCAATCCATGCCATCCCCATCACAATGGGCTTTAAAGCTGTTGCGGCAGCATGGAACACCTTAACGGCTTTCAGCCCCAGAGCCTGCCCAACACTTACCTCCACCTCAATCCACTGCGGGGGGACTGCCTGACAGCCCAACTGAGCAACAGTGTTAATTTTGTTGACTAAAATTTTAGTCATATTTAGTCAACTAAAATTTTTTAGATTTAGTCGACTAAAACTAGACTTAAACTAAAATGGCTTTTTAGTCAAAAGACTATGACTAAAACTAAATTGAAATTTGCTGCCAAAATTAACACTGTACAGAAGGACTGTAAAGGGTGCAAAAGAGCAAAAGAGACAGACCAGGGCATGGTAGAGAGACACCTAGAGGAGCTGGGAGGACACAAAGGGGCTGGGGAATAGGGCGAAAGAGACAGATAGAGGCTTTAACTGAACCCATTAGATTTTAGCTGTGTCGACTAAAATCTATTGGAGATTTAGTCGACTAAAACTAGACTAAAACTAAAATAATTCAGATGACTAAAATATGACTAAAACTAAAATGTCTTTTTAGTCAAAAGACTATGACTAAAATGAAATAAAAATTTGCCGCCAAAATTAACACTGCTGACCATTATTACTATGCCAAGATAATCTGCACTCAGAATATTAGCTTGATACAGTACTATTTCTTTCAATGTTTTTGATGGTTACCTTTTTGGTAATTAACTATTCAATAAACACTTAGATATCATTGTGGCTACTCAGTAATTCTGCACCACAACCGCACTTAGTAAACTTGCGCAAAGCACAAATAAACTGTTTGGCCAAATCATTTTGTCTGAAATAAAATAGTTATTCAGGCTGACTAAATTTCATCCATGTGGCATTCCAGTTTGGACAAAATTTGGACATGAAAATGTTTTAGATAAACAATTTGGATGAACCTAATGGAGCAAAAATAAGTCTATTAATTATGTAGAACACTGATAGGTGCATTTTACTATTCACAGATCAAGTAAGAAGATATAACCAATAGAAAGCAAAAAAAGGTGAAGCAGTAAAATCCCCTATCCCCTCCTCCCTCAGTCTTGTTACTAGCAATATCCCAGGGCGGGACCTTTGTGCTGCCATGCCATATGACCAGGAAAAGAAAATTACGGTAAGTATGGATAAATTTTCCCTTTTCCTGGCCATATCCATGGCAGCACAACGATGGGTAATACCCAAGCAATAACCAAGGGAGGGAAGAATAAATAAAGAAACCACAGACTCCGAAATATCATATGCAAAGTGTATTGGTACCACAAACCAAGTGAAAAACACCAAAACTGGTCCGAATGACCGGCTCTGACATCCACTTGGTAATGTCTGATGAAAGTAGTGGCAGAGGACCAAGTGGCAGCTCTACAAATCAGTTCAGGAGAGAGACCTTGGCAGAGGAGGTGCAAGAGGAGGAAAGGGATCTCGTGGAATGAGCTTTGAGTCCATGCGGGACTCGAGCTTTCAAAGCCTGATAAGCATGGATGATGGCTGAAACAATCCATCTGCTAAAGGTAGATTTAGGAGCCTGACTGCCCTTCCTAAATCCGTTATAAAGGACAAAGAGGCCTGAAGATGAACGCCAAGGGGCGGTTCTGTCAAAGTAGATTCTGAGGCATCTCACCAAATCCAAGGAGGAAAGATCGCTGACATCACCATCTACTTGTGGAACTTGATGCAAAGCTGGGAGAACAATTTCCTTGTTAATATGAAAAGTGGTGGTGACCTTAGGCCGAAATTCTGGGATAGTACGAAGGACGACCCTGTCCTTGTGGAAGACTGTGAAAGGCTCCTTGACCGACAGAGCAGGCCAAAGCCACCAGTAAGGCAGTTTATAATGGAGAGGAAATGGAAAGGCACTGAGTCCAAAGGTTCAAAGGGGTGAGACTTTAGAGCTTGGAGAACCAGAGGCAAGTCCCAAGGTGGAGCGAACGGCTTAATCGGAGGTCTGATTTTTAGAACAGCTTTAAGAAACCTGGCCACGTCCGAATCAAAGGCCTATTTGTGGTTAGTCAAAGCCGACAAGGCAGATACGTGAACCTTCAAGGTGTTGTAGCTCAGACCCTTCTCGAAGGCCGGACTGAAGAAAGTCTAAGATATTCCCTGTGGAAGGACACTGGATTGAGACATCCCTTGAGGAAGCCCAGGAAGAGAAAACGTCCCAAATTCTATAGTATGCATTAGAAGTGGAACGCTTCCTAGCCCTGAGTAAGGTGTCTACCACCGCATGAGAGAAGCCCTTATTCAACAGCCTTTCCCTTTCAACCTCCATGCCATCAGGTTGAGAGAGGACGGGTCTGGGTGGAGAACAGGACCTTGACACAGATGGTCTGGGACTCTCGGAAGACTCCAAGGTGGCTCTACACAAAGGCTCTGCAGGAGAGGAAACCAGGGTCTACGCGGCCAAAACGGGGCTATGAGTATGAGGGAGACGCGAACCATCCTCATTCTCCTTAGAATGGGAACAATCAGGCAAAATTGCCAGTTGCTGGAAAGGGAGTCCCTCCCCATGGCTAGAGGACCGTTGTCCTTCGTGAAGAAACACTCCACCTTCCTGTTCTTTCGTGACGCAAACAAGTCCACTTGAGGAAGCCCCATCTGTCCACTATCATTTGGAACACGTCGTCCGACAAAGACCACTCTCCCGGATCGATTTTGGATCTGCTGAGGAAATCTGCGATCTGATTTTGTTTCCCTGGAAGATGAATTGCTGTGAGGCCTGCCAGGTGTCGTCGGGACCATGACATCAACTGATGCATAAACACCATCATCCTGCGGCTTCTGGTGCCACCCTGGTGGTTAATGTAGGCTACCACCACCAAATTAGCGGAGAGAAGTGTTTCAGGGCTTCGAGAACAGCAAAGAGTTCCAGGAGATTGGAAGGCAAGTTGTCCACAGGGAACTTCCACTCCTCCTGCGCGAAGTCGTGTTGACAATGGGCTCCCCAACCCCAATGGCTGGCATCCATCGTTATTACTATCCACTGTACGTCTCCCAGAGGAAGGCCCTTGGCTAAGGAGACGCTGTTCAGTCACCAAACCAGGGAATTGTGAACTGACAACGGAATCTTGATGGGCTGGAGTCGACTCTTTGAGGAGAATTGGAGGAGGAAGTTCGCCTGAAAACTCCTCATTCTCCATTGTGCCCACCTTGTCAGTCCTATTGTGGAGGACATGGAACCCAGGAGACTCATCGCCTTCTTTGCTGAAGTCACCTTGCATGCCAACATCTCCACACATGTTTCTGTATTCTCAGGATCCTCCCTGGGGAGAGTTGAACGGTCCCCTTGGAACAGAACATCCAGGTATGTCATGGACTGACTCGGGCAGAGATGGCTCTTTTTGACATTGATCCTCCAACCGTGACGTTGTAGGAATTGAAGGTAAACAGTTGCATGGGAGGACAAAGTATCCTTGTTGTCCGCCACAATTAGGATGTCGTCCAGGTAATGGAAGATGGATATGCCCTGTTTTCTCAGTTCTGCGATGAGAACAACAAGCACTTTCGTGAAGGTCCTTGGAGCCGTGCTGAAACCAAAAGGCAAGGACCTGAATTGGAAATGAGCCTCCCCTTCTGCGAACCTCAGGTATTTCTGATGCGCCAGGGCTATAGGGATGTGGAAATAGGCATCCAACAAGTTTATTGATACCATCCATTGATTGGGAAAGACAGCCTTCACTATAGATTGAAGGGACTCCATCTTGAATCTGCGGATATGCAAGTATCGATTCAGTCTGTGTAAATTTAGGATGGGCCTCCACCCTCCCGAGGACTTTTCGGTCAGAAATAGGTGTGAATAGAAGCCGTGAGTCCTTTTTGACTCCGGGACTGGTACAATGACTCCTTCTTTTTGTAGAGAAGAAGTGAAGACCCGGAGAGCAAGCCTTTTTACTTTGTCTCCTGGCCACTTTGTGATTTGGAAGGAACTGGAAGGAGGGTGTTTGCAAAATTCTAGAAGATATCCCCTTCTGATGATATCCAGAACCCAGTTGTCGCTTACGGGTTCTTCCCATGCCACACGGAATTGGAGTAAGCGAGCTCCAACACCGCCTGACAGGGAGATGAGCCCGTCACAGATTCCTGGGGTTCTTGGAGGGTGCGGAACCTCTGGACTTGCCGCCTCTAGCACCATGTTGACCGCTCCTCCAGGATTGATTTCTCCCATATTCCTTACCCGGTCTGTAGGATCTGCTATCACGAAATGGGTAATAATCCATTTTTGCACGAAAGGAACCTTTTGGCCTGTTGTCTTGAGGCAGAAAGGCCTTTTTGTGATTAAAAACGAAAACACAGAGAAAAACAATAGTCTAATCCGTGGCGCTACAATAAGCAGCTGAGACACACTTAGTGGGAAAAATCACTAAATCCCACAGCACAAAGTGAACACAAATGAAAGTAGTGTGCAGCGCTAATGAATAATATCACCAAGTACAATCTAATGCATGCACTATAATTGTGTAAACCCAAACAGAGAAAACACACAAATACCCCAGAATATACAGGATCAGCTGGTATAAAATTCAATAGTACATCCCATTTCTGAAAGTCTGTATTGGGTGATGGTGTTTCTTGATGGTTTTCAAAGATATTTCTCTGTATGAAGCTTGTTCCTCGAAGCAAAATAGTGTAGGACAGGCATACAAATTAAAGATCAAGTATAACCATTTATTTGTATAAAATATAAAAAATCTTACATGAAAGCAATGATGATGCCGTTCACAGGTAAGTACCATACACAAAGCACTAAGATTCTTGCTGAATAGCATGTCGCCATAAAACGGAAGGGAGCACAAGCTGCCTTTGGAGGAGGCATCAGCAGACCATGATGAGCCATAGCGCTCTCCTGGCCGAAACTGAAAGAGCCATACTTCTGGCTAAGGAACTCACCAGATTCACCGCAGCCTCAGATGAGAAGTCAACAGCCAATTTCAGATCCTTCAGGCTGTCCAGTATGGAGGAACGGCTCCTGCCGTTCTTAATAAGCTCCTCCAGATTCTCCATCCAAACCCTGGATACTGACATAAG
>OW240912.1:123434709-123483076 GCA_933207985.1 Pelobates cultripes
CCCCTTCTTCTTAATTCCCCCCTCCCCATTCTTATTAATCCCCCCCCTCACTTTCTCTCCCCTCCCCTGTAGCGTGGCCGAGCTGCTCTGTTGTGCGCGGTGCCGGCCGGACTGATAGGAAGGAGTGTGCACTTCCTGTCAGTCCGGCCGGTGACAGGAAACAGAAACTCCTGTTCCGCGCGGAGTTTCTGTTTCCTGTAACCGGCCGGACTGACAGGAAGTGCACACTCCTTCCTATCAGTCCGGCCGGCACCGCGGACAGCAGAGAAGCTCGGCCAGCTACAGGGGAGGGGAGAATATGTGCTGCAGCCGCTTGAGGCTCTTAACAGAGCGCTCAGGCGGCTGCAGCATTTAAAGGGCCGGCCCTGCAGCGGCCGGTCCTGACAGAATTTAGGGCGGCCTGGGGGGCAATTGCCTCCCTGCCCCCCGGCCCAGCCCGCCCCTGTTTACTGGTGTCTGTCTCTGCCTCCCCTGCTGATGGAAAACTCTGCATTGAGCTAAGCCCAGTGGTGCAAAGAGGAACCCATTGTCTAACAACACTCAGCTGACACTCTCAGCCAAAAAGCTGGTCTTGTTCTGCAGGAGCTTCTATCTCCCTAGGAGGCACAATTCGGTACTCAGCATACCCCAGTTAAGTCCTCCAATCATTTGGAAATGGCTTGACTGCTTACCCTAGGGTGTCGCTAGGGCAATATTGGCACCATAATTACTATCAATAGCTATAGTGGCTGTGGTTCTTGTACTTTTACAGTTAAGTGTAAGTCTCACTGGAACTATAAAAAGACACAGAGGGGGAATTTTTGGAAAGCAAACTTTGCTTTCATTTTTCATAATGGTAACTAGTTTGCAATGTTGACATTACAATTCTGTTTAATTTACATTTAATCCCCATGCAAAAGTCAAAGGGGATTCAGTGATGTAAAAAAAGAAAAAGAATAAAGAAACAGTCCTAAACAAAACTCCAATATACCCGAGAATCATAGGAATTATTAATTGGCTTGTATAAAAAGCCCTCGCAGCAACTTTTGGGAAGAAAATTATGCTGTTAGATTTTGGTTTCATTAATCAAAAATTATAGGGGCTAGACTGAATTTGGAAGAAACAAAGATTTTTATCATGCAAAACATGTCTAATTTAATACTAATTTGCCAAAATTACATCAATTTATACCAATCATTTATTTATTGCTACAAAAATGTGTCTGATGACATTGTATATGATTAGATTTTTCCCCTATTTTTGCTTGTTCATATATTATATTGTTAATAGAAGAGTGTGCAACAATAACAGTGGCCGCACATGCTTGATTTTAACCTCTGTCCCCGCCCGTCAGGGAGAGGAAACAAGCTGCTTATATGAAATCATCATTTTGATATTGCAAGAGCTGTGCTTCTGCTGACTCAGATGCGGCGTGCCAATCTGATGCCTGGGAACAGCACATGAGCTACCTGTGCTAAAATCCAGCCTTTATCCCTGCTAAGAAGAACATAGTGTCCCATCCAAAGCCTCACTCTAAAGTATTAACATGGTATTCAATTGGAGAGCAGTCTGCAGAACACTTTAACATTAACAGGGTATTCAAATGGAGAACATTGTATCGAATTTGCAATAAGTCACTAACTGATATTTATTGCATATATTTCATGCACTGAGCACTGCTTAAAGGACCACTATAGTGCCAGGAAAACATACCCGTTTTCCTGGCACTATAGTGCCCTGAGGGT
The DNA here is from genome assembly GCA_933207985.1 of Pelobates cultripes. Classification (NCBI taxonomy): domain Eukaryota; kingdom Metazoa; phylum Chordata; class Amphibia; order Anura; family Pelobatidae; genus Pelobates; species Pelobates cultripes. The sequence goes on from OW240912.1 coordinate 123,436,434, forward strand.
GCCCCCGCCCTCAGGGTCCCACTCCCGCCGGGCTGGATGGCAAGGAAAGGGGTTAAACTTAAATTTTTTCCAGCGCCAGGTGGGGAGCTCTCCTCCTCCGATCCTCCTCTTCGACTGAATGCGCATGCGCATTCAGCCAGTCTCATAGGAAAGCATTCATAATGCTTTCCTATGGACGCTGGCATCTTCTCACTGTGATTTTCACAGTGAGAAGCACGCAAACGCCTCTAGCGGCTGTCAATGAGATAGCCACTAGAGGCTTTAGAGGCTGGATTAACCCTATTATAAACATAGCAGTTTCTCTGAAACTGCTATGTTTATAAAAAAAAGGGTTAATCCTAGAGGGACCTGGTACCCAGACCACTTCATTAAGCTGAAGTGGTCTGGGTGCCTAGAGTGGTCCTTTAAGCACGGCATTAATGCCCACGCCTCTCCTGCATGCAAATGTCAAGATGCAGGTCAGCGCCCCGGGACCTATTTTTGCTAGGGGAGCACCCCACAATTCAGGACTGCCCTTGCAAATCCAGGACACTTGGCATCTATCTACCATTGCTGCCCACATATAGATAGTAGTTGGTGATGGATACAGGGATGCATCACAGCTTTTCTGTTTTTTTCTCTATTGTAGGAATTAATGCCACAGCAATGGGAAGCAGGTTTTTACTACTTTTCTTGCAGAAGCCTTTCCCTGTGAAGAGAGAGTTTGAACTAAAAAGCACTGTGTATTATATATTTAGCATTTTTTTTTTACTATACTGCTCCTTAACTTCGGACATCAAGAGTACTTGATGTTAAATGAAATGACCATCTGATTTTTCACAGTTAGGTTTTGGATAGTATGACTTGTTTTTAAATATGTGACTTTACAACTAGATAACTGGTGGCTATTAGGTCATACTGTCAAACTTCAAATAAGCAGAAGAAAACTTTAACATGGCTGCATAATTATTTCTTGGATAGTACTGGAACATATCAGCTATGAAGAACAAAATTAAATCTCTTTAGTTTAGAAAAACATCGCCTGAGAGGGGATATGATAACATTATACAAATATATTTGGGGCCAATACAAACCATTGTGTGGAAATCTATTCACAAACCGGACTTTACATAGGACACGAGGCCATGCGTTTATACTGGAAGAAAGAAGATTTCGTCTAAGGCAAAGGAAAGGTTTTTTTTACTGTAAAAACAATAAGGATGTGGAATTCTCTGCCTGAAGAAGTGGTTTTATCAGAGTCCATACAGATGTTCAAACAGTTACTCGATGCATACTTGCAAAAACAGAATATTCAAGGATATAATCTTTCAATGTAGGGTAATAACTGCTTGATCCAAGGATAAATCTGACTGCTATTCTGGGGTGAAGAAGGAATTTTTTTCCTAGCTTGTTGCAAAATTGTAAGTGCTTCAAACTGGGGTTTTTTTTCCCTTCTTTTGGATCAACAGCAGAAAAAAATATGAGGAAGGCTGAACTTGATGGACGCAAGTGTCTGTACAGCTATGTAACTATTGGGTATTCAAAAGTAATTGAAATGGAGTAATGCTATATGAATTTATATTAATTTAAGAGAGTGAAGCACCGTGACAATTCAGTGTTTTGAAGAGATTATGGTGCTTGGACTCTTTTTGCGCAAATGTTTCAATATGAAGTGCTGTATATACCCCCTCCAGCAGTGTCATCAACCAGTCCGTAAAAAGAGTTCTAGGCTGCCTAATGTTAATTCTGTGCATATTCCTTGCACAGACGCATTAATTCGCTGATAGCAGTATCGACATCTTGCTTTCAATGCTGTGCAGAAGGCCAGAAACCGTATGCACATCACCCTGCAGAACCCAGATAACCATTGCAGAATAGTTTTCCCCACCATTGGGCATTGGGCATTGCATGAGGCATTCTGCATATAGTAGTCCCACAATTACTGAAGTCATACAATTGGGCACACACACAGACATCCATAAACACACTAGCAGACATACATAAGACACACACTAAACACAAATCTAAACACACCTACACACATGCACACACTAGCACATGCAGCAGTATATATAAAAAAAACACGTCACATATATATATATATATATATATATAAACATGCACAATAACACATATACACAGAAATATACTAAAACAGATATGTGCACTCAATAGACACACACAAATACAGATCAATAGACACACACAAATATACATCTGTAGACACACACTTGCAGGCATTCACAAACACACACTAGCACACGTATAGACATTACCAAACATGAACAGACACTAACACACATATATAGGCATTCACAAACAGACAGCCATAGATACACACCAGCATACATAGACACATCCTTTGTCATACACTAACACATCCATATACATACACACACATTAGTAGACATAAAAAGGCACACACATGAATATGCTAAAATACAGAAACACATACATATGTAAACTTGATCATTTTTATTATATCTCTCTTTTCTTTTTCTTCTCCCTGCTGATCATCTTAAAGAAACACTACAGCGTTACTAATACAAACCTGTATTCCTAATGCTATACAGTTCACCTAACTATTTAAAAGTCCTCCTGCCTGTGAAGTTTGAAAGGTCTGTTTCTTCCCTCGCCATACAAGTCTCCCACATTCACTTCCCTTCCCATTTGAGATAATCAAGATTGATTATATCAGCCAATCAAATGCTTCCCCAAAGAGAAGAATTGGGAGGCTAGTGTACAGGAGCACTTCCTACTTCAGTCCAGAGGTATACATCAATTTGTTTCTACTTCTGATAACTATATCAAATAAAATATTCACGTCCATCCAAATGTCACAATTTAGGTCCTGTAGTTTCTACTCTAGTTAGGTAAGAGGCTGCCTGAAAACAGAATATTCAGCATTTTGCTGAACAGCTCCTATGATTTTCAGCTAGCCAAAATATATATTGCTGGCTGAGAACTATGAGTCAGATAGATTAACAACAACAAGATATCTATTTTAGTCAGCCCTTGTGTAATTGATGTTATTATATCACTGTCACAAAAAAATAGACAAAGTCCAGAAATGGCAGCCATTTACTGTCGCACAAAAAATGAAATGTAATAGAGAAAGGTACCATCAAGAGCATAAAAGAGGATGCTGTCCCTGCTATTCTGCTTGGCAATAATGTAATATACTTGCTGGTTTGCAAGGCTGGTGTTTGGAGATAACAAGTTTAGTGTTGTTGAGAAGCTCATTCATCTTGCCTTTTTTACAGTATGAAACATTGAACCCTTTTATCTCTGAATCCATTCATTTATCAGTATATCAGCAGCTTTACTGAGAAGCTGTGCCATACACCCAGACTGGAAGGGATGTGATACTTAGCTGCACTAAAAGAAAGCTTAACCCACTTAAAGGGACACTATAGTCACCAGGACCACTACATCTTAAGTAGTTGCTCATGCGTGTATAGTATGTTCCTGCGGGCATTTTAATGTAAACACTGCCTTTTCAGAGAAAAGCCAGTGTTTACATTACAGCCTAGGAACACCTCTAGTGGAAGTCACTCAGATGGCCACTAGAGGTGCTTCCTGGGTGAGTGATGCACAATGTGCAGCACAGACGTTCAGAATCTCCATGGACTGCATGGAAGAACTGAACGTTCCGCATAATGATGCATTGATTCCTCTCTCTGAGGAGATGCTGATTGGCTCAGCACAGCATTTTGCAGCTCATGCACAAAAGCCTCTCAATGCTTTCCTATGGGAAAGCTTTGGCTTGGCTGAGATCATCAGTTTTGACGATCTCACCTAAGGAGGCTGAGCAGTGCTGGAGCCATCTGCAGCAAAAGGGCAAGGGGTTTAGCCACCTAATATGCTTTTTTAACACTGTAGGGGGGAAAATGCATGTTTGTATTTGTGACCCTGTAGTGTTTCTTTAAGGACAAATAACATTTCATGGTGGTCCTTATATTATGTTCCTATACTGTTGTGAAAAGCCTTGCTTCCACCAATCCATGCCATCCCCATCACAATGGGCTTTAAAGCTGTTGCGGCAGCATGGAACACCGTAACGGCTTTCAGCCCCAGAGCCTGCCCAACACTTACCTCCACCTCAATCCACTGCGGGGGGACTGCCTGACAGCCCAACTGAGCAACAGTGTTAATTTTGTTGACTAACAATTTTAGTCATATTTAGTTGACTAAAAATTTTTAGATTTAGTCGACTAAAACTAGACTTAAACTAAAATGGCTTTTTAGTCAAAAGACTATGACTAAAACTAAATTGAAATTTGCTGCCAAAATTAACACTGTACAGAAGGACTGTGAAGGGTGCAAAAGAGCAAAAGACAGACCAGGGCATGGTAGAGAGACACCCAGAGGAGCTGGGAGCACACAAAGGGGCTGTAGAATAGGGCAAAAGAGGCAGATAGAGGCTTTAACTAAACCCATTAGATTTTAGCTGTGTCGACTAAAATCTATTGGAGATTTATTCGACTAAAACTAGACTAAAACTAAAATAATTCAGATGACTAAAATATGACTAAAACTAAAATGTCTTTTTAGTCAAAAGACTATGACTAAAATGAAATAAAAATTTGCCGCCAAAATTAACACTGCTGACCATTATTACTATGCCAAGATAATCTGCACTCAGAGTATTAGCTTGATACAGTACTATTTCTTTCAATGTTTTTGATGGTTACCTTTTTGGTAATTAACTATTCAATAAACACTTAGATATCATTGTGGCTACTCAGTAATTCTGCACCACAACCGCACTTAGTAAACTTGCGCAAATCACAAATAAACTGTTTGGCCAAATCATTTTGTCTGAAATAAAATAGTTATTCAGGCTGACTAAATTTCATCCATGTGGCATTCCAGTTTGGACAAAGTTTGGACATGAAAATGTTTTAGATAAACAATTTGGATGAACCAAATGTTCATCCAAGTCTATCAATTATGTAGAACACCGATAGGTGCATTTTTCTATTCACAGATCAAGTAAGAAGATATAACCAATAGAAAGCAAAAAAAAGGTGAAGCAGTAAAATCCCCTACCCCCTCCTCCCTCAGTCTTGTTACTAGCAATATCCCAGGGCGGGACCTTGGGTATTACCCATCATTGTGCTGCCATGGCATATGACCAGGAAAAGAAAATTACAGTAAGTATGGATACATTTTCCCTTTTCCTGGCCATATCCATGGCAGCACAATGATGGGTAATACCCAAGGAATAACCAAGGGAGGGAAGAATAAATAAAGAAACCACAGACTCGAAATATCATATGCAAAGTGTATTGGTACCACAAACCAAGTGAAAAACACCAAAACTGGTCCGAATGACCGGCTCTGACATCCACTTGGTAATGTCTGATGAAAGTAGTGGCAGAGGACCAAGTGGCAGCTCTACAAATCAGTTCAGGAGAGAGACCTTGGCAGAGGAGGTGCAAGAGGAGGAAAGGGATCTCGTGGAATGAGCTTTGAGTTCATGCGGGACTCGAGCTTTCAAAGCCTGATAAGCATGGATGATGGCTGAAACATCTGCTAAAGGTAGATTTAGGAGCCTGACTGCCCTTCCTAAATCCGTTATAAAGGACAAAGAGGCCTGAAGATGAACGCCAAGGGGCGGTTCTGTCAAAGTAGATTCTGAGGCATCTCACCAAATCCAAAGAGGAAAGATCGCTGACATCACCATCTACTTGTGGAACTTGATGCAAAGCTGGGAGAACAATTTCCTTGTTAATATGAAAAGTGGTGGTGACCTTAGGCCGAAATTCTGGGATAGTACGAAGGACGACCCTGTCCTTGTGGAAGACTGTGAAAGGCTCCTTGACCGACAGAGCATGAAGTTCTGAGACCCTTCTGCCTGAGGCCAAAGCCACCAGTAAGGCAGTTTTAATGGAGAGGAAATGGAAAGGCACTGAGTCCAAAGGTTCAAAGGGGTCAGACTTTAGAGCTTGGAGAACCAGAGGCAAGTCCCAAGGTGGAGCGAACAGGTCAATCGGAGGTCTGATTTTTAGAACAGCTTTTAAGAAACCTGGTCACATCCGAATCAAAGGCCTATTTGTGGTTAGTCGAAGCCGACAAGGCAGATACGTGAACCTTCAAGGTGTTGTAGCTCAGACCCTTCTCAAAGGCCGGACTGAAGAAAGTCTAAGATATTCCCTGTGGAAGGACACTGGATTGAGACATCCCTCGAGGAAGCCCAGGAAGAGAAAACGTCCCAAATTCTATAGTATGCATTAGAAGCAGAACGCTTCCTAGCCCTGAGTAAGGTGTCTACCACCGCATGAGAGAAGCCCTTATTCAACAGCCTTTCCCTTTCAACCTCCATGCCATCAGGTTGAGAGAGGACAGGTCTGGGTGGAGAACAGGACCTTGACACTCTCTGGGACTCTCGGAAGACTCCAAGGTGGCTCTACACAAAGGCTCTGCAGGAGAGGAAACCAGGGTCTGCGCGGCCAAAACGGGGCTATGAGTATAAGGGAGACGCGAACCATCCTCATTCTCCTTAGAATGGGAAAAATCAGGCGAAATCGCCAGTTGCTGGAAAGGGAGTCCCTCCCCATGGCTAGAGAATCGTTGTCCTTCGTGAAGAAACACTCCACCTTCCTGTTCTTTTGTGACACAAACAAGTCCACTTGAGGAAGGCCCCATCTGTCCACTATCATTTGGAACACGTCGTCCGACAAAGACCACTCTCCCGGATCGATTTTGGATCTGCTGAGGAAATCTGCGATCTGATTTTGTTTCCCTGGAAGATGAATTGCTATGAGGCCTGCCAGGTGTCGTTGGGACCATGACATCAACTGATGCATAAACACCATCATCCTGCGGCTTCTGGTGCCACCCTGGTGGTTAATGTAGGCTACCACCGCAGCATTGTGTGACTGAATCTTCACCCAACGGTGACAAATTAGCGGAGAGAAGTGTTTCAGGGCTTCGAGAACAGCAAAGAGTTCCAGGAGATTGGAAGGCAAGTTGTCCACAAGGAACTTCCACTCCTCCTGCACGAAGTCACATTGACAATGGGCTCCCCAACCCCAATGGCTGGCATCCATCGTTATTACTATCCACGGTACGTCTCCCAGAGGGAAGCCCTTGGCTAAGGAGACACTGGTCAGTCACCAAACCAGGGAATTGTGAACTGACAACGGAATCTTGATGGGCTGGAGTAGACTCTTTGAGGAGAATTGGAGGAGGAACTTCGCCTGAAAACTCCTCATTCTCCATTGTGCCCACCTTGTCAGTCCTATTGTGGAGGACATGGAACCCAGGAGACTCATCGCCTTCTTTGCTGAAGTCACCTTGCATGCCAACATCTCCACACCTGTTTCTGTATTCTCAGGATCCTCTCTAGGGAGAGTTGAACCATCCCCGTGGAACAGAGCACCAAGGTAAGTCATGGACTGACTCGGGCAGAGATGGCTCTTTTTGACATTGATCCTCCAACCGTGACATTGTAGGAATTGAAGGTAAACAGTTGCATGGGAGGACAAAGTATCCTTGTTGTCCGCCACAATCAGGATGTTGTCCAGGTAATGGAAAATGGATATGCCCTGTTTTCTCAGTTCTGCGATGAGAACAACAAGCACTTTCGTGAAGGTCCTTGGAACCCGTGCTGAGACCAAAAGGCAAGGACCTGAATTGGAAATGAGTCTCCCCTACTGCGTCCCTCAGGTATTTCTGATGTGCCAGGGCTATAGGGATGTGGAAATAGGCATCCAACAAGTTTATTGATACCATCCATTGATTGGGAAAGACAGCCTTCACTATAGATTGAAGGGACTCCATCTTGAATCTGCGGATATGCAAGTATCGATTCAGTCTGTGTAAATTTAGGATGGGTCTCCACCCTCCCGAGGACTTTTCGGTCAGAAATAGGTGTGAATAGAAGCCGTGAGTCCTTTTTGACTCCGGGACTGGTACAATGACTCCTTCTTTTTGTAGAGAAGAAGTGAAGACCTGGAGAGCAAGCCTTTTTACTTTGTCTCCCGGCCACTTTGTGATTTGGAAGGAAGTGGAAGGAGGGTGTTTGCAAAATTCTAGAAGATATCCCCTTCTGATGATATCCAGAACCCATTTGTCGCTTACGGGTTCCTCCCATGCCACACGGAATTGGAGTAAGCGAGCTCCAACACCGCCTGACAGGGAGATTAGCCCGTCACAGATTCCTGGGGTTCTTGGAGGGTGCGGAACCTCTGGACTTGCCGCCTCTAGCACCATGTTGACCGCTCCTCCAGGATTGATTTCTCCCATATTCCTTACCCGGTCTGTAGGATCTGCTATCACGAAATGGGTAATAATCCCTTTTTGCACAAAAGGAACCTTTGGGCCTGTTGTCTTGAGGCAGAAAGGCCTTTTTACCTTCGGCTGCTCGTTTAATACAATCATCCAGATTCTTGCTGAGTAGCATGTCGCCATAAAAAGGAAGGGAGCACAAGCTGCATTTGTAGGAGGTATCAGCAGACCATGATGAGCCATAGCGCTCTCCTGTCCGAAAACTGAAAGAGCCATACTTCTGGCTAAGGACCTCACCAGATCCACCACAGCCTCAGATGAGAAGTCAACAGCCAATTTCAGATCCTTCAGGCTGTCCAGTATGGAGGAACAGCTCCTGCCGTTCTTAATAAGCTCCTCCAGATTCTCCATCCAAACCCTGGATACTGACATAAGGGCCACTGCTAGGTGAAGGACAGTACCTGAAGCTACATATGCTTTGGAAAGACTGAAGTCCATCTTTCTGTCCATAGGGTCTTTGAAGGAACCCGCATCATCAACAGGCAAAGTGGTACGTTTGGCCAATCTAACCACGGCCGCATCCACCTTGGGAGCAGAATCCCACACTTCAGCGTCAGCGTCCTCAAAAGGATACAGTCTGGAAAATCTTCCTTTTGAGGAGGGTTTTCTGTCTGATCTGGACCATTCCTCCTTGATGAGGTCTTTTATAGACTCATGGACTGGAAAAGTCGCCCTCTTCCTCCTGAGTTCAGAGAAGTGGCGACTGGATGTGGAAGGCTCATCCTTAGAAGATTCCTTCAAACTGAGAGTCTTGCAGACCCTGGATATTATCAAATGGTCAATTTCAGCAGGTTCCAGGAAATCTGGAGCTGGAAGTACCTCATCCTCAGCAGAAGAACCCAGATCTCTCAGGGATTCCATAGTCATACACTCCACATCAGAGACGTCTGGAGAATACTCCAAATGTTCTAAACACCTTGGTCGCTTGCGGGACTTCCCAGCTTCCTGAATGCCCAGAGCGACTGCTTGTGAAATATACTGCATTATGTCAGTCGCAGGTTGGATGGAGGACTGCCTTTGAGATGGGCCTGCAACCACAGATAGGCAAGAAAAACAGAGATGTTTATCACAGAATACACATTGTTTCCTTCTGGGCGACTTCCCTTTGGACGACACTGAAGCTCTAGTCCCCTTAGAACTGCAGAAATAGGGATAGAACAGTGTATCAGTGATCCGCACTCTTTTAAATACCAGATAAAACAAACCAGAAAAAAACTTGGCTTACCTGTAAGACTTAGGTTGTGACCTATTGTGAGGTGGGGAAGAATTAGTATCAGAGGAATTTGAGACTTCCATATCCATCTTAAGGAAAAGCTGACGAAATTAAAATCCAGCAGGAGGAAGCAATGCAGCATTCACCAGAATGATTCCCACAAGTGTGACAACCAGGGGGCTGTTAAATAGGCATCTGACGTCACACACAGAGCTTTGACCTGTGTGAATCAGACTACCAAACAGGCGAATTTACAGACGAATTTACAGACTAATTTACAGATGAATTTACAGACGAACGAACAGGTGAAATAACCATTCATGTAAACAAACAAACGTTCACTAGAATTCATGCGAACAGCTACAATTCATCCGAACGCATGTGCGTTCGAAAAAACGAACGCCAAGTAAAAAAGAAAGAAAGCACAGGGACTTACCCCTCAGAAGGACAGCAAAAAAGGCAGAGGGAAACCGGAAACAGGAAGAAGTCCAGACCAGCAAGGTACACGTCCAGGTCCATATTCACCTGCCCACTGCTACCCCTTGGGTTACAGCAAGTGCCAGTGTCACTAAAGGGGTACTCTGCAGGGGGTCACCTTTGCGCAGGGCTGTGTAACTGGAGACTTCCCAAGGGAGAGAGGCTGAACTCCCAAGGGGTCAGGGGAACAAATCCCCAGGTAAGCCATAAAAGAAAAATAATAGTTCCGCGGAAAAACACATGTCCTATAGGGATAGGACAGAAACAAAAAGACTGAGGGAGGAGGGGATAGGAGGAGGTACTTATACATTTATTTTAATTAGTTCCTGTCTAATTAGGGATAGGGAGGAGCTACCCATCGTTGTGCTGCCATGGATATGGCCAGGAAATATAAATATCGATTTTTCTTACTGCTCCTCCTTTTTTTCTCTCTACTGGTCACTTCTCACTTAATCTATGAATAAAATCAACATTCATTTTTTTTGGCACCATGGATGTAACTGTGAATCACAAAGCAAATACATAGTAAACTTGCAGGATATATCTTTATTATAAATTTGACCATACCGCTGGTAAAGGAAAAGTTTAACTAAAACACTGCTAGAAACTTCAGTGTTTATATTGCAGGGTTAAATCCACCTCTAGTGGCTGTCCTCTGAAAAAGTAGCCATTAGAGGAGCTTCTGTTAAGCAGAAATCCCCATTCAAAAGTCCATTGATTCAATGCTTTCCTATGGGGAAGGTTGGATGTGCGTGTGGCACTTGCCACGCATGTTCATCAGGTCCCAAATACTTCTCTCTAAGGAGCATTGGATTGTTGATTGGACAAAACGGGAGGAGGCCATACCTCCATTATGACTCATTGACAGCAGGAGGCAGAGAGATAAGCAGCACAGAGGGAACCTCAGCTCTGAGAAAAGGTAACTAAAATGTAATTTTATTATTTATTAAGACACACACGGTGGGAAAGCTACATAACAGGGAACAAGGACACTAAAGTGTTAGGAATACAGGTTGCATTACTAATGCTTTAGTGTTCCTTTAATTTAAACATTTTCTTTTTTGGATTAAGAATAATAGCTTACATTAAACTTCTCTCATAAATTCTGACAGTCAATAATACTTTTAACGTCTAAAGATTTACATTACTTGTATCTGATATAGATAATGTAGCATGATATAACCTTGATTGGCTCTGTAAATGACCTATACAATGGGCTACAATAAGCCTTCTGTGGGCACCAATTATGTATCTTTTCTGGTAGACCTCCATTTATTAAAATTTTTTTGTTAATATCTTTTTTATTGCATTTTTTTTTAAAAATGCAGGTCCCAAGCAGGAGTATAAAGCATTACTGCCATTCAAACAGAAACAAAACAAGAGACCAGTGGCGTACATACCAGGGTCGCAGGGGTCGCGGCTGCGACCGGCCCGGCCCACCAGGGGGCCCGGCCGCCCCTGCGACCCGGTATGTAGCCACAGGGCCAGCCTCTTCCCCTGGGGGGCCCAGGAGCCGGCCACGCCAGGGCCCCCCCCCGTGGCTGGCCCTGCTGACACCCGGCAGGCGGGTGGCCGGTCGGGCGGGAATGCAGGCGCGCGCGCGAGGGAGCACTCAGTGATTCCTCTTCAGCTCCCTCGCGCACCGCACTGATACCGGAGCCGGAAGATGACATCATCTTCCGGCGCCGGCATCCCTATGCGGCGTGCGAGGGAGCTGAAGAGGAATCACTGAGTGCTCCCTCGCGCGCCCGCCTGCCTGCCCGCCCGACCGGCCACCCGCCCAGGAGCCCAGCAGCACCACTGGACCCCAGGGAATCCCCCCAGCACTCCAAAAGGTAAGGAGGCTGGGGGGTTACGACTAAAAAGCAATATGTTAGTGTTGGTGTTTGAGGTGTGTGAGTGTTAGGTGAGTGTTAGTGTGTGAGGGGTTAGGTGTGTGTGTGGAGTGTTAGTGTGTGTGTGTGTGTGTCTGCTGAGTAGTGTTAGTGTAGTGTTTGAGTGAGTGTGTGTGTCTGCTAGTGAGTGTTATAGAGTGAGTGTTAGTGTGTGTGTGTCTGCTGTTGAGTGTTAGAGTGAGTGTTAGAGTGTTAGTGTGAGTGTTATAGTGTGTGAGTGTTAGAGTGAGTGTGAGTGTTAGAGTGAGTGTTAGTGTGTGTGTCTGCTAGTGAGTGTCAGTGAGTGTGTTACTGTGTGTGTCTTACTGAGTGTGTGTGTGTTGGTGAGTCTGTTTGATGTCTGTTAGTGAGTGTGTGTTTGTCAATGAGAGTGTATGTTTTGTAAGTGAGTGTGTATGTATGTCTGTCGCTGACTGTATCTCTGTCAGTAAATGTGTGTGTCTGTTAGCTGGTGTTTATGCGACTGTAAGTGTGTGTGTGTGTGTGTCTTCAGCACTTAACTTTCTCCAGCGCCGGACTCCCTTGGCGCTGAGGATCCCTCAGCCTCTCAGCTCCGAATGTGACCGCGCACGCATTCAAACCGCCCATAGGAAAGCATTACTCAATGCTTTCCCTGGCAAGACATTCAGTGTGCTCCTCTAGCGGCTGTGGCTCCAGTGAGACAGCCCACTAGAGGCTGGATGCTCCCTCAATTGAAACATAGCAGTTTCTCTGAAACTGCTATGTTTTCAACTTCTAGGAGTTAAAGCTAGAAGGACCCTGACATCAGACAACTTGTTGAGCTATTGGTAGCTGATCTGGAGTGTCTGTAGTGGTCCTTTAACCCCTTAGGACACATGACATGTGTGACATGTCATGATTTACATTTATTCAGAAGCTTGGTCCTTAAGGGGTTAAAAGGACCACTATAGTGCCAGGAAAACATACTCGTTTCCTGGCACTATAGTGCCCTGAGGGTGCCCCCACCCTCAGGGACCCCCTCCCGCCCGGCTCTGGAAGGGGGAAAGGGGTTTAAACTTACCTTTTTCCAGCGCTGGGCGGAGAGCTCTCCTCCTCCGATCCTCCTCCTCTCCTCCCCGTCGGCTGAATGCGCACGCGCGGCAAGAGCTGCGCGCGCATTCAGCCGGTCACCTAGGAAAGCATTCATAATGCTTTCCTATGGACGCTTGTGTGCTCTCACTGTGAAAATCACAGTGAGAAGCACGCAAGCGCCTCTAGCGGCTGTCAATGAGACAGCCGCTAGAGGAAATAGGGGAAGGCTTAACCCATTCATAAACATAGCAGTTTCTCTGAAACTGCTATGTTTATGAAAAATGGGTTAACCCTAATGAGCACAAGCACCCAGACCACTTCGGTAAGAAAATTAGTCTGGAGTTGCTTTCATTTAAGTGTGTGTGCATCTGCATGCACTGGCGTACATACCGCGGTCGCAGCCTTGTAACCTCTGCGACCAGGTGCCCACCGTCATGTGTTGCGGCCCGGCTCGCGCGCGGGGGGGGGGCCCACGGATCAATTTTCGCACCGGGGCCCCATGGGTCATGTGTACGCCACTGCAAGAGACACACAGGTTTCAACAAGTAGGAGTCAACATTTTGTAGTCAGGGGAACACGCAGGTCCCAAACTTAAAAAAAATGTAAATAAAAAATACAATTACAATTTAGACGAGTACTCTGGTCCCCCCAGTCTGTGGAAAGCATATAAATTATTAGGGGGAGTGAGGTGTCACATGAGTGAAGTGACAACTGCTCTGGTGAGTAGCAGAAGGCCTAAGTTAATAGAGGGCCGTATTTGCCAGGGCGGGTTTGATGGAGAAGAGACAAAAAAGCTGTATCAAGGATATGTAGGTCAGTCAGTACGTCAGGAAATTAGCACACCCTGGCTGTAAATTCCGGCAGCCCTAAATTTTTTAAATGGATTATAGACTTTCACTTCACAGTTCCCTACCATCCAACAGGTATTACAACAGATCAGAATTGGTCATTGGCTCAAAAATATGTGGAAACCTAATGACTGCTTTGTACCAGAAGCCATTGTTTTTCCAAATTTAGGAAATTGACTTTCATCCCCTACAGTCCATGCAGGTAAAATCTTGGTAGGAATGTGGGCTGAAAAGTTCAATGGAAATAGAGAAGCTATTTTAATCACGATGTAGACTGGCAGCTGCATCCATCATCAGCACCTGCGATTGTCTCTGGGTTTCTGTAAAACAACCTACATGTTTCACACACAGACTGCAGACTTGTAAACCCCTTTCCCCAAGTTTTAAAACATGCAAGTATATTATATGATTTATATAGTTTATCTGAATCCTACTTTAGGAACACCATTGGGAAACGTATTTGCAATTATGAGGTACTCTGTGTCAAATGATATGTTATATGGAATATACACTGATCAGCCACAACATTAAAACAACCTGTCTAATATCATGTACGTCCCCCTTGTGCTGCCAAAACAGCTCTGATGCGTCGAGGCATGGGCTCCACAAGACTTCTGAATGTGTCCTGTGGTATCTGTGACCAAGACATTAGCTTCAGATTCTTTAAGTCCTGCAAGTTGCGAGGTTGGGCATCCATTTGATTGAGATCTGGGGAATGTGAACAATGTGTGCAGGGTGCAATATCCTGCTGAAAGAGGCCACTGCCATCAGGGTACACCATTGCTGTGTGCAGAGATTCCTGTGAATGTTCAGTCATGCTGTGCAGATCACACAGATTGCAGGAATATACACTGATCAGCCAAAACATTAAAACCATCTGCCTAATATCGTTTAGGTCTCCTTCATGCTGCCAAAACAGCTCTGATTCACTGAGAGAAACTCCACAAGACCTCTGAACATGTCAGCCTGCCTTCTTCATATGGTGCATCATGCTGCCATCTCTGCCCCAAGTAAACACACATGCACCTGGCTATCCACCTGATTTGAAATACAATGTGATTTATCAGAGCAGGTAACATTCTACCATTGCTCCATGGTCCAATTCTAATGCTCATGTCCACATTGAAAGTACTTTCGGCGGTGGACATGGGTCACCATGGGCACTTTTACCAGTCTGCCATTACACCGCGCCATACAAAGCAAACTGCAATGTACTGTGTATTCTAACACCTTTCTATGATAGCCTTAGTTCCCCATGTGTATCAATGAGCCGTGGACACCCATGGTGTTACAGGTTGTCCTTCCTTGCACCACTTTTGGTAGGCACTAACCACTGTATACTGGGAACATCCCTCAAGACCTGTCGTTTTGGTGATGCTCTGACCCAGTTGTCTAGCATCACTATTTGGCCCTTGTCAAATTCACTCAGATCTTTTCGCTTGCCCATTTTTCCTGCTTTCAACATGTAAAATTCAAGAACTGACTGTTCTCTTGCCTCCTAGCACATCCCACTCTCGACAGGTGCCATTGTAATGATACACACAATGTTGCTCACTTCACATATGAATGGTTTCAATATTGTAGCTGATCAGTACATATCCCAGATAAGTCAGTCTACTTGTTCGCTTTCTACTTTTTTTGGGATGAAAAAGATCACCATAGAATGCCATACACTTCAACAACTCTTCCTAACTAGGTATAAACATTTTATTGTGTATCTACAATATAAACATTTTTCCTTGTAACATATTTGTCACAATCTCGACAATCTACCTTATTCCACGCTCACCGGAGCATGTCAGAAAAATACTTAATCTTTCTTCACGTAATATGAACACATAAAGCACAGTAACTACCATACTAATTTGTTTTTAATTACCCTTTTGTTTACTGATCAGCTCCTGAGTTGCTTTTATCATTTTTCAATTTATCAAGGCCAGTCTCGACTAATTAAACAATCCACAGGAATCTCTGTGGAAGACACTGCTGAAAACAGATTCCTTGTCTGCTGTTGGAATGCCTGTGTATCTGTAATAATCATTTTTATGTAGCAAGTGATTTTTCCCTTTCATTAATCTGAAATATTTCTTCTTAAGGTATAACATTTTCTTCTAAACCATTTATATTAAAATATATCTTACTAAAATGTATTTAGAAAATTCACATTTTATCTCTATTTTCACTGATCTATTGTTATTAAAAACACAAAACACATTCTGTTTTTAATGTAGATAAAATAGCTCAGTACTGTTCCTCAAGTCACTTACCATGCTTTAATAAATCTCTCTGAAGTCTTACTTTACTTAACATTATCTCTGAGTGACTGCTTGACTTAAGGGGACACATTGTTCAAGCAGCTTTAGCCACACCCCCTTACAGATTTCCTGTAAAGAGAGATTTAATGTTTAGGCTTCATTTACTGCACAGTCTGTTTAAAGGGCCACTGTAACATTAGGACTACATATCTGTATTCCTAACGCCATAGTCTTATGGCAGCACCCCCCTTCCCCTAAAGTAAGTTAAAGGAACACTATAGGGTCAGGAACACAACCATGTATTCATGACCCTATAGTGATAAACCCATAATTTAGGTGGCTTGCTCCCCCCTGGCCCCCTTAAAAGGAATGAAAACGTACCTTATTTCCAGTGCTGTGCGGGGCTGGCCCTGGCTTCTCCCACTTGGTGGCATCATCAGAATTGCCGATTTTTAGCCAATCAAATGCTTTCCCACGTTTTGGCCAATCAGCACCTCCTCATAGAGATGCATTGAATCAATGCATCTCTATGAGGAAAATTCAGCGTCCCATTTGAACGCTGAACGGCAGTGCTGCCTACTGTGCAGCCCTGAGCCAAGAAACACCTCAAATGGCCATCTGA
This sequence comes from Pelobates cultripes, assembly GCA_933207985.1. NCBI lineage: Eukaryota > Metazoa > Chordata > Amphibia > Anura > Pelobatidae > Pelobates > Pelobates cultripes. The sequence goes on from OW240912.1 coordinate 123,453,050, forward strand.
GGAGTGGCCACTTGTAGGTGTCCCTAGGGGCAGTGTAAACAATGCTTTTTCTCTGTAAAGGCAGTGTTTGCATAAAAATGCCTGAAGGCAATAATTGTACTCACTAGAACAACTACATTAAGCTGTAGTCATTCTGGTGACTATAGTGTCCCTTTAACATCTGATTGAAAATTAAACCATTTTTCCATGCAGGCTGTATCATTCATAGCAATGGGAGGTGTGGCTAGCGCTGCATAAACAGAAACAAAAGTGATTTAACTCCTAAATGGCAATGTATTGAGCAGTGAAACTTTAGAGGCATGATCTACACATAAAAACGGCTTAATTAAGCTAAATGTATCTTGTTGCCTATAGTATCCCTTAAAAAACAACTAACAGTGCTTCTTTTCATAGCAATATTGCCTTAAAGGGAAACTATAGTCAACAGAACAACTACAGCCTAATGTAGTTATTCTGGTGAGTATAATAGCTCCCTTCAGGCATTTTCATGTAAACACTGCCTTTTCAGAAAAAAGGCAGTGTTTACATTGCCTCTAGGGACACCTCCAAGTGGCCTCTCCTTAGATGGCCGTTGGAGGGGCTTTCTGGCTCAGGGCTGCACAGTAGGCAGCCCTGCCGTTCAGCGCCCCCACGCTCTGCATGGAGACGCTGAATTTTCTAGAGATGCACTGATTCAATGTATCTCTATGAGGAGGTCCTGATTGGCCAAAACAGTGTTTGGCCCCGCCCCCTTGCAGATTTTAGCCAATCCAATGCTTTCCCCACGGGAAAGCATTGATTGGCTAAAAATCGGCAATTCTGATGATGTCACCAATGGGGCAAGCCACCTAAATGGTGGGTTAAACACTATGGGGTCAGGAATACATGTTTGTGTTTCTGATCTTATAGTGTTCCTTTAAAAGCCTTTTTACACTGAAATAAAACACCCAAATTCTTTTACCATGGCAAGAAATTACCCCATCCCTTACAGTTTTAATGCCTTATATTATTTACAAAATGACTTGTGTATAAAAGTGTCACATTCACATGTTTAGGCTGTTTTTTTTTGTTGTATTTCCTATTTATAATTTTTTACTGGCAAATGCCAAGATTTTTGTTATAACGCTTATTTATCCTCTATATTTAACAAATTGTATTTAGGAGGTATAAAAAAGACACTTCATCAAGCAAACCTTTATATTAGCTCACTGCCAATCATTGTTATAAGCTCTGTCCTTTGCACCTAGCAGTCAGCACAGAGAGAAGGAGACACGAGACAATGCTTTTACTTGTCACTTGGCATGTGTTCCCTGGCTCTGCTTCGACTGAACTGGACTTGTTAGGAATGACTAGTTTATAGGCTGTTTGTTTTCATCGTTGTAACCAAGTTATGGAGCTTCTGGACGTTGGTTACAGAAAGTCTATTTTGAAGTTCCTTAAGAAACCGATAAATATTTAAAAGAAGGGTATGTTCTCAGTGTGCTAGGGCTTTGCTATGACAGTGATTTACAATGTACTATGGATTGGTTTATAGGTGGTAGGACTGCCATCAATACAGATGAATAGAGTGAAGTTTAGCATTTTAGTGACAGGGATCTGGTTTCTATCAATGAGATAGCCCTGACGCTTACAAGACATATTAATACTAAAAATAAGTGCAAGGAACAGCAAAAGGAAAATATTAAGAAAACATTGGAACATTCGAAGGTAATAGACATTACATATAATCTTTTTTTTATGAAACAATAACATATTTCATAATTCCAATAGAGCAGAGAAAAGAAAAGACCACATTTCAAGCGGCAGTGTTACCCACATATTTACCTTTCACCAGTTGTTTCCTCTTCTCTTCCTCTTTCCCATTCTGGTTCTTCTTTTCTGATCTATTTCTGTTTAAACACATAGCACAAAGTACAGCCTACTTTGTCTTATGTATTTTACCTACGTCTGAAATTGACAACAGCATTTGGAGCTTAAAGGAACACTATAGTGTCAGGAATGAAAACATGCCAGGCGCTGGATGTCCTCATACAGAGCACGAGGACACCCAGCGGCAGTTACGGCACCAAAGGTCCGTTTCAATCCAGGAAGCCCTCTAGTGGCTGTCTGGCAGACAGCTACTGGAGGCAAACTTAGTGCTGCAATGTAAACATAAGTGCAACAGGGATAGTGCACCCAGACCACTTAAATCAGCTGAAGTGGTCTGGGTGCCAACAGTGTCCCTTTAAGTTATTTATAACATAATATTTTAGAGCTGTAAAGCAAAATCACAGCTTGGAAGGGGCGGGAGGGGTGAACATCAATCTCACAGTACTAGTTATTGAAATTAAATGGACATGGATATCTGAATTGGTAACAATTTAAAATCTGCAGAATTTCAACCAATTCGGTGTAATCTTAAATCGAACTTGACTGAAATTCTTCAGAACCGAGCAATTTAAAAATTCTGAATCGATTTGAAAGAACTGATAAATTTTCACTGTGTCCAAGTATAGTAGCCACTAACACTTAGCACCAACTTTGAACAGATAATTTACTGTTTGAGAGGTCTTGTTTTTTTTGGTTAAAGAGACACAGTTGGCACATTTTTTCCCATCACTTTTAGACTTCCTTGGCAATTTTTCGATCAAATCAAAATTTCACATCAAATATAAAAGTTTTCATACGAAATTCTTAGGAACCAGAGAATTTTGAAAAGCAGAACAGTATCATTTCAGAAGAACTGAACATTTTCACTAAGCACAAATCTAATTCCTATCATAAATTAAAATGTGCTTATTACTCTTCAAATTAATTTTTATTCTTGTACCATGATGCACAAAATTGAATATTTTAGTATATCATCCATAAGATTGGAAAATGCAATTAATTAATTTGTAATAGTACACTTGGGAATTAAGTAGAACATAACCAAATCAAGAAATCCTTTTTGACGGCACATTAAATTATAAAATTATTGAATTGAAATTTGTTAAGGCTATAATTAGTTAATGCTTTTCTTTAATTAAATTAATATATTTACATACCTTAAAATATATGTGAGATTCAAGCACAGTCGGTGGAGGACACCCTAAAAGGAGAAAATAAAAAAAGGAGTATTTAGTGATGAAGAAAGATTAACATTTGAAATTGTAGAATAAGAATAAAGGTATCTCCAAAAGGATAAAATTATATAAATATATAGGGCGACCACATAGGTGGTTAAATGCACACAGGGGATTAAAATAAGTGGTTATGTGGCACAAGGGGTATGGGGATTAAAAGTAACCCAAGGGTTCAAGGGGTGTTAAGGTTCATGCAAGGGTTACAGGAGGGGTCTGAAAAGTCAGCTAAATGGTATAATAGACACACAAGCAGTAAAAGGGTGACCAAGAGGCACACAAGGGGGTAATAGGCTCACAAGTGGTAAAAATAGGGTTGAGAGGCACACCAGGAGTAAAAGGGGGGGATAAGAGGCATACAAGAGGTAATATGGGTTAAGAGGCACACGAAGGGTAAAATGGGGAATTAAGAGGCACACAAGAAGTAAAAGGGGAGGGTAGGAGGCAGATAAGGAGCATTTAAGGGGGTTAAGATGTACAAACAGTTTAAGAGGGGTAAGATGTACACAAGGACAAAGAGGAGTAAGAGTCACACAAACGGTGACAAGGGAGGTTGAGAGGCATGTAAGGGCTAAAAGGCCATTGAGAGATACAAAAGGGGTAAGATGGGTTTAAGAGGTACACAAAGGGTAAGGAGAGTTGTTAGACACAAAAGGGTAAGAGGGGTTAGGAGAAACACACTAGAGGATGAGGGGGTTTAAGAGACATAATGGATGATTGATGGTAGTTTAGGGTCACACAAAGGTGACTTCTAAATTAACTATTTTGGATAAAATCAAAGCCAAATTTCTTTTAGTTCTTTATTCTTTGTTGGTCCATTGTTGATCAAAATTGGTGCTGATAATAATAATAATAATAAGTAGTAACATTTGTACGCTTTATTGGTGTGATTGACTTCTGTAGCATAACAAATGCTCAATGGTCAGGACAGCACCCTCAGTAAAAGGCACTGCTATCCACTAGACATATGTCCAATGCAGCCTAACATTTAAAACTTCAATTAATACAATTTTAAATAAATTTAACTTTCTAAGGAAGGAGGAAAGGTGCAAAAAATATTTAACAAGGTTGTCCTAAGACCGCCTATTCAAAGAGGAAGGAGGCTGATTAATTAAATATAGTTTCCATATAAAGCAAAAAAGAAAGGATGACAACTCCCGAATTGTCAATGAAAACAGACAAAAACTTAAAAAGACTCTATAGCTTGCCCTTTGGTACATAGTTTCCATATAGTTAACAAATTGGTCAGGGAAACTTTAAAATCCTTGCCTACAGTAATCCAATGCATTAGGTGGAGGAAGGGTAGCCAGGATTGTATCTCCTTCACAGTTATAATGTTACTTTTTTCTTATCATTTCAGTTCGTGTTAATGTTTGTCATTGGCTAAGCCAGTGGTTCCCAACCCAGTCCTCATGGCCCACCAACAGTCCATGATTTATGTATTTGCCTTTTTTATTCATATGGAGATACTAACAAAATCTGGACTGTTGGTGGTCCATGAGGACTTGTTTGGGGACCTGTGGGCTAAGCAACTCTTTAACTTGTTGGTTCTGTACCGTTCAAGTGGACAGAGTGGGCCTAGTTAGAAAACAGAATTTCATTTAAAAACAAAAACAAAAAACCCCAAAGGAAGCCATTCGGCAAGCTAATTGAAACTGCACTGACAGAGTATTTTCCTTCATTTGCTTTTATGAATAAAACTATTTGTGATTTATTATCTACACAGCTCGCAGATTTTTCTTTTTTGTGCATAAACTGCCAAAAAAGAAAATACAATAAAATAATGGCACCATAAATAAATTGCACATAAAATAGCATGTTTAAAAAAACAAAACACATTGCTGTGTTTTTAGAGCAATTGTGTAATTTATTAACAATTTTCTATTTTATTCATACATTTCTACTAGACTTAAATGTAAAAGAATGTCACCTCTTTGCTTTCACCTATTTTGGAATGCATTAAAGGACCACTATAGTGCCAGGAAAACAAACTCGTTTTCCGGGCACTGTAGTGTTAATAGGTCCCACCCATCCTCATGGCCCCCCTCCTGCCGGGCTCTAGGGGGAGGAAGGAGTTAATCACTTACCTTTCTCCAGCGCTGGGGACTCTCCTCCCTCTTCCGACGAATGCGCATTTGCGTGGCAAGAGCCGCGAGCGCATTCAATCAGTCCATAGTCTATGGACGCAAGCGTCTTCTCACTGTGAAAATCACAGTGAGAAGCGCGGAAGCGCCTCAAGCGGCTGTCAATGAGACAGCCACTAGAGGTTGGATTAACCCTAATGTAAACATAGCAGTTTCTCTGAAACTGCTATGTTTACAGCATGCAGGGTTAATCCTAGATGGACCTGGCACCCAGATCACTTAATTGAGCTGAAGTGGTCTGGGTGCCTATAGTGGTCCTTTAATGTTTGCATCCCTTACAGGCATATGTATAATTCATAAAAAATTATGTGTAATCCTTTAAATATTCACCACTGTGTAATTTGTTGTGTCTATACAAACAAATGATAAGAGAAATAAAAGGTGAATGAATAATAGCGATGAGCATATTTCATGTCATCTTGAAAAAAGTCAAAGCAATACACGGAAACAATGTTCCCTCCAGCTGTTTGTCACCTGTTCTACGCACAAGGGAGCTGCGTGACAACTCTGCATTAAATGAATGAAAACAGACGGACTGCAGCAAGGATAGATACAGCACAGTTCTATTAACAATTGTTTCTGATAATGTTTCTAGCGAGAGAAAGCATTAACTCCTCACAGCCAGAGAATCACTGCAGCTCATTCTTCACCAGCAGAGAAAGTGTTAATTAACTCTAAAAACATTAATGTACAGCTGTGTGCAAAAGCAAGAATTAGGGAGGTAATAAATGTGTGCAAGCAAACAGAAAAATGTTCAATAACACAATGCACTAAAACACAAATAATACTATGAAGATTCATTTTGGCTCAACATGCATTCTTGACTCTTGTACTTCGAACCCTTCATAAAAGCAAATGGTTAATCCTTTCTTGCATAAAAGTATACTAATAAAAAGTGTGTATGTAAACATTACTAGTTAAAAACAAACAAGAAACAAAAAAAACCCAATAAAAATTCTTAATATCAGTGAAATAATTACAAAATAAGCGTTATAGCATTGCTCTAGCAATGGAAAAGGACTTTAAAATAAAACAGGTGGACAAACTGAAATGCCAGTTTCTTTATTAAAGATTATGGCAGATTTTAGAGTGAAGTGGCACAGCAGCTTACGAGACAGCTACTGCGGAAAATTTCCAATGACATCCAGAACGATGACTGAGAATAGGGTAAATCCCATGCACATTCATTCAGAGTATTAATCTGCACCGGGCTGCAGGATAAGGCAAAGGTCACCCTCTAACATTATACCCCTTGCATAGTGCTACTGAATATATTAAAGAGTAAAAAAGCTTTGTAATACGGTATTTATAGGGGAATCCACACAGATAATTTTGTGAATGAATAAAATGTCATTTGGAATGCCCTTACCAAGAAATCCTGTGGCTGCTGAGATGCTCAGTTGAAGAGGAGTCTGTATGAATAAACCTGGTACTCCGTTAGCAAGAATCAAGGATTAAAGGGGAGGAGGGATAATGTTTTTCCACTGCATGGTTACTAAGCAGCGTTTAGAGAGGAGGATGGAATGAGACACATAACATACACTACCTCTACAGGACTTGCTTTCTTTATTTGTATGCAAGAAGTGTATCACTGTGAAAAAAAAACATGGGCTTATACCCACAGCAATAAGTAACACTGTATACAGTACATCCATATTGGTGTGTATGCTATTTCACTGGTAATGTCCCTACTGCTTAGAAGAAAGGGTTTTGATAACGTTCCGGTGCATAACAGAAGGTATTACATAAAAAACAAAATCCAAAATCACTTCAAATGTACTCCATTCATACTCAATAAGTGTACATGTGATCCATGTTCAACTTCCGTGGCAACCAACACCTTTTGAGCAAAATAATAAGACAAGCCATATCAGAATTGCCACAATAGTAAATCTTGCTATAATTGTGGGCCTGTGAATTAAAAAAGGAAAATGTAATATGTAAAGTACAATGAAGAAGCTACTACCACTATGTGTGGGTGCTTCTACACTTGCACTGTACACCAGAGTCTAGTCCACACTCTAGAGTTTAGAGTGTGGACTAGACGCTAGTGTACAGTGCAATATGTAAGTAATCACACAAAACTACAGTGGATAGTGTTTCTGGTTGATGGATTACAAGGTAAAACTTGCCAGGAAAGGTTAAAGGATCTTAACATGTAAAGGCTTGGCGGAATGAAGAGATAGGGGGGATATTATATAAATATTTAAATGCATAAAGGGAATCAGCAAAGTAAAGGAGGAGACTATATTTAAAAGAAGAAAAACTACCACAACAAGAAATTAGAGGGGCAAAGGTTTAAAAATAATATCAGGAAGTATTACTTTACTGAGAGGGTAGTGGATGCATGGAATAGCTTTCCAGCTGAAGTGGTAGAGGTTAACAAAGGAGTTTAAGCATGCGTGGGATAAGAATAAGGATATCCTAGATATAAGATAAGGCCAGGGACTAATAAAAGTATTTAGAAAATTGAGCAGACAAGATGGGCCGAATGGTTCTTATCTGCTGTCACATTCTATGTTAAATGTAAGTAACAACACTCACCCTTTCCAAATGTAAAAAATGCAGGTGTCACTCAAACACCCCCCCCCCCCAGAAAAGAAATATACACATAGTGCAACACAATTAAGTGGGCAAATGTACAGAGTATAAGGGTGTACACATGCATGCTCATATAGATAGAGCCAATAGGTTGGCTCTGAACTTTGAATCTTCTGTACTTATCTGGCAGTACAACACCCTCCTCCTTACCTAAATAATCCCAGTGAATCATGGATGAAAAAAAAGAAAATAAATTAATGGCACTAAAGAGCACTGCTCATCTTGTAAAGAGTCTCAAAGACCGGCTCATGGTATCTCAGAATATCAAGGTATCCTTGAATGTATTGCACACTTTAGAAGATATTTTATGGCAGGAGAGCTATATCTTTGTAACCGCGGCTGGTTCCCTTATTTACCACTATAATGTCTTAAAGAACTTAGTAGGGCTAACTATACAGATATCTTAGCCATAATTTTATATAGTTAGTGTAAGAGATCCTCTATTTAAAATATATAAATAATTGAGAATACAATATAAAATAAGGATTGTCTTGGAAGCAATAGTTTTGTCTTTTTGGATATTTATTATATAAAAATATAAAATCCATTATAGCAGAGTTTATAAGATTAAACTAAATGCTTGCAAATATCATTAATAGGTTAACATACTCTCCTGAACATGTCATCATGTCAGCCTCTCTGTCATTTTAAGATGGAGCAGCATCTGTCTCCAAGTCTCTCCTCTGTTTCTTAACATTTAAAAGTACACCTATTTATACCTTAGGTGTTGTCATTTTAGGGTCACTGTAGTTCATATATGAAAAAGTTACTTTCTTACTTTATTCATTTGAGGACCTCCCTTAATTTGGCAAACCTACAAGAGCATAACTAAAAGGTGCATACGTCATGGAAATTTTCCTGACTTAGTTCAAGATGGCATCTTAAAGTCTGAACATCCTTATCTACTAAGGTTACCACAGTATATTACGTACTGAAAGAGTAGTAGCATAGCCTTGAAACTTGTATATGCATTATTGTTATTGTAATTCGTCTGGGACAAAATGGCGCAAACCTATTATGCACTGAGGTTATTGCTTAAAAAAAAATCTATGAAAAACAATGTTCCATTTCTAACACCTTGACAGTTTGCAATATCTCTTAAAGACAAAGTACACAGTTTAAGAAATACAACATTTCATTCTAAAACTTGTAATATTTGCATTTGCCCATAACACCCTCTCCATTAAACTGTGGGCATTGTAGACCATTTCTTCCTTAAATTAGTAAACCAAAGTTCTCCAACAGTCTAGGTTTTTTTGCTCCCAGCATCTTTGATCATTGTTGTAACAGTAAAACATCCGTAGTGTGATCTTTGCCTGTAAAGGTGGTTGATTAAAATGAGCAAAGCTTTTGTCTAGGAAAGAATTGAAAAGAACACCAGGTTCCAGAGTAAGATATTCTTGGATAGATCCGGATACGAATTGTAATCCAAAGTTAAAAGTACTAATTGTATTTGTAAGCCAAAGTCTTTAAAGGTCTGTAGAAGTTTACATTCCTTAGATACATTGCTGGAGGTTGTGTTTGTAGAATACCCGGGTATTTGTTATAGAGTATAGGTTGTAGAGTCCAGCTTTCCAAATATTTGGCTAGAATTGGTTGCAGATACTGAATCAGCATCATCTCTTATCACAGTGGTGATGGTGTTGGTATTTGTCTTTGTCTTTGCTTTTTTTATTTTGTTTTTTTTCCATGAAACATTTTTACACCGTTTATGATGTGTATAGATTGGGTACTCTCCGATATTCTTTTACAGATTAAATTAATTGACAGCATTTCCAAGACATTGTCTTAAGTGACATGGATCCCATTATAGTAAATGTTATGTTGATACAGCATTCTACGTGGATTCTCAAGAACGCCTCTTTTTGCGGTAATGTAATCTTTGCAACATCTCTACATCTCAATGACATATAATGACATCAGGTGCTGTTGCGCTAAAAATGTTAACAGGTAAAATCTGTGGTAAAATCTTTACATTTGTTATACTTTGTATAATAATGATAGATGAAATAGTAACATAGTTAATCTTTCTAGTGTTTTGTTTTAAAGATAAACACCCTTGTATTTGATTTAGATATATAAGGATAATTTGAAGCAGCAAAGTATTTACCACCTTTGTTCACAATGGTATGTAAAATTACATTCTCTTTAAATGTTAAAAATACTCTTTTATTCAAAATCTCCCAATATATTTAGAATAGTTGCTAACTGGAAATATGACATTATTCATCGTTCTTTGTCCTATTAGGGAGAAGACAACGTATTCCCTAAGTTACAATTAGTAAATATAATAACTACAGTTATTAGTGGCTTAAAATACCAGAAACACCCAAAAATTGTCTTAAAAACATTTTTTTACCAAGATCTGACAGCCATTGTGGAAAGTCATGTTCGTGAGATTGGATGCTTAACAATGTGAATCTTAATTGTTTAAATATATTTACCAGTGGCTGTTGGGTGTAGCTTAAGATGATTTGGATTTTTTATTATTTCTAAAAGTGAGTTAAAAAAGCACTCAAATACAACATTGAAGGTATTTATATTTTAACACTACCTTTGTATAGGTGGTTTTATGTACCTTTAACCATCACAAACCAAATAACATTTTCTTGGTATTTGAAAAAAACGATAAAATATTTGATTACGTGTATTTTAATATATATACATAGAGTGGTATGGATGTTGAATTTATATCTTTGACATCTTTTCACCAGTTTGCAATAGGTGACCTAAATGATCAATTTCCAAAATCATCATGTATATCATCTGGACGGGTTAATCCATAATACTTTTTTACTTTCCATTGATTGGCCTTAGCTCTGGCAGACTGAATATGTTTATCATTATAAATAAACTTTATGATAGTTGAAGTAAAGTTTCTGCCTGTCTTTCAGTTAAATTTTAACTGTTGAAGTATTTCACTTATATTAATTATACCACTCTGCAAACTTAAACGAATATCGAGTAGCTTCTGATTTAATAAAATCATTTCACATTTTCTTTTAAGGTTAAAACATTCATTATTGCAGTTGTTATTGTAATCATATGATCTTTAACTATCATGATTATTATCAATTATTTATCTGGGTAATCAGCTACTATGCTCTTATACGTATGTTTATTATATTTGTTTGTAGGCCAGACTGCAGCTGCATATGGCATTTTAGCAATAATCTTCAATTGCGTTTCAGATATTCACAAAGTCTATCCACTTTTGTAATTAACACATTATGCGTTTTTTTTATACCATTAATTATAGTATCTGTATTATATTACACATTGTCACTGACACATTTCTGATATAGGGAAAAAAATAGCATGATTGCTTTAGTAATTATAATTTTTCGGTCCATGCACCACATTCCTGGAAATCCAGAATAAAGCAAGAATCCTTGGTCTATGGTCCTAGGGAGCTATTTAACGTTTTCATTGGTATTGTTATACCAAAAGAGCAAGGAGTACATCGGTAGATCACATCTGCAACAGAACCATTACAGATTCCTTGTTGTATCAATGTCTCTGTCTTTATGTATACAGGAGTTCCTTGCTTTGCAGGTATGTAGATAATATGTAGAGTTTAAGAAAAGCTGCAAATCGTGCTTTAGTACAAGTGTCCCATGATGTCAAGTCTCTGAAAGGTTTTGCTGGCCTTTTATATTCCATCCTCTTGGCTGGGCATCTGCTCTTAGTAGGTCGGTCTTGTTATTATTTATTAATTGCATCAAGGTTTCTTTCGTTAATTGATGTGTTTCTTCCGAATTAAAATTCATATGCCACCAAATGTCATTTTAAAGTTCATTGTTGCAGAATATTGTTCCAGGATGGTTTTTCACTCCAATAGGAAATCTATATTGCTCTTCTTCTGCTCCTTCATACTGACCACTTTTTCTGAGTTGTAGTTAACAATCTGTGTCTTGTACTGTGAGGTGCTGTGATAGTCAATCAGGTTTTCTCAGTACCGTGTTCCATCATGAGAAACAGCTAGGTGTTGACAGTTATCAGCCTTTATTTATTTTTACGGTCATCTTCTCTCTGGAAACATAATAGCAATGTCCAGAATTAGCATAGCATTTCTTTTCAGCATAAGAAGGCTGTTTACGGTAGTCACGCAGTGATAAACTATATGGCAAAGTATTTTCTTAATCACCTTCATAGGTGCATCCAAAGTCTTTCACAAGCATCTGTCCCATCTTTTTTCTGTTTTCAGCATGCTTTGCCATCATCGTTGAGTCCATTATTAGGATTTGTAATAGTCCAATCACATCTTTCTCATGTATAATCGTTTTTTTGGAATGATCTCAATAGGTTCCTTGTGAAATACCAGTGTAGGTCACATTAGTAATCATTTCACTGTGAGCGGTGTCTCTCCTTTTGAGATGGTTCTTGGAGGTAGTCCTCACGATTACAGAACTTGTATTATGTGCAGTCCAATTCAGTTCAGGTGCTTCCTGCTTGTTAACATAATCCTAATGCAGTTTTAAAACGACAGCTAGGGTTGATGTTATGATAATGCTGCAGATTGTAGATTGAAGAAGGAGACACCATAACCAATTTTCTAGCATCCTTTTGCTTCCATCTTTGCATTTCTTTCTTACTGTGTGTAAGATAATTCAGGTTCAGTCGGTTTTCTCCAGAGTCTTTCTTATAATGATGTTGATGATTCATTTTTCATACATTCCATGTTAACTGTATCACGTCTGTCTGTTCATCCTTCTCCTCCACATTTGCAGGTTCAGATGTCAGATCATGATTCAGTCTGTTACGTGGCTATGATTCTGATGGCTGTGTTCAGGTGGCATTTCTGACGTCCTCTATTTGTTTTATCTTGTCATCTTTAACAGCATCCATTGTGTCAGTCAATGGTTCTGTGAAAATATCAAAACGTACTGTTCTCTGTTGGCTCTGATTGTTCTCTGTAGTAAAAGTTCTCGGAGTCACCCTCTCCAGGACAAACTGGCCAACAGTAAGAAAAAGTTGGTGGTGCATGGTGAGGTGGGCTGGAAAAAAAATTTCCCTAAATTTCTCTAATAGAACCAATGGTTCTAAGCTCTCCCTGGTGCAGAAATATGATTGTCAGTGAAAAACATGTAACATTTCATATGGTGTCTCACCATTTGTATCATCAGATATTTTGTGAATGCTCATCTGTACCATAGGAATAAATAGATAACACTGTGTGGGGCAAGAACTGGTAACTTGGTTAATAATCATTTAACCTCAGCATTTTCCCAGGCCACAACCCCACTACTTTGGGGGTGGTTGGTGCACTGAAATCCCAAAGTAACCCAAATGTGGTTGCCCAGTTTTAGGTTTCCTTTGCAGTAACTGCAGGACCACCATCCAAATGGATGGTCCTGGGATTATCAAATGCATACTAAGGAAGTGAGACTAGAAAACGTGGTATCAGAGGTTGCACTTCGCACAGGATATATCCAAGTAAACCTGGTACATGCATCAACACATACAAAAACATATTTATAACCATGATATGTTGGCAAACGTCATATATATATAGTAATCCCCAAAAAAGTATGTTAGATATTAATATTTCAATAAACAGTATATCAGTAATGTGGCAATAAGCAAATGCTTATGATTACTAAACACATGAATTACAGTATTTCCCATATTGGACCACCAATATTCCTTTTCAGGAGTCAGAAGTACATTACCTCTCTCTATAAGAGCTTGTCCTAGCCATGAAAAAAGCTTTTAGGGCAAGTCTATCTTTCCACTATAGGAAGAACAACCAACATATTACCTTCAATGGTTATTATGTAATTAACCCCTCTAAACGATAGGAGTATTTATGCGGGTACCAGGTGGATTATTTCTGGATATCCTTGCAAGCATAAACTCTGCATCATGAGAGATAGGGTATGCTTTTGTGATCCAATGACCACAGAAAAGCGTTGGTAGACACATTGCATCAAAGTGCCTGTTAACGACCAACTATTTGAGGAGAAGGACCATGCTTTATTATAAGCATGTCCATACACGTGTTACAATGCCAGGCTTTCAATTTGTTACCATAAAGCAAAATGCAGTTGTGAATATAAACTCACGACGTATCGTAAGAAAAACTGTTTGAACACCAGACTGAGATTCGAGATCAGTGAACAGTGGACCAAAATAGATAAATGAAATCCTATCAATTAATATACGTTCAATATACTTTCTTTAAATTACTTTATCCTCTGTATTAACTATGAAATATTAAAGTTAAAACAAAAACATTTAAAAGCCAACTTTTAGTGTGCATAGGAATTACAAGGCCGTTTATAATGTGAGATAAAGAACAGCTTTTTAAAAACTGAATAGTCTGTGAACACAAGATGACCTTGCGCTGAAAATTCACTTGCGGGAAAAAAACCCCCCAAAAAAACCTTTTTTCTTTTTTTTTAGTAAATTAATTAATTAATTAAACATAATTAGAACCTCCCTCAAAGTCCCGATGACTTTGCAAGAAACATGTCATCCTTAAATACTGGGTAAGTCTATTAAACAGTGAAACAGTGAAATAGCATTTTTACCCTATATATTATGTTGTCACAGCTATAATGTGCAGTATTACAAACTATTCATAAGTGTTGTGCAAACTGTTCATTAAAAACCAGTGGTCTAGTGAGCTATAACACATTTATTTATTTATTTATTTATTTATTCTTTAAAGCTCTGACCTCTATCGGCAAAGCAATATTGTAATGGTGTCCATTGCAATCTGCTATCTATACTTGCTGCTCTCAAAAATTCTGAATATGTTCAGAGATTTCTTGGGCAATAATAAATCCCCAAAAAACAACAACTTTGCATTTATTCTAAACCTGCCTGTTGTAAATGGATTATGTATATTTCTTGACATAAGTACTTGTACTTAAATCTGTTTAACAAAGCTGTTTATATTGTGGTAAAAATATATATATTTTTTATTATTATAATTTTATTTATTTATTTATTTTTTAACATTGCTTAATTTTTAAAGATACCTGCATATTTAATTAAATTATGTCTAAATATTTAATTATGTCTTTAAGGCATAAAATATCTGCAAATTAAGATTATATACAAAAATGCATGTTCTGGGTGTTCCCCCGATTAATTTTCTATAATTTATTTATTTATTTATTTATTTTTTTAAGTCTGGAATCAGATTCCCAATTTCAGATGCTTCTTTGGAGGTGACCACAGAAAAGTATAGATTCTATAAAATAAATGTGAGGGGGCTTTGGACAGTAAAGTTACCTTAATTATACTTTTCATATATGTGATATGCAATGTGATTTAATATATCAGAGCATTATCACTTTAATTGACACTGCATTTTTTTATGCATTATTCTTTATGCCTTATTATTATTATTTTTTTTAATTTTAATGTCTGTTTAGAATATTGCAGGCTTTGCAATATCACATTACTTTTGCATTATATATATTCACAATGCTCTTACAACATATTATTAAAATTAGCTTCTTTCAGAATTGTAGAATATGTGGTGGAACTGAATCCCCATATAGGAGATTTAAAACTGTATTTTTGATTTCTACACTGTGCCCTAATCTGTATTTATATACATAATTGCAGCAACATATAGCTTTTAAAGAAGCAATTATTTCACCCTTCATGTGTGGTTGACTGTGGACTTTTTAAAGCCTATTTTTTTTTTTTTTTATAAATCTGTTTCTGGCTTTGAGAGAGCAGGCTGCTGAATGCATGTAAATGCTGTTATTGCCTAGTCTATATACTTTTATTTATAAACAACATTGATATATTTATATATAAACAACTTTGATATTTAATCTAATTTTATATTATTTTATGAAAACCTAGTTTATGAAATTCACTGAGATTACATGTGTCTGATCTGATTACAGTCAGTAGTTCAATATCATTGTTCTAATTTCCTTATTGCTAGCACTACAGGTACAGTGGGATAGTACCACTGATTTAAGTAAGCTTTCCCTTTTAAAATTGGTGGAGTAAGCAAAGTCATTATGTGCAGGAATTGTGCACTTTAAATAGTAGAATACTTATGCAATTCTAGTGAATTGGGCTGGCTGCTTAACACATCATTTAGTATCTTTTGGTCACATTTAAAGCTGTAAATGTATTTAAAATTTTATTTAAATAAGCCTTTAATAATTTCAGTTTAAAAGTTATTAGAGATCCTATTTATTTACAATTTTATTTTGCCCTGATTTATCTTACATATATATTATTTTTAATCATTTTATAACTATTTATTTTTGCAGAGCATTTAGAGAAGCAAATGATGTATAACCAACTGTTGCCCTTTTTTCTAGGAGTGTAGTATAATTTAAACTCTGTTTAGGAAAAAATATGAGCTAGTTAGCATATGTTGTATAAAATATATGCTGCAGTGTACTGCATTGTACTGCACTGAATTTATTTAAAAGCCATGTCTTTCTCTTTATGGCTGTATGTTGTTCATAATTTGGAATATAAAACAACGACTTCTCAATTCCTTAGAATGTTTACATGTCTCTGTATCTCCCCAACCTTGGCTGGAAATTCCAGACTCCAAAAATAGTTATGCTGTTATAATTCCTGATTTTTAATCAACAGCTAGCGTAACTGACAATATGGAAAATATCACTGTTTTATAAAACTTTTCTTATATAGTGGACTGTCTGTCTGTCACTTCTGTGTCATGAATGTTTTCATTAAGCCATAATGCAATTTTATTTGCATTCTTGGAATTAGACTTCAAATTTCATCGCTCTGTCTTATCACTTTTCTTTTGACAAAATTTTTACATTAATCTTTTTCCTGCGCATGCATACTAAGCAGCTACAAAGAGAACATATCCCCCTGTCTGCAATCCACTGTCCTGGAACTAATGGGCCATGCTGTGCTGGTGTATTAGGCATATCAGGGAGTTTACCAAATATGTATATTTGTTCTCTTATGATATTAATTAAGATCCACAATTTCAGCATTGTATGCAAATTACAATGTACCTGGCACCTGAACTTAAAGTGCCTTGTACAAGTTCACATTAAAATAATCTCTCCACTCTCTCTGAGTCTGGGCTACAAATAGCTCAATAGATTCTTGATATTTCAAGACTTGTGCCATGACAAAGTATTGTGTCTTCTCTTACGTATAAGAGGTTACCTAGGTATTTATTATTTTATAGTTAAAGCTTCCAAGTACAAGTCCCTTCGTGGTCGCCAATTGTAACCGCGGCTGGTTCCCTTATTTACCACTATAATGTCTTAAAGCATAGAACTTAGTAGGGCTAACCATACAGATCTCTTAGCCATAATTTTATATAGTTAGGGTAAGAGATCCTCTATTTAAAATATATAAATAATTGAGAATACAATATAAAATAAGGATTGTCGTGGAAGCAATAGTTTTGTCTTTTTGGATATTTATTATATAAAAATATAAATATAGACATATAAAATCCATTATAGCAGAGTTTATAAGATTAAACTAAATGCTTGCAAATATCATTAATAGGTTAACATTCCCTCCTGAACATGTCATCATGTCAGCCTCTCTGTCATTTTAAGATAGAGCAGCGTCTGTCTCTAAGTCTCTCCTCTTTTTCTTAACATTTAAAAGTACACCTATTTATACCTTAGGTGTCGTAATTTTAGGGTCACTGTAGTTCATATATGAAAAAGTTACTTTCTTACTTTATTCATTTGAGGACCTCCCTTAATTTGGCAAACATACAAGGCCATAACTAAAGGGTGCATATACGTCATGGAATTTTTCCTGACTTAGTTCAAGATGGCATCTAAAAGTCTGAACATCCTTATCTACTAAGGTTACCACAGTATATTACGTACTGAAAGAGTCATAGCATAGCCTTGAAACTTGTTTATGCATTATTGTTATTGTAATTCGTCTGGGACAAAATAGCGCAAACATATTATGCACTGAGGTTATTGCTTAAAGAAACATCTATGAAAAACAATATGTTCCATTTCTAACACCTGGTCAGTTTGCAATATCTCTTAAAGACAAAGTACACAGTTTAAGAAATACAACATTTCATTCTAAAACTTGTAATATTTGCATTTGCCCATAACATCTTGGTAACAGCTTCCTTTATACAATAATAGCACATGAAAAAGGGTGTGAAGCAACAGAACACTTTCTAATTAATTCAGGTAGATATCCAAAAGAACAAATAGATTTTAAAGTAGAAGCTATAAAACTTATTTTTAATTACTTCTGATTTGGGGACAGTTTTTATTTACAGATCCGGGGAATGGCGATGGGGACTAGGTTTGCACTCAGATACACCAATCTGTTCATGTCCTGTTGGGAACAACTGTTTGTTTACCAGAAACATGACAGGGTACATCACCTGGTAACCTATTGACGTGACGTAGATGATCTTTCTTTTATATGAAATGTCACAGAAGAGATAATGGAAAGCTTTTTAGATCATTTAAATTCTAAAAATTGGGGAATTTTTCTAACTTGGAATTTTAGTCAGGAAACTTTCCTTTCAGAAAGTTAATGTTAACAGTTATATTTAACTATAAAGTTGCCATTTCTCTCCTTGGCTTTTAAATGTCCCTAAATCACAATTTCTTAGAGTGAGACTGTACAGATTTAGACATTTTTAACACCCAGGGCCAAAAATATTAAACAGGATTTTCTTGAAAATGTTATAATAAAAAAAAAAAGGCGATAATTTTAGTAGAAAAATACCATTTATTAGCAGTTTTTTAATTCTTTATTGATATCTTGCACCAACATGCAATGAGCCATTAAATACATAATAAAATAGAGACAAGATAAATAACAGAGGCATAATTTCAAACAATACAGCGTCAGAGATAAATGGTTGGGGGAGAGTTTTTTGTGTATATATAACTATATATAATTAGTTATGTAAGCTGATGTGGGGAAAGAGGGTCAGATTGGCCATAGTATAGTGAGAAGTGAATTATAAGCCGTTTATGTAGGAGTGGGTTGTCTCACTGGTAGGATCCCACCCGCCAGGACACCTATATATGCCGGGCTGCAGGTTTGTTCTGCCATATTGAGTTTAGTTGAAGTGAATATTAGTGATACTATTAATGAGAGGTAGTGTATGGGGCTAGTAAAATCATTGAGAAAGTTGTGATACAATTATGTCTGGTGCTCATTAACCCCTGAGCTTCAAAAGAGGAGGGAGGGGGTAACTCCAGTGACATCGGCAAGGGATGTAATGCTTTATCGTTATTAAAGTGTTTAGCATATATAAATAAAACAGTAAAATACTAATAAGATAAAAGTAAAATAAAGGTAAATGTGTAATAAATGGTGTGTTAGAGTCTGTTGGTACTCCGGTGGAGTACCGCCAGGCGGGTCAATTCTGTCCTGATGCGTCACTACAACCTCAGCCTGTGTCAGCAGCGGAGCGGGGAAAAAGGGGACCATGTTGCGTCCATCCCATGAGCAGTCAGGAGAGGTATTGGTTTACTGCGGAAGGAGTTGAAGTTGTCCGTCGACGTCAGTCGGTAAGTACACTCTCCCTTTGTGGCAATCAGCATAGAAGGGCCCCACCGGGGGTGATCCGACGAACAATGGTTGTTAAGACCTGCAGTGGTTATGGTACTGCAGTCTTCTATTCCGTCCCTAATAGCTGAGCATAAGTGATTATGACTGCAGTAGGAGGTAGAGGAATAGTGTAGATGAATGCACCTTCCAAGATGATTCTCCCCAGCAAATAGAATATTCAGTTGTTAAGACCTGCAGTGGTTATGATACTGCGGTCTTCTATTCCATCCCTAATAGCTGAGCATAAGTGATTATCTGCAGTAGGAGGTAGAGGAATAGTGTAGATGAATGCAGCTTCCAAGATGATTCTCCCCAGCAAATAAAATATTCCCCAAACAGGAGCATAGACTTCATGAAGGGTGTAACAGGAATGAAGTTTATTGATGACACACTGGCTTTTATGAGAAATCCTCCGGCAAGAGGACCTCCCACAGTAAACAAAGACAATAACCAATCAACATACAGGCCCTCTCTCTGCCTGGGAGATATTGAGATAAGTTAAGGAATAACCCAATTATCTCCAGGCAGAGGGCACACAATTTTCCCAAAAGTTAGAATACCCCTTTCTACACAAGATATCCCCACAAATTACATATCCCCTGATAGCCCCGATCTGGGGGACCAACATATCCAAATTTCACCCAGATCGGTTCAGGGGTTCTTAAAAAATATGGAAGTCACAAGTTACCGACCACACACGAGGCTCCTGCCCAAAACAGTTCCACGAATTCAGCGTGTGCGGTTGGTCAATTCAGAAAAAGGCATAAAACTAATAAAAGTCCCGAATGGATCCTCCTCGCTCATAGGAGCGATTGCTGCCCTTGTCCGTATGAACAAAACTACCGAATGGCGCTCTCCTGGCTGTTCAGCAACTAAAGGAAGCAGGCGTTTGGTAGTTTCAGCGGTGGTTCGGGAGGTCGAGTGTCCGATTTTAGTTCCAGACACTCGACGACCAAGTCCCGCTGCCTCCTTTCGTGCAAACAAGATTGCCGCCGTTTTGAAGTTAATGAGCCAGGAGGGTGGTCGGTGTTCGGTAGTTTTAAACTGAACCAATAGATTCAACATGCCCAAAATACTGCAGAAAAAGCCAGAACATAGGAGAAAATACCAAAATAAGTCTATTTTCTTCACAATGGTCTTGCAGAAATGTAAGCTGCATACCCTCAATGTAGAAGGGGTTCTTGTTGTTGAGTGCTTTCATAGCCGCCAGCTTATTCCAGATAGATCCATCCCCCCACTTTATTTGCAATTTTAGTCGTAAAAGTCACCAAGTTAGAAAAATTATTAAAAAATACTGGCAAATTCTACTTGATCTAATGATCCAGGTTTTTAAACAACACTGCCAGAATTACCTTTGGTAGTTTATAGAAATGCTCCCAATTTAAGATAGTAGTTAGTGCATAGACATATAAGAAAAGAACACACAGACAGGTTTTTTTATTTTTTTATTAACTTGAATAAAGGTTTTTATGTCAGTGGTAACTGTTTTGCTTGTGTTAAAACTGTAAACCAAAAAACGCCAAATAAAAGTTTTTAAACATCCACCAAGAAGCCAATTATTATTATAAAATTAAGCGCCTGCTGTTCTAAAAATATAATTTACATAATAATTTGCCCTCGTAGACTTATTTATGTTGGAAAAAACACATGCCCCCTACAGATATAAATCAAGGAACACATTATAATATAAGAAATCAGTTTTAAAACATTTTTAAAACTGATCATAACGGAAATCCATAGGGATACTTTTTTTTTTTTTTTTTTAATATATAAGGGAATTAAAAACTGGAAAGAAGATTCAAACAAAAATACTTAGCCAGATGGAAATGCAGTGGATTTTCAGACGAAATACTGTACTACCACATAGCCTGAATGCAGATTTTGAGAAATGCCATTTTTTATAATAAATATTGGATACTTAATAACTTTGAGAGCTATATGGAGTGTTTTTATTTAATTTAGATTTACATTTTATATGTATTATTTTTAGCTATTTTATCATTTATTTATTTTTATTTTTAAGAATATATTAGAGGCATTTCCAGCACGTTAAGAATAAAAAAATACTAACATTTAAATAGCCATATAAGGATTTGTTACTTTCCCTCTTTTTAGGCATTATGTTTTTAAATAATACACTTAGTTGACAAGCCCCTATAATACCCAAGTATTTAGCCTGTTTTGCACGAATACACAAATTTTGACACTGGAATATTTCTATAATGATGTACCAAGAAACGTTTGACATTTTCCCTTTCTCCTCCCCTTTTGATTTTAGGATTTTTAAAGTACAACATTTAGTAGATAAGCCTGTGCAAGCTTTTACATTTTTTTTTTTTTTTTAGACACAAAGTCTCTACCCGCTATACATATTTATGGGTCTTTGAATGTTTTGTTTTATTTGGAGAAATAAAAATTTTCATTTTAAAAAATGCCAGATGTCTCAACACAGTTAAGGAGGAGACTATATTTAAAAGAAGAAAAACTACCACAACAAGAGGACATAGTCTTAAATTAGAGGGGCAAAGGTTGAATATAATATCAAGAAGTATTACTTTACTGAGAGGGTAGTGGATGCATGGAATAACCTTCCA
The DNA here is from genome assembly GCA_933207985.1 of Pelobates cultripes. Classification (NCBI taxonomy): domain Eukaryota; kingdom Metazoa; phylum Chordata; class Amphibia; order Anura; family Pelobatidae; genus Pelobates; species Pelobates cultripes. Next base: position 123,474,998 of record OW240912.1, read on the forward strand.
GCTGAAGTGGTAGATGTTAACAAAGTAAAGGAGTTTAAGCATGCGTGGGATAGGCATAAGGCTATCCTAACTATAAGATAAGGCCAGGGACTAATAAAAGTATTTAGAAAATTGGGCAGACTAGATGGTTCTTATCTTCCGTCACATTCTGTGTTTCTATATTGATACAGAGATACTCTATGATGCTTTTGACATGCACAATTGAAACGGAAGGGACATTAAAGGACCACTCTAGGCACCCAGACCACTTCAGCTTAATGAAGTGGTCTGGGTGCCAGGTCCCTCTAGGATTAACCCCTTTTTTTTAATAAACATAGCAGTTTCATAGAAACTGCTATGTTTATAATAGGGTTAATCCAGCCTCTAACTCCTCTAGTGGAGGACAACTGCTAGAGGCGTTTGCGTGCTTTTCACTGTGAAAATCACAGTGAGAAGACGCCAGCGTCCATATGAAAGCATTGTAAATGATCTTATAAATGGGCATTGAAAGCCATGTTTCGGTGTTTGCAGATGACACGAAACTCTGTAAAGTAATAAAATGTGAGCAGGATATTGCTTTGCTGCAGACGAATTTGGATAGATTGGGGGATTGGGCACTAAAATGGCAGATTAAATTTAACGTAGAGAAATGCAAAGGTATGCACTTTGGTGTCAAGAATGCACAAGCAACTTACACCCTAAATGGTTGTGAATTAGGGATAACCACACACGAGAAGGATTTGGGAATTGTTAAAGACAACAAATTAGGCAGCAATATGCAATGTCAATCTGCAGTTGCTAAGGCCAGTAAGGTTTTGTCATGCATAAATAGGGGCATAAATTCTTGGGATGAAAATATAATTTTGCCTCTTTATAAATCGCTGGTAAGAAAACACCTTGAATATGCTGTGCAATTGTGGGCACCTGTTTTAAAGAAGGATATCATGGCACTAGAAAAAATGCAGAGACGAGGTACAAAATTGATAAAAGGATTGGAGCATTTTAGTTACGAAGAAAGGTTAAAAAATTTAAATCTCTTTAGTTTGGAAAAACGGCGCCTCAGAGAGGATATGATAACATTATACAAATATATTCAGGGCCAGTACAAACCATTATCTGGAAATCTATTCATAAACAGGGCTATACATAGAACACAATGTCACACATTAGGCTGTAAGAAAGGAGATTTCATCTAAGGCAAAGAAAAGTTTTTTTTTTACAGTAAGAGTAATAAGGATATGGAATTCTCTGCCTGAAGAGGTGGGTTTATCAGAGTCCATAGAGATGTTTAAACTGAAATTGGATAAATACTTGCAAAAACATAACATACAGGGATTTAATTTCTAATTAGTGGGGTAATAGCTGCTTGATTCAAGGAGACATCTGACTGCTATTTTGGGGTCAAGAAGGAATTTTTTCCAAGTTTTTTGCAAAATTGGAAGTGCTTTAGACTGGGTTTTGCCTTCTTTTGGATCAACAGAAAAAACATGTTTGAGGAAGGCTGAACTTGATGGACGCAAGTCTCTTTTCAGCTATGTAACTATATATCCAACAATGCTACCAGCATTATAGCTGCAAGAGCATTGTGGGAGATGTAAGTTACAACATGGATTGCCGAAGGTTGTCTACACCGACCTAAGTCAATATAGAAGTACTATCCCTTGTATATCTGGCTGATCCCACACAGGCAAGGGTAAAACAGAATAGAAATTGAAGACAGGTCCCCTCTTCAGGAGCGGTACGGCAATCACAATAATTTTTTCACTTTATACTTGGCTGTGTCATTGAGGTACATTCATTGAGGTACATTCAACATAAGTAAATATCTATTTTTCCTTCATCTCTTGGTTTACCCTTGCACTATGGAGCAGCCATCTTAAAGCCCTGCTTGGTTGACAGAATGGTGTGCCTATTTTAACCATTTGAATGTCTGAAACAAGCTCAGAGCACAGTTTTGATATGTTCACTTGAATATCAGGATATGGAATGTATACTAGCTCAGGGTTACCTGCATGGACTTTGGTCAGATAAGCTGTGCTTATGACCAACAAGGATTTAGAGATGGCTCCCATCAAGGAACATTTTCTGATACATCTAACTATATTTATCTGAAATGCATGCTTTGGTCTCCATAGCTTGATGCATAAATAGCACCTGATCCTATTAGACCCATACTCTCCCTCTGCGTGAGGTGGAGGAGGGCAGAGGACAGGAAGCAGGACTGGCACTTGGGGGCACCACTCAAGTGTTAAAGCGTTTGAAAAGATAAAAAGGCTTTAGAGGACTCTGGGAATGGAGTATTCTTATATAAAATTAAAAAACAAAAGTATATATTTTTTTATTAGAATGTTCCTAGTAAAAGGGACACCACAGCATTAGGTATACAAATATATATCCATGTCCCTAGCTAATTGCAGCTCCCATGTGTGCACTGCAATATAACAATAATTTACTCACCTTTAATCCAGTTCTGAGTCTTCTTCGGCTCTACCGCCCTCTATGACAAACTGTGACAGCACTGTGCATGTGCGCATGACATCATGATATGCCTAGGTATGAGAGACGAGAAGCAACAGTCAAGACTTTGACTGAAGCTGTGCTTCCAAGCCTTGTAAATATTAAAATAAAATATTAAAACAAAATGTTTTGGGGGCAAAAACAAGAGAGACTCTACTGTAGGCACTATAACTGCTTCAGTAAGATGAAGTGGTTATAGGGAGTACAGTGTTCCTTTAATTCTAACAATATCCCAGACATCCTCTCCACTGGAGACGGTGAATGGGAAAGAGTACAACCTAAATAGGATTGTAGCAAAACCAGAAACGGGAAGAACCTTTATTAAAACTAAAAGTTGAACCACTATATCCACCAAGAGGTCCTTAAATAGGATAAAATAGTGTCTTTAGCAGGCATGTAGACACAGTTTTATCCTATTTAATGACCCTTTGGTGGATATAGTGGCTCAACTTTTAGTTTTAATAAAGGTTTTTCCCATTTCTGGTTTTGCTACTATTCTATTTAGGTTGTACTCTTTCCTATTCACCCTTTCCGGTGGAGCGAATGTCTGGGATATTGTTTCTTTACTCTCTATTTCCAGTTATTAGGGTTACACCCTTAAGTATGAGTACAGCCTGGTGACCTCCCTTTTTTAACTGTGGATAAGGTTATGATTACTCTAGCCTATTCTGCTTTTGGCTGGCGGAGTGTCACGTGACCTATCCCGCGGTTAATTCTTTCCGCCGTTACTTCCTTTAATTCTACCCTGCCCCTTTTTAATTTTAAGAAAGAAAGAACAGAGAGAAATACCTGGGCTGTGTGCCATTTATATGGAGCTTTCTATGTTTTCACAAAGCCTGACCTCTTTCTCTCACACGTGTCTCATATTTAGGGATACATATATGTACGTAGTGGGGAATTGCGATGCAGCCTAGAACAAAACTAACCCCATTCAACCCCCCAATAATGACAGACCACTTAGTATGGATGAACAGGCCACAGCATTTATTATCACAAACTAAATTACTGCATAACACATCCATAACTTTATTTATTAAATCTCTTCTTTTTCTGTAACCAAAACGTTAGACATAAATAAGCATAAATTAACATATATACATATATAACTCCACACATAGTGTTATACAGTGACCCAACCGTCCTTGCCAATAAACATACAGTGGTTCCTAATCACCACTTCCTCTCACCTCCCCCCTCGTCATAAAATCATATCTTTCCAATGCCCGCCATCAGCCGACCTTATCCACGCTCGATGGGCACGACACCTCAGGCAACCTAATGTTAACCTTTTGAAGCAGGGGAGGTTGAGACCTTAAAAACTTGTTCATCTCATTCCATATACTTAAACGTAACCCCTCAAACTCAATTGGCAAGGACATACCCCCGGCTAGCTGTGATGAAATATACCAATAGGGCGGGCGGGAGGGAAGCTGTTTGCTGGCCCGAATCCCAAGTGGCACTGAGGTAAGACGTCCCCCACACTAACTTACACAGAACATAATCCCACCCACACACTCTTTCCCATCCAATCCCATGCATCTATCCCCACACTCCTACATGTGCCCTTGTCCGCTTAGCTGCGCTATCTCCCCAGGGCCTTGTATGTACGTAGTGGGGAATTGCGATGCAGCCTAGAACAAAACTAACCCCATTCAACCCCCCAATAATGACAGACCACTTAGTATGGATGAACAGGCCACAGCATTTATTATCACAAACTAAATTACTGCATAACACATCCATAACTTTATTTATTAAATCTCTTCTTTTTCTGTAACCAAAACGTTAGACATAAATAAGCATAAATTAACATATATACATATATAACTCCACACATAGTGTTATACAGTGACCCAACCGTCCTTGCCAATAAACATACAGTGGTTCCTAATCACCACTTCCTCTCACCTCCCCCCTCGTCATAAAATCATATCTTTCCAATGCCCGCCATCAGCCGACCTTATCCACGCTCGATGGGCACGACACCTCAGGCAACCTAATGTTAACCTTTTGAAGCAGGGGAGGAACGTAACCCCTCAAACTCAATTGGCAAGGACATACCCCCGCCACAACCCCGCTGTTTTACACCTAAAATCAGCGGGGCACCCCACCACAACCAGCCATGGCCTGTTCCACCACTTCTAACAGTGCCAGATTAACATAGAATAAATACTGCACCAGGAAATTAAATGACCATTCGTGATCAATCTAAAAAACACCAATAACACAACATAGTGCAAAATAGATATATATAGATACATATATATATAATGTTAGACTCCTCATGTAGAGTAAAACTCACAGGATTGAAAGCCGTCCCAGGCTCTATATAATATGCAGGAGGGTGCCTAAAAAGGCTAAAACGATATCCTTGAGGAGAGCAACACAGGATACAAAGTGCAGAATCCAAAATTTATTGCACAAATAAACAATTAAAACAGGGACAATATGCAGTGTATAAATAGTAAAATATACTAGGCACAAAGCCTAAATAAAACACTGCAGAGTAAACAAGAAAAAATACCAGATACAATCCTTTGATCTAGCAGCAATTGCGTTTCATCTCCAGCCGGAGTCTTCCTCAGTGCACCATTAACATAGGCCTCATCCGACCTCCAGCAAGCGCACCCATCCCCTCGAGATAACTAGGCCACATCCGGCCACACCCCAAGGTGAACTGGAATCCCCCAAGCCAAAACAAGAAACCCACCTCGTCCGATTCCCGACGGCAGCGCACCAGGGCACTCACATTGCTGAGCGCACTGCCAACAGGAACAGGTGATAGCCTCAGCCCAGCCCCTGAGAACCTCTGGTAAGAAACAGAATGCGTAACATGTCCAGATTCAAGAGCACCCAATTCCCAAACAGCCACCGAACCCAGGTCATTCCACCCAGACAGATGACAAAAATCCCCAGTATCCCTAGGAGGCGGGACAGCTGACCCAGGACGAGGAGAAGCCACACCTCCCTCATGATCTGGCGTAAGATCCAACCACTCGCCCCCTGCCTCCTGTCCCAAATGACATATGAGCATCCCACCCTCCTTATTCCGGGTGGAGGGGAGGGGGGAGAGACAGTAACCGCGGAGAGAAATCCATTTGGAGACTGGCAGGGTTAACCCCCTGACCCCCACTATTCAGGCTCTGTGAACCAGTGGCACAAGCACGCCCAAACTGGCGGCGTCTGTAGCCGCCCCCTAACCGGACCGAAATGCCCCCTGAACTCTCCACCATTCATACCCAGGAATTCAAGCCCCAACTGGAGCACCCCAATGACATGGACGCAGGCGAGAAAACCCGGCTTCGAGAACCAAAATGGGAGAGGAGGCGGAACAACCGAGGGGCGCAATAGCCCTCACCGAAGGAAAACAGGACACATTTGGGAACTCGGCACTCCCTCCAATTGAAACGGTATATTTCCAACTAAACTGGGAACCTAGCACATCCTGTTAGGAGCCTAACCATTACCCTGTGCATTCCATCTACCTCAAGAGAAAGGAGAAAGGGCCCAGTTAGGTCAACCCCGCAACATCCAAGAATGGAACAGATTCTATTGATGAATCAACCAACCGCTACCAACTGACCTTTCCCAAGTACAACAGCTGTCGAGCGGCGAAAGCCTGAAGGAAATCCATCCCGATGCTTACTCGAGCCACCAAAACCCCTTCCCACCTGCAGATGACCGTAACAGGAACGGGAAGCCACCAAGGAAATGCTCTCATCCGGCCTGATCGGTCACACTGTAGCGTAGCTGGCCCCAGACCGCTAGACCGAGTGACCACAACTCCACTGCCTTATAATTCGGCCCCACGGAGCCCCCCACCTGAACAAGATAGAACCCCCGGGAAAAACCCCGCCTGACCAGACACCTCCAGACTCAAGCAACACCGAGCTAGGCCCTGCAACCAGGGTACCACCGGGGTAGAGGGTACTGCAACATGATATAGACAGCCTGCACCACCCCACAATTGTCACAATGGAAGAACTACCCACCTGACTGGCAGTTGGGTACCCCACGCCTACCATGCCACCAGAATGGGAAAGCTCCAAGACAGCCAGTCTGCAAGTGCCCCGATGCTTGCCAGCTTACTGAGCAAGAGACAGCACACCATGGAAAAAAAACAATTAGGCCCCAAAAAAAACCCAAACCCGCCGCAGCGGCAACAGGTGGAAGTCAGTGGGAGGGACTTAGGGGGCCTGATTGCACAAGCCACCGCTAACGGAGGCCCAAAAGGAAAACCCTATAACGCAGGGCAACACTGACAGACAAAGCCCAGCTTACCCAGGAGGGCGACATTAAGAGCACATAGCCACAGAACACTGACAGTCAGAAATACGGCCCGGAAAACAGATGGAACGACAATCGAGTAAATAAGAAATCATGCGAAATTGACCCTGCCCCTCTACAGGCACCATGCCCCAAGGTGGGAGGGGTTGTTCCCGCGGTGCGGACTTCGGGAGCACCCCAAAGTTGGTCGGGAGATAAGCCTACCAAGCTTCTTGGTAAGCCGCTCCCACACCACCCGAAGGAAGTCTCATATGGGTAGAAAGGTCCTGCTCGGAGAGCACTCATGTCCCCTATCCCGACAGATTGCCCCCATGAAAAGACCGCGGGGAACGGGATGGGCCCCCTGCGACCGGAACCCTTGTGCTGGAATGGCACAAGGACCCCATTTTTCGCCTGCAAATTCCCACCAACCCAGCTCACCCTAGGAACGACAGGCGTCCCAGAGAGTGTCCTGACAGCAGAACAACGTGGAGCATACCGGGGAGCCCTCTCCCCGACACTGCTATCCATAACATAGGATGCCCTGATTCACTCCTTGCGCGCCATGGGGCGCAACCAATCATGGTATTTTCCTCACACACCACCAGGAGTCCCTTCCAAGCACAGGCCCCCCGCGGCATGAGGGAACATATCACTGCTCCCTTGTATTACGCGACATGCGCAAGTCAAGCAGGCCATACTAGCGCCCCGCAGCAGCGTCGAGAGCCACCCTAACCGCCTGCCTTTTGGGAGGCAACGCCAGTGCTAGAAGCTGCGCAGGATGCTGCAGGAATCCGTACTATAACTAGTGATGTACCGAACGGTTCGCCGGCGAACGGTTCCCGGCGAACATAGCATGTTCGCGTTCGCCACGGCGGGCGAACATATGCGCGGTTCGACCCGCCCCCTATTCGTCATCATTGAGTAAACTTTGACCCTGTACCTCACAGTCAGCAGACACATTCCAGCCAATTAGCAGCACACCCTCCCTAGCAGACCCTCCCACCTACTGGACAGCATCCATTTTAGATTCATTCTCAAGCTGCATGCTTAGTAAGAGGAGGGAAAGTGTAGCTGCTGTTCATAAGATAGGGAAAAGCATAGCTAGGTTAGGGATAAGGGTATGCTTTTTTTTTTTTTTTTCTATGTAATGTAAATGCACTTAGTTGTCTGCCACTGCTGCCAGCTTCTGTGTCAGGCTCACAGTGGATACTGTGCCCATTTGCCCAGTCAGTGCCACCACTCACTCACTGGTGTCACAATAGCTTGCATTTAAAAACAAAAAATCTTTTTTCACTGTTATAGAATGAATAGCAG
>OW240912.1:123490985-123553208 GCA_933207985.1 Pelobates cultripes
GTCTGTGACTGTGTGACTGTGCATGTGACTTCCTGTGACTGTGTGTGTGTGTGACTGTCTGTGTGTGTGTGACTGTCTGTGTGTGACTGTGTGTCTGTTTGTGTGTGTGACTGCCTGTGTATGACTGTGTGTGTGTGACTGTGTGCGTGTGACTGTGTGTGTCTGTCTGCCTGTGTGTGTGAGTGACTGCCTGCGTGTGAGTGACTGTCTGCGTCTGACTGCCTGTGTGTGTGTCTGACTGCCTGTGTGTGTGTGACTGTCTGCCTGTGTATGTGTGACTGTCTGCCTGTGTGTTTGACAGTCTGCCTGTGTGTTTGACAGTCTGCCTGTGTGTGTGTGTGTGGCTGTCTGCCTGTCTTTGTATGTGTGGATGTTTTCCTCGTTGTCAGTGACTGTCTGCCTCTGTGTGTGTGTGTGTGCATGCACATCTGCTAGTGAGGGAGCCTCTGTGTGTCTGTACCTGCTAGTGAGTTTGTGTGTGTGCCTGCTAGTGAGTGAGCTTGTCTGTAGGGATAATATGTGTGTGTGTGTGTTAATGAGCTTGTCTGTAAGGAGCATGGGTGAGTCGGAGCCTGTCTGTGGTGAGCATGTGTGTACAGTGAGCTTGTCTGTAGTAAGCATGAGTGTGATTGTGAGCTTGTCTGTAGTGACCATATGTGTGTCAGTGAGCTTGTCTGTAGTGAGCATGTCTGTAGTGAATCTGTGTGTTAATGAGCTCTTCTGTAGGGAGCATGTGTGTGTCAATGGGCTTGTCTGTAGGGAGAGTGTGTGCGCATCATTGAGCGTGTCTGTAGTGAGCGTGTGTGTGACAGCTTGTCTGTTGTAAGCTTGTGTGTGTATCAGAGTTTGTCTGTACTAGATTTGTGTGTGTGCCAGTAACCTTGTCTGTGTGTGTCATTGAGATTGTCTGTCAATGAGCCTATTTGTGTGCATCAGTAAGATTGTCTGTGTCTGTGTGTGAGTATGCGTTACTATATAATTTAATTACCCTAAAATAACTAATATTTTGAAGAAGAAATGTATCAATAAAAAATAAATAAATAATATATATATATATATATATATATATATATATATATATATATATATATATATATATATATATAATACTGTTGCATCACCAGGGCTCCAGTATCCAGTATATATATATGCAATTGAAATAGTTGGCTGCACGCTTGGATTTCCTTAAAATGTAACTTTTATTGAAATATTTAAGAGAAGATCAACGTTTCAGTCCCTCTTGTGGACTTGCATCAGGATCATGACGAAAGTCCACAAGAGGGACTGAAACAGTGATCTTCTCTTAAATATTTCAATAAAAGTTACATTTTAAGGAAATCCGAGAGTGCAGCCAACTATTTCAATTGCATATATATATATATATATATATATATAACACCCTACATAGCACAATGAATTATGGGGCTGGCATAGATTTTTTTCCAGGGCTGCTTCGTATCCCCAGTCCGGCCCTGGGAGGCAGCTATCCCGGCCATGTGATTGTGAGGTCCTCGCAAGGACCTCACTCTCACATGGCCGGGGGGGACCGGAGGAGGAAGATCTGCCACGGTGGGGGGGGCTCCTCGGGAGTCCCCCCAACCTCGATCGCCGCCGTGGGACCGCCGGCGATCGGGTAAGTAAAGAAAGACCGGAGGGCGTACTATTACGCCCGGCGGCGTTTAGAGCCGCCTAAAATAGGCCGTAATAGTACGCCCTCCGGTCTTAAGGGGTTAAAAAAACACTATAGTGCCAGGAAAACAAACTCGTTGGAGTCCAATAAGTTGTCTTTACCAGCTTCCATGTTTTTATACTGGATGCTAATAAAGGATTTTCTTGTGCTTCCTCCGAGAGGGATGTATGGGCTTACTACCGTAATTAGCCTGATCCTGGCGGTAGTGTGCTGCTAAAGTGTACAATTTATATTTGTATGTTTAAATCTAGGTTAAATCTGGGTTGAGATAGTTTTTTCATTGTTTCCAGAGAAATCTATAAAATATCTAATTTAGGGTCTCATCTGAACGTGAGAGTAGTATTGTTAAAGCTTGCAGTGGATATAAGAGTTTTGATATTATTACTAATTTTAAGAGGGCGGCTCTCACCAAATGAGTCAAAGGAAGTTGTTCCCATCTGGAGAGAAGGTCTTTAACCTCGGTCACAAGTGGTGTCATATTTATTTTGTACATGGTGGATATTTTTTACGGGGATAGCACTTCTGGATATTCAAGGTTGTCTATGACAGTGTAGTTAGTGTCTGTAAATTTATTGGTGGGCCAGAGACTAATCTCAAGGCTGTTGACTTGAACCAGTTAATTTGAATACGTAATATGCTTAAATCTGAGGCGCTGTTCCTTTAAGAGAAATTAAATACTAACATGAAGACAAAGCTCCATTTGTGCAGTAGTTTTAGACATGTGAGACAGGGCTGTCTTAAAGCATGAGTACGCTGGGCAGTTGCCCCACAGATTTGCCAACTTTTCAGTATAATATTCCGGGAGATCTATTCAGAACATTCAAACCCTCTTTATTAAAACATTTGGGTGTATCAATCACCTTAGTATCAGCTGTTATCTGTACATGTAAAACCATAAAATGCACAACCTAAAAATACAAAGGGAGACCAATAGTGCAAACAAAAATAACTAAATATTAAAAAACTAAATATTAAAAAATAAAAAACTATAAAACACTCACAAACATAGAAGGGTATAGCCAAATTTCTTCAAATGCTTCTTCTTCTTCTTCTTCTTCTTGTGTATGAAGATGAATACTTAAAACAGAGCACAGAAGAAAAACATAGTGTATAACTGTATGGTATTAGAAAATTTGCTTTATTGGATACACTTACAAGATAAAAGAAGTAAAAGGGCTCATCAATTTGAATCACATCCACTGTCTGCCATCCCAAATAAATACAACGCCAGAGGAAGAGGACAAAGTGAATACAAAGAGTCCAGAATTAAAAAATTGAATTGTAAAAATAAAGCTTGCCACCCTACGCGTTTCGTCTACAAGACTTCGTCAGGGGCTTGTGGCACAAATATACCATACATCTACAATAACATATAAATACCCTGCCTTACAAAATTAACCAATCGCTAAACAGAATTATTAATCTAGTCCACCTGAAGATCCTTTTCGGCCGTGTTCTCTTTTTCGTGCTTCTTGAGAGCGCTTGCGTCCCAAGCCTCATTCTCAGGGGTACCGGAAAAAGCCGCCGGTCCCCTTTCGGAACGTCATTTCCGGTCGCCGCCGGAAGTAATCATAAGTCCGACCGAGAAAAGTCGCTCTTTGGAACGCAAATGCGTTCCACTTCGGATAAACCGGCAATGCAAGTTCCAAACATGTGATAAATATAAAGTCACAGAACAAAAGAAAAAAAAAAACGATTTAAAATCCTCATATTAAATAAATAAAACTAAATGATCAGAATAAATGAATAAAAAAAATGAATAAAATTAATGAATAAATAAAAACATTAATGAAACAATATAAAATAAAAATAAAATAAAATAAAATAAAATACAAAATAATAAATAAATGAAAGATAATGAAAAATACAAAAAAAATTGAATATAAAGAAAATATATATATAGAAAAAATAATATTGAAAATAATAAAAATAAAAATAAAATGAAAATAAAAATAAATATAAATATAAATAATAAAAATAAAAATAAAAATAAAAATATAAAATAAAACCTGTTAAAAAATGTAAAAAATTTTATAAAAAACATGCCATATCAAAATCAACGTTCATACCTTCAGGTTGCATTGTTTTTAGTGTGTGAATCCAGTAACCTTCTCTTTGTCTTAATTTTAATAGTAAATCACCACCTCTTTCGTCCAAAAGCACCTTTTCAATCCCAGTATATAAAAAAGTATTGGGATTGAAATTTTGACACCTATTACAGTGAACAGGGACAGAGTGAGTTAATAACTTATTTTTAATATTATTATTATGCTCTAAGAATCTTTTTTTAACCGGCCTAATCGTTCGTCCGACATACTGGGTCCCACACCCACATGTCAAAAGGTATACCACATGCGTAGAATTACATGTGATATGTTCCTTAATTTTAAATTTCTTTTTAGTTCTCGAGCTACAAAAAAAATAATAAATTTTGTGGTTCTTATAATGACAGCTTTTACAAGAACCACAGGTATAAAAACCTACAGATTTCTCACCATCTTGTTTAACTTTATTCCTAAAAGTACTGGGTGCTAGGACATTTTTAAAACTCTTCCCTTTTTTAAAAATAACTTGTGGAACAGATGGAAGTTCCATCTTTAAAAAATCATCTTCTAATAAAAGAGGCCAATGTTTATTTAATATTTTCCTAATTTGTTTGGCATGAACATTGTATTGAGTATTAAAGGAGAAGGCAAATTTATTATTAATCAGTGGGGCTCTTTTTTCTTTATTAAGTAATAAATCCCCTCTTTTTTTATTAAAAGAATATGTAATCTCTTTATTTATAAAATTATTTGTATATCCCTTTTCTAAAAATTTATTCTTTAAAAGAGAGGCCTGATCCAAAAAAACTTTATCATCTGTACAATTACGTCTAATTCTTGTAAATTGGCTTCGTGGAACTCCACGAAGCCAATTAGGATGATGATTACTTTCTATATTAATATAGCTATTAGCATCAGTAGATTTGAAAAAAGTCTTCGTCTTTATTTTAGCATCTTCAATAAAAATCGTCAAATCTAAAAAATTAATTTCATTATGACTAAAAATAGGAGAAAAAATTAGAAAAAATTGATTAAAATTGATATAATCAATAAAATCCTTTAAATCATTCTCTGAGCCATTCCAAATAAAAAGAATATCATCTATATACCTTCTCCAGAGTACCAAGTTCGCGCCAAAAGGATTGTTATTCCATATGAAATTATTTTCCAAAAAATCTAAAAAGATATTGGCATAACTTGGCGCGAACTTGGTACCCATAGCTGTTCCCTGTAATTGTAGAAAAAAATCATCATTAAAAGAAAAAAAATTATGAGTTAAAATAAAATAAATACTATCTAACAAAAAATTACTAAAATTTGATGATATCTCTGGATCTTTTTACTTCTATGTTTGTGAGTGTTTTATAGTTTTTTATTTTTTAATATTTAGTTATTTTTGTTTGCACTATTGGTCTCCCTTTGTATTTTTAGGTTGTGCATTTTATGGTTTTATGTGTAATATATTGAAGACATTGAGGAGTCTTCGCACTTCCTATTGTTGGGTATTTATATAATATTTATATTTATATTTTACCTTTTTTAGCCACACAGGGTTTTTTTGCATATTTTGTGCAAATCACTTTTTGTTATCTGTACATGAGATTTTTCTTTTGTGAATACATATCTTGACGTGGATGAAAACGGACATGTACTAGCTGTACTTAAGACAAAATCAAAACATAGTTTTTTGAAGCCATAAAGCTAATAAAATTCTTCTAATATTTTTAGCATTCCATGTCAGTTGCCTCCCCCTACTATCAACTCAAAGTTTGTGTGGATTCATCTCTGCTGTACAGCAGGTTTTTTAAAGTTTAAACACAGATTTTGTTGTAGGTACCAATAAATATAAGCTTCATTTGATCAATAATTTAAATTTTTATTTCTGGGAGTAGTTGTGTAGGCAGGGCCTATAATGATTTTAAGATGGAACTAATGGGGGACGGAGCTACAGGCAGCCTGAGCAGACATGTTCAGCAAGAGCTCTGTGCACATAAGCACTTATTCAAGCTTTTATCCACTCTTTACCCAGCAAAACAAACACCTGCTGCCTCAGCTCACCAGGGGAAAGGCTCACAAAAGCAGAATACTTACCCAGAGCACGGATGCCAAGATATCGTAGATCTCCTGCTCAGAGGAGCACTGCATGGTGTGCCCAAGATCGTTGTGGTATCTTCCTCGGAAGACGAGTCTCCCTCAGATGACAATGGGAGGCTTGCACCACTATCCTCAGAGAGGCTGATACCCCAGCCACCAAGCGGGATATCAAGTCCATCTTCGCTTCCTCTTCCATGCAGTTTTATCTTATGAATAAGATTAGGGTGACTGAGGCCGTCGATCAAGATCAAACAGGTCGCACTGCAGGAGTCTCACGCCAAGATGGCGCAGACCTAGGAGGGAATATAGGCAAAATTGGCAGAGCAGGATGACAGGAGTCGCCACAACAAAGTAAAAATTTGCAGCATCCCAGAGGAAGTGGATGCATCCGAGCTACCTCAATATTTACGCTGCCTGTTCCTAAGCATACTGCCGCCCAAGAAAGCTAAAGCCATAATCCTTGATGGCTACTATTGCATACTGAAACCTCTCAGAGGCCCCAGCTCTACTACACAAGACCTCATTGTGCAGTTTGTTTTCTTACTTGACAAGATGACAGTCCTTTCTGCAGTGCGCAAAGCCTCCTCCTCCTGAGAATTTGAGTCCCACACCCTCACATTCTTACACCGATTTGTCTTGAGCCACACTACAATGGAGACGCATCCTCCGCCCGATCACTGGCATGCTACGGGAACACGGGATTCCATACAGGTGGGGTACTCCACACTTCCTACAAGTTACCAAAATGGCACCCTGCACACGCTTACAGACACCATGGAGACTGTGGTCTTCCTGAAGGCACTGGGCCTTCATACAGTGACTCTGCAAAGCTGAGCAACACCAGGCCACTGAAGTTGGGATGTAGATAAGGTGCAACCCGTCATTCCCGCACGCAGTAGATCATGATCGACTAAGCCTGGCAACAATGGCTGAATTGTGCATACTTCTGGAGACTTTTCCTTTTGTTTCCTTCAGTCCTTTCAGTTTCTGTGGCTCACAACTTAATCTATGCCCTACTGGACCGGGACTGCAACAAAATATTATATATATTTTTTTTTATTTAGTTACCTATTTTTTTTCCTTTTCTTTTCCTTTCCCACTTTTTTGTTAATGCATACATTTGTGGTATATATTGCACTGTGAAGCATTATCCCCTACGTTTCACATGATGGTGGAGCCTGTCCTAGTGTCGCTTCCCACCAAGGGTGTTGATCTAGGAAATATGTGGGATCCAGAGTGAGCATTTGTAAACATACTGCTCAGTCCACAACTGTGGGTCTTAATTGGCTGGTCATCTGTCTCACTGCATTATGCATATCTGTTCCCATGTTCTGGCGCACCTCATGCCTCCGTGGCCCACTTAGGCACGAACTTCCGTTGATCACAAGTCCCAAGGGTGCTTATCGTTTTTTCTCTCTCCATTTTCTCAGCCACATATTATCTTCTTCACAAAGAGCCACATAATTACCTTCTCCTAATAACGTCGACTACAAATCCCCTGCCCCCAAAGGCCTCAACCGCATTGACACAGCAACATCCACCGCAGCCCCACTTGCAATGGTTACAATACCCAATCCTAGAACTCCTAGTCACGCTTTGACCTTTCCTGTTTATTATCCAAAGATAACGTTCCAGCATTTCTATAACATATTATAATTACTGTCAACTGGCATTATTATAACTGACACTGCTGTTCCTCTATATTCTGTTTGAAACAAATGGGTCGTCATTGCCTGCTGCTTTATGATTAGTGCACAAAAAAAATAAAGAATGTAAAAAAAAAAATAGGAACTGAAGTGAGCCAGGGATCCCTCCCTATATGTGCAATCACACCTTGTTTGGGGACTTCCACTTGTCCCACAGTCAGAAGTATGCAAAGAGGAATTAGTATTCACTTCTTACTTCCTTTATTAAAAATCGCATGTAAGATCAACACAGCAAATTAAGTCCATCTCAGTATTTTAGCCTTTATCAATTTGGAGATATTGAGTATATACTCAGCATTTCCAATACTATTGCAATGCTTATTCTTTCAATTAATGTATTAGTGGGAGGGTATTTAATCCAACCCCTTATCTGACACCACAAGACTTTGAGAAAGCCCTATTCCCCAAAGTGCGAAACATTGTAAGTCACGTGGTGTGGTAGTAACGTCCAACTTCATTCCTAAACCAAAATGGGAAACTATTAAACAAAATATTTGCAACGCAATTAGAATTGTTTCTTCCATAAATATTAACTGACCATCAAAGTATACTTTGTTTGTGGCAGACATGCCGTTACAGGAGTTAGCTAGGTACTAAAGCTTCTTATATTCTATATATATCCGTGATATTGAAAAAGCCTCCAACAGTATCACTTGACCTCACTTACAGTCTTGAATGTACACTATTTTGGCCATACTTTTGTCTCATTTATTAAAAACCTTCAAAATAATCGCCAAACGTATCTCCACAATGACCTTGATTCCCTCTACTTTTCATTGAGCTGTTGAATGCGGCAGAATTGTCCTTTTCCCCTCTTTTTACTACAAATCTTTCAAGATAATGCAGGGTTGGCTGATAATCGGCGCAAACGCACAGTGTTGTATCTTGGAGCGGTCTCTGCCCCGCCTTTCCCACAACACTTTCTTTAACTTGCAAGCTTCGTCCCTTAAATATTTCAGTATCTTAATACCCAAAGATTTATCACACATATACAAAGTAAACATTTTCCCCAACTTGATTTTTAAGGAATTGGACAATTGGAATTAACCCTATGCCTATTGGGACAAGTAAATCTCTACAAATTATCAAGACATAGGAGTGCGAGTACTTTGCAAATGACCCTTCAAACTCTGCATGCCCTAAACACCCTTTTCACTTTCCCAAATGTAATCCCCATCCCCAAAACCTAAACAAACCCTTTTCTTATTCCCAAATGGAAGCACTCAAAGCCTAAACCTGGAAAACACCTTTTACCCTAATCCTAGGTTTAACCTCTCTTAAAAACTAAACACTCCATGTACTACTTTTAACCCCACTCTAACCCTAATCCCAGTAATAACAACTGTAACCCCTTGTAAGCTTTTAATCCTCTTAACACACTATGTCATCTGACTCTGAAATTAACTCCTCTCTAATCTTAAACCTCCATTTACCCTACCCATTTCAACATTATTTTTCACCCTGCATGCATTTTCACAGCTGCATACACTCACTATACTCACAGATTTAAACACAATACATTGCAAGCAGAAATCAGCCATATGCAGTTGTCAAATATGCAATATCATTGTAATAAATTTATTAAACTGATCTGACATGTAAATCCAGCCCTGGCTGTAGTAACAACAATTATGGAAGACATTCACTGGCTTATACAAGTATGGCACAAGTAAAACACTCAGGACTAGTAATGTCCCGAATGGTTCGCCGAACGGTTCGTCACGGACGGCGAACATATGCGGTAAACTTTGACCCTGTACCTCACAGTCAGCAGACACATTCCAGCCAATCAGTAGCAGACCCCCCCTCCCAGACCCTTCCACCTCCTGGACAGCTCACTAAGAATGCAGCTTCACAATGAATGTAAAATGAATGCTGTCCAGGAGGTGGGAGGGTCTGGGAGGGAGGGTCTGCTGCTGATTGGCTGGAATGTGTCTGCTGACTGTGAGGTACAGGGTCAAAGTTTACCGCATATGTTCGCCGTCTGCTGCGAATCATTCAGCGAACCGTTCGGGACATCACTACTCAGGACGTGATAAAAAAAAACAACAACAAAAAAACAAAACAATATAATGCATTCACAAGATATAACAATAACGCTGTTATAACTAAAATAGGTTTTTCACTCATGTGTATCAGAGTCTTACATGTGAGCTGTGGGGAAACAGTGCCGATATGCCTTTATATAGGGTATACCCCCTCTTACTGAAAATGGATTGAAGACTAACTGGGTTATATTCTACATTCATAGGGCTATTCATAAAAGTGAGAATTAAAAGTGAATTTCATAGCTAATGTTGCATTTTAAATTCACTTTGAATTATCACTAGTGAAAGTGAATTTTCAAGTGAATTTAGAAAGCATAGCTGGCTTGGAGTATGTTTCCAGTTTAGCTATTTTAGCCTAGAATTTGAAACTCACTTTGAGTTTGATAGGTGCAGATATTAAGTGTTCAGTTATTTTCAATGATTAAAAAAATTGATTGATTCACACTGCAATAAAAAAAATATATATATTTTGCCAGCAGTGTCCTTTTGCTCTGTTTAAATGGATAAGTTGAATGTAATGCAAGGTAAAGACTAAGTGACAATGCTGCACTCTAGTGGCTTATATATAAAATTACAACAACCTAAAAATTAAGCACAATCACCATTCTCAGATGCATACACATTGGTACCTCGGTTCAGGGCCGGGGATACCGGGGCCGGGCAGCCAGCTGGCTCACTTGTGGCCGCAGAGGGAGCTCCTTTGGCGGCCGCATGGTTTGCTGGCTGTTCTTGCGGCCGCAGGGGGAGCTGGCTGTTGTGTCTCTGCTCCCCCTCCCCTGCGCGCCGCACAGTGAGGCTGGGAGCCGGAATATGACGTCATACTCCGGCCCGGTCTCATTAAGCGGCGCGCAGGGGAGGGGGAGCAGTGACACAACAGCCAGCTCCCCCTGCGGCCGCAAGAACAGCCAGCAAACCATGCGGCCGCCAGAAGAGCTCCCCACAGGTAGAAATTGTGTATGTGTGTGTGTGTGTGTCTGTGTCATTTGTGTGTGTGTCTGTCATGTAATGTGTGTCTGTCTGTGTCATGGTGTGTGAGTGTCTGTCTGTGTCATGGTGTGTGTCTGCATGGTGTGTGTCTGTCTGTGTCGTATGTGTGTGTGTCTCTCTGTGTCGTGGTGTGTGTGTGTGTCATGGTGTGTGTGTCTGTCTGTGTCATGTAATGTGTGTCTGTGTCATGGTGTGTGTGTCTGTGTCACAGTCTGTCTGTGTTATGGTGTGTGTGTGTCAAGGTGTGTGTATGTGTGTCTCTTTTTTAAAGGACCACTATAGGCACCCTTAGGGCACTATAGTGCCAGGAAAACGAGTATGTTTTCCTGGCAATATAGTGGTCCTTTAAGGTGTGTGTCTGTCATGGTATGTGTGTGTGTCTGTCATGGTATGTGTGTGTCTCTGTCATGGTGTGTGTGTGTGTGTCTGTCTGTGTCATGGTGTGTCTGTCTGTCATGGTGTGTCTGTGTTTCTGTCTGTGTCACGGTGTGTGTGTGTTTCTGTCTGTGTCACGGTGTGTGTGTGACAGACACACACAATGACACAGACACACATTGCATGACACAGACAGATGCACACACCATGACAGACAGAGACACACACACCATGACACAGACAGACACACACAATGACACAGATACACATTGCATGACACAGACAGACACACACACACACACACACACACACACACCATGACACAGACAGACACACGCAATGACACACAGACACACACCATGACACAGACAGACACACACAATGACACAGACACACACAATGACACAGACACACACACCATGACACAGACAGACACATACAATTGCTACCTGTGTTCTGGCATGGGGAGCTCTGATGGCAGCCGCATGGGGGAGCTGGCTCTTCTTGCGGCCACAGAGGGAGCTCTTTTGGCGGCCGCAGGGGAAGCTGGATGTTCTGGTGGCTGCAGGGGGAGCTGGCTGTTCTGTCTCTGCTCCCCCTCCCCAGCGCGCCGCTTAATGAGATCGGGGCTGGAATATGACGTCATATTCCAGCCCCGGTCTCATTAAGCGGCGTGGTGGGGAGGGGGAGCAGAGACAGAACAGCCAACTCCTCCTGCGGCCACCAGAACAGCCAGCTTACCCTGCGGCCTTCAAAAGAGCTCCCTCTGCGGCCGCAGGTGCCAACGGCCCACCAGGAAATTTCCCGGTATCCCGCTGGGCCAGTCCGGCCCTGATGATAGTGTCTCTTAACTCTCCTTAATTCCCTTTACCCTATTTAAAAGCCCCCTAAAATTAATCAGTTTGCAGAAGCAATTTAAAAGGCATTCTCATAATACTGTTCTCGTAAGGCCCGTTAACAGAGTACTAGCTGTATACCCAGTCTATGTCAGATGCAATCTGTACATAAAGTGCCAAAGTTACTTTAAAGGGACACTGTAGGCACCCAGACCACATGTCCCATGTCCCTTAAACCTAGAGTGGTAATTATTGTTACCCTTGAGGGTTAAGTCTACCACTAGTGGCTATATACCAGTAGGGACGTACCTAGAGCATTTGGCACCCAGGGCGGGTCCTTTTTTTGGCACCTCCCTCCTCCCCCATCAACTTTAACATTTTTAAAAAATTTATTTTGTATTCAGCACTAAGCAGTATTTCTGTGTTCGTGAGTCTAAGCATGTATTTGTATGGAGTATGTGTGAGTGAATGTAGGGGGTGTGTTTGTATGTGGTGTTGGCATTTGAATGCAGGCATGCATTTTTTTGTCGTATGGTTTTTGAATGCAGAGGTATGGTTATATGTAATGGTAGGGTTTGTATGTAGCGTGTCGTTAAAATGTAGGGGTGTATTTGTGTGTAGTGTTAGTGAGATGTATGCACATATACACACATATATACACACTGACACACAGATACACAGACACACATGCAGACACAGTGGCGACTCTAGGAACAATATATGGGGGGGGCACTACAAAACTAGGGGGGGACCCACTAAAATCTTTCACTAGGGGATGTGGTAATGTGCTGTCATTGGCTGCCTGATGTCAGCATGCAATGCACGTTGGCATCAGTCAACAAATTTGCATATAATTCACATATGATTGCATATAATTCACATAACCACCCAGATTTCTTGTTGTGGGCTGGCTGACACCTCTTAACTTCGATCTTTGTTTATCAGATAACTCCCTATTGGCTATCCTTATGTGGGATTACCATATTTAAGGACACCAAATAAGGGAGCTATCATAAAACAGCACCCTCATTTGGTATCTTTAAATATGGAAATCTCACACATTACATGACACAGAATTTAGGGCACCAATTTAGGGAATTATCTACTAAACAGCTAAAATATCAAAATTAAAAAGCCCTTTTCTTAATTTCAGTTGTTTAATAGATAGCTCCCTAATTTGTAATCCTTATGTGAGATTGCAATATTTAAGGACACCAAATAAGGGAGCTATCTACCAAACACATAAACATTTATATACACACACAATAGGTGTATGTCTGTGTGTGTACAGTCAGGCCCATAAATATTGGGACATCAACACAATTCTAATCTTTTTGGCTCTATACACCACCACAATGGATTTGAAATGAAATGAATAAGATGTGCTTTAACTGCAGACTTTCAGCTTTAATTTGAGGGTATTTACATCCAAATCAGGTGAACGGTGTAGGAATTACAACAGTTTGTATATGTGCCTCCCACTTTTCAAGGGACCAAAAGTAATGGGACAATTGGCTGCTCAGCTGTTCCATGGCCAGGTGTGTGTTATTCCCTCATTATCCCATTTACAAGGAGCAGATAAAAGGTACAGAGTTCATTTCAAGTGTGCTATTCAAGTGTACTTAAAAAGTGGGAGGCACATTTACAAACTGTTGTAATTCCTACACCGTTCACTTGATTTGGATGTAAATACCCTCAAATTAAAGCTGAAAGTCTGCAGTTAAAGCACATCTTGTTTGTTTCATTTCAAACCCATTCTGTTGGTGTATAGAGCCAAAAAGATTAGAATTGTGTCGATGTTCCAATATTTATGGACCTGTGTATATATACACACACACACACTTAACCACAGAGATACACACACAATCACGCACATAAACACAGACATACACAAACACAATCCCAGACACACACATACAATCACAGACACACAATCACATACACACAGCGCTATGGAATTTGCTTGCGCTATATAAATATTAAAATAATAATAATTAGATATACACACAAACATCACATACATGCACATAATTAAGAGGTCCACCCAGCCTCCCTACCTTGCTCTGGGAGGGCTGGAGTGGCTCCTCGGTCCCTGGTGGTCAGTGGTTGCTGCTGGAAACTCTGTAATCTTGCGCACCCTGTAATCTCTGGTCCCTTGCGCACCCTGTAATCACGCCGATGCCGGGATGACATTACATGCCGGCTCACTGCAGGGCGAAGACAGTAAGACACAGTCATATGCACACAGTTATACACATATACTGTCATATACAGTCACATGCACACAGTCCCAGACACATAGTCACTCGCACAGTCAAACACACAGTTTCAGGCAGACAGTCACACACAAACAGTTGCAGGCAGACAGTCACACACACAGTTACAGTCACATGCACACAGCTACAGGCAGACAGTCACACACACACACACACAATTACAGGCAGACTGTAACAGTTACAGGCAGCATTACATAGTCACACACACTTAGTAACATGCAGACAGTCACAATCAGTCACACACACAGTCCCAAGCAGACAGTCACAGGCAGACATTCACACACAGTCAGTGGCGTACATACCAGGGTTGCAGGGGTCGCGTCTGCGACCGGGCCCGGCCCACCAGGGGGCCCGGCCGCCCCTGCGACCCGGTATGTGCCCACAGGGCCAGCCTCTTCTCCTGGGGGTCCCAGGAGGCGGCCACCTCAGGCCCCCCGAGGCTGGCCCTGCTGACCCCGGTCGGGCAGGCGGGCGCGCGAGGGAGCACTCAGTGCTTCCTCTTCAGCTCCCTCACGCACCGCACTGATGCCGGAGCCGGGAGATGACATCATCTTCCGGCGCCGGCTTCCCTACGCGGTGCGCGAGGGAGCTGAAGAGGGAGCACACAGGGGAAAGTGCTCCCTCGCGCGCCGGCCGGCCGGCCAGGCAGCCCGCCCACCCAGTGACCAGGAGCCCAGCAGCACCACTGGAACCCAGGGAATCCCCCCAGCACTCCAAAAGGTAAGGAGGCTGGGGGGATTAAATTTGAAAAAAAAAATGTGTGTGTGTTAGTGTATGTGTGTGTTAGTGTGTGTTAGTGTGTCAGTGTTTGTTTGTGTTAGTGCGTGTGTTAGTGTGTGTGTCAGTGAATGTGTCTGTTATTGGGTGTGTGTCTGCTAGTGAGTGTGTTACTGTGTGTGTCTGTTACTGAGTGTGTTTGATGTCTGTTAGTGAGTGTGTGTTTGTCAGTGAAAGTGTATGTTTTGTGAGTGTGTTTGTATGTCTGTCGCTGAGTGTGTCTCTGTCAGTAAATGTGTGTGTCTGTTAGCTAGTGTGTATGCGTTTGTTCGTGAGAGTGTGTGTGTGTGTCTTCAGCATTTACCTTTCTCCAGCGTCGGACTCCCCAGTGTCCGCCACTCAGCTCCAAAATGCACATGCGCGGCAAGAGGCGCGCGCGCGCATTTAAACTGCCCATAGGAAAGCATTACTCAATGCTTTCCTATGGACGTTCAGTGTCTTCTCACTGTGATTTTCAGAGTGAGAATCGCGGAAGCTCCTCTAGCAGCTGTCAATGAGACAGCCACCAGAGGCTGGATTAACCCTCAGTGAAACATAGCCGTTTCTCTGAAACTGCCATGTTTTCAGCTGCAGGGTTAAAACTAGAGGGACCTGGCACCCAGACCACTTCATTGAGCTGATGTGATCTGGGTGTCTGTAGTGGTCCTTTAAAGGACCACTCTAGGCACCCAGACCACTTCAGCTTAATGAAGTGGTCTGGGTGCCAGGTCCTTCTAGGGTAGCAGTTTCAGAGAAACTGCATGGGTTAAGCCTTCCCCCAAACTAGTCTCATTGGGAGGCCTGTTTCTCACCACAGTGAGAGACGCCAGCTCATAGGAAAGCATTGTAAATGCTTTCTGATGTGATCTGGGTGCTCTGTGAAAAAAGTTTTACCCCTTTCCCTTCCAGAGCCGGTAGGGGGGCCCTGAGGGTGGGGCACCTCAGGGCACTATAGTGGTCCTTGTGTGTGCATACCGCAGTCGCTGGGTCGCAGCTCTGCAACCCCTGCGACCAGGTGCCGCCACCATGTGTTGCGACACCGAGCCGCGCTGAGTAAGGGGGGCCCACGGATCAATTTTTGCACCGGGGCCCCATGGGTCATGTGTACGCCACTGCACACAGTAATAGGTAGACAGTCACACAGTCACAGGCAGACAGTCACAAGCAGACAGTCACAGACACAGTTACAGGCAGACAGTCACACACATACACAGTCACAGGCAGACAGTCACAGGTAGACAGTCACACACACAGTCACAGACAGACAGACACAATCCCAGTTACAAACACACACACATACACCCACCACACAGACAGACACACACACACACACCACACAGACACACACACACACACTCTCACTTACTGACAGTATGGGCTGAGGAGGAGTGGAGTCAGTGAAGTCCCTGGTGTTGTTGGTGGAATTATTGGGGAAGCAGGGACTCCTTCCTGCTTCCCCTCACTGAGCTGCCGTAAGAGCAGTGAATGGAGGCTGCATGTAGCTCCGCCCCGCATCCAGTATGGCTCCGCCCCAACTCGCTGTGCTTTACTCCTGCTGTTCTCCTGTCGACCCCTGTGTGTGTGAGCTGTGTTGGCTGCCCGGCACCCCTTCTGATATGGCAACCTGTGCAGCTACACAGCTCACACAACCCCAAGCCTGGCCAGCCCTGGTGGCACCCTCATACCTTGTGGCACCAGCCCCCCCTTTAGTACGCCACTGTCCAGATAGCCACTAGAGGGACTTACGGAATCAAACCGGACCTCTATCTGACGCTGGACATCCTCACACTCTGCTTGAGGACCTCCAGCATCAGATTTTTCCCCATAGGAAAGCATTGAATAATGCTTTTCTTTGGGGAAATCCTAATGCAAGCGCGGCCATTGCCGCACAAGCGCATAAGGTCTCCCCTGCAGGCTGACGTTAGCGAGGAGGAGCGTGGGCGGAGCCTGACCCAGCGCCGAGGGACATCAGCCTGGATTTAAGTGACTGACTGAAGTGGTTTTAACCCCTTCAGCACCTCAGGAGGGGGAGGGGAGGGGTGCGAGGGAGGGGGGCACTGCAGAAGCCTGAAGTGCCAGTAAAACGGGTTTGTTTTCCTGGCACTATAGAATCACTTTAAGAATAGTGTGTCCCACATTGCCTAGGTAACCAAGAAAGGATATCTGTACTTCTTTGGCCACCCACTATTGATATGACACTGTGCATTTCAGAGTAGCTCAGATCACAAAATTAAATATATAAAAAAATCAGGTAGCTGGGGCCTATTGCAATCAGTTCACCTAAAGCTACAGCTCCAACAGTCCCTATGTTATGTACCCTGTCATCACTAAGAATGGCTGCCGTGGCTACCAGACAACCCAGAAACCAATTAACCCCTGCTGCTGAATTGCCCAAATGGTAAGGCACCCAGAACCTTTACATGTTAGTCACAGTGTCTACTGGGCACAGAGACTGCCTCAATCCCTGCAGCATCTATTAACAGGCATCCAAATGCTCAGATGTCTTAAATAGAGGTCATGGCGGCTGTTATTTAAATATGCATAGGGATTTAATATAATGCACATGTAACTTTTTTGGTTTTGATAACCAGGGCTGAACATCGCTAAGGAGTTAACACTGCTTTGTGCATGTGTAGCTCTGTGTAGGACTGACCAAGGAGATGTACCATTTTCTAACAGGATACCCCACTCTAGGTGACTCCTGTTGTGAGTACTATCACTAGTGTGCCCCTTGTAAGCCTGCCTACCTCTGTCTTGATTTCATACCTCCCAATGTTCAGACGTTTGACCTTGATTGACCTGACAGAGATTCAAAGGTGTTGAAATAATACCAGGTGAGTTATTCTGGAAGTAGAAATAAAGGCTTGTTACATTTTTATTAGATATTGTTTATTGTCATATTGGAAAAGTGAAGTAAGGTTTTTTCACTGACACCTGATCTCAGTAAAAAAATAAAATAAATACACTTCATATTTGAAGAGGTTTTCCAGTGCACCCTTTAATAGAGATGTAGCCTATGTGCCAAATCAAGGTTATTCCATAGAATGTAATTTTGTTTGAGCAGGGTCTTCAGTACCTTCTGTTTCTAAAGGTCCAACTACTTGTTTGTTAGTGCCACTCCCACCGGGCTGAATGGAGAGGAAGGGGTTAAACACTTACCTTTCTCCAGCGCCGGGCTCCCTCGGCGCTGGGGACTCTCCTCCTCCTTTGGCCGTCATCGGCTGAATGCACAGGCACGGCAAGAGCCGCGCGCACATTCAACCAGTCCATAGGAAAGCATTCTCAATGCTTTCCTATGGACGCTGGCATTCACAGTGAGAAGCGAGGAATCAATGAGACAGCTACTAGAAGCTGGATTAACCCATATGTAAACATAGCGGTTTCTCTGAAACTGCTATGTTTACAGTAGGCAGGGTTAACCCTAGATGGACCTGGCACCCAGACCACTTCATTGAGCTGAAGTGGTCTGGGTGCCTATAGTGGTCCTTTAAAGGAGCAATATAGCGTTAGGAACACAAATAAGTATTCCTACTGCTATTTTGCTATAGTTGTAAGCACCACTACACTTATCGTGGCGGTCCACCGGTCAGCTGTTGCTCTGATCCTGCGGACCGCCGCTCCCACGCAGCATACTGCTCAGCTCAGCCTACTGGAAGTTGGGTGCTGTGCACCCACTCCTTTTAATGACGCGGTGCACGCGATCCGGCGTCATAACGTCTCGGGAGCTCTAAGTAATAGAGCTCATCACACTCTCATGTTTTGTGGGCGTGGTAAGCATAAACACGCCCCGCAAACTTATAAAATCATGCTCAACCCAAGGCACAGTGCCCTGTTGTGATTCTTGTGTCCCAACAGTGCGTAACATAGAAACATAGAATGTGAAGGCAGATAAGAACCATTCGGCCCATCTAGTCTGCCCAATTTTCTAAATACTTTCATTAGTCCCTGTCCTTATCTTATAGTTAGGATAGCCTCATGCCTATCAAAAACGTACATTGCTTTGTGTACTGATTTTTGGTATTGATCCGGCTTTGTCTTCACTACTCTGTTACTCTGGTTCTCTTTACTCGGCTCTGTTTCTCGTTTTTGTGATTTCCCTTCCCTTGACCTTGGCTTGTTCTGATGTTCCTCATTTTTCCTTTTAGTTATTCTTTCTTTCCGGCCATTCAAAGGACTGGTTTAGGGACCTTTTCTGTGTGTTGGGTATAAACTCTACAATAGTCACCATTTCGGTCACCACCCCTCACACAATGGTTAAAAGTTAACCCCTTAAGAGTTTTCTTCCTATCCTGAGCTACTCTTTCCGTTGCTGACCCTGCATCTTTGATCTCATCATGAAGACCGATTGTCTCAGCCAATGCTGCAATGCAAGTTGACTCTGCAATGTAAACATTGTCGATCCTGTAGATATCAATTTCTTCAACTGCAGGGTTAAAACAAAGAGTACATGGCACCCAGACAACTTCATTGATCTAAATGCCTATAAAAAAATAGATCTAGAAAGGATAAACTACTGGGCTCATCCAGGATTTGAAAGCAGGACCTCTCGCAATCTAAGCAAGAATCATACCTCTAGACCAACGAACCAGGTGCATTAAATATGTTTTTAACAATATGAGAGCAAAAAAACATTGGTGGTATCGTTAAATAAACACCCCAATATAAAAACCAATATTCAGTTTTAATGTGAGACACCCTTCCCCCAATTTAAAAGCAAAAAAACAGTCCTCTCTTATCACTGATCTGCCCAAGGAAGACTGTCGGTTACAACAGTCTTTCCCTCCTTTCTGGAAAAAATTAGTACATGTGGCGATTCCTAAGAATGTGGCAATCAAATGCACTGATGGGAGCTTAAATGGACTATAGGCATACAGACCAATTAAACTCATTGAAGTGGTCTTGAGCAGTGCCCCAGTCTGTTTAACCCTGCAATGTAAAACAGTTTCTAAGAAACTACAATTTTTACATTGCAGCATAAAGTCCACTTCTTATAGCTGTCTTCTACAGCGCCGTGCACGAACATTAAGTCCCACCATTGCTGTGATGTCACGCGAGGAGGAGATCTAGCCAGTGCCGAGTTAGTTAGTTAGCGCTGGACAGAGGTTAAGTGAAAAAATAATTTTTAACCCTTTCATCACTGCACGGTTTGGGGTGGACTTATTAAATTAGGGACAATGACATTGACATAATAGTGTTAAAATACTAACACTATAGTGTACCTTTAAGTGTTATAATGCTTTAGAAATAAGTGATTTGTAATAGTACACAAAAAAAAAAAAAAGAACTTTGATGAAATGCTTTACAGATGTAGGTAATACTCTGTTGAGTATTTTAGAAAACAAAACTGACAAAACACTTGTGTCCGTATCTTCTAATGGGACACATATAACCAAATTATAAAACATGTTATGGATTAAGTTATTAAAAAATTATGCTATTAAATTGTATGATTCCTCAAGAACAAAACTAGTTTGTCCCTAATTTGAAAACAATCCACTCATTTCAGCAAACTAACAAATCTCTTATGATACATCTGCTTACAATTTACTCTATACATTTGCAGTAAACTACAACAATGCTATTTCTAACGTAAATTAACATTGACCTTATACAGGATTTGAACTCGGAGCCTGTTATGTACTAGGCAGTCAAAGAACCACTAGACCAACAAACATATATATTGAACTTGCAGTCTGAATGCCACATCATCACTTCAATATGTTGTACTATTGTACATTCTCATGACTCACCTATTGTGTGAAGAAAACAGCATAAAGCTGCTTGCACGAAATATATAAGAAAAAATAAAAAACTATAGCACTTAACATATTGTGCAATATTGAGCTTCCCTAATAAGTCATTCCAGAAATCTTTAAAAAGATATATGAATGTCTTTTAGAGTTGTAGAAGTTTACTTGGATTTTGCATTAATAATATACACATTAATAATATTAATAAAAAAAGTGCATAAATACAGATTTTTAGCACTATGTTTAACACTCCTTTTGGGAAAATTTACTTACGATTTAACTAAAGGTTTATTCACTAAACTGTGAATTATAAAGAATTGCAAACTCACTGGAATATAAATTCTAAAACAGAAAAATATTAAGTAAAAAATCAAACGGAAAAAACAAGGGCTCGTCCGGGATTTGAACCCGGGACCTCTCGCACCCAAAGCGAGAATCATACCCCTAGACCAACGAGCCACATGGATGTTTATAAATTTAAGTTGAATACAGTAACAAGTGACAACTGTTCTCAACTGCAAGCGACAATTGGCTCTGTAAATGAACATTTTAAGCAGCACAGGTATTGCAATGCTATTTAGTAGTTATGGTGCCAGGAGTGCCCTAACCCCCTTTCTCCATATAAGGAGTCAAATAGTTTAGTAATGGTGTGATTTCTTAACTGGGGTCCAAAGTTGGTGCTCTACACTTACTCTCTGCTAGAAGGAGAATATTAGCTCTCCCGAGTTAAAGGAACACACTCCTAAAGGGCATTACCTTGTTAAATGCTTTATGCATTGAGAGTTTGAACTCTTTTTTTAATTTTATAAAAAGTTTAGATTTCAATAGAAAATGACACTTTTATAAATTAACCTTGGGTCCGTTATCTGACTCTGGATGTCCTCATACTCTGCATGAGGACCATAGGCGTGCGTGTGGGGTGTGCCGGGTGTGACTAGGCACACCCTAATCCCCACGGAACGCGCTATGTGCCTCCCTCTGTGGGCCGGTGAGGGAGATCTCCCTCACCGACCCACAGGCAGGGAGGGAGGCAGGAGAGGACCCGGGCGCTCTTGTTAGTAGCTCCACAGGGGGCTAGAGTTCACTCTCCACTGGACCACCAGGGCAGACAGGAGCACGGTCCCCCCTCCCTACATAAGGTAAGAAGAGAGGGGGGATATTAACTAAACGGCCCCCACACATTACACACAAACATACAGCACACACACACACATACATCACCCTTACACACACACAGCACACACTAACAACACCCTTACACTAACAACACCCTTACACACACAGCACCCTCACACATGCACACACACACTAACAACACCCTTACACATATAGCACACACTAACAGCACCCTTACACACACAGCACCCTCACACATACACACAGCACACACTAACAGGACCCTCACACACACACAACACCCTCACCCACACACACAAAGCACACACCAACAGTACCCTTACACACACAGCACCCTCACACACACAGCGGTGTGTGTATGTATGTATATAATACACAAGATTATATTCTCTTGTTTTATATATATTTGGGAGTATAGCCAACTCCTTGGTTTTGCACCCCTCCCTGTCACAGGTGCCTCATCCCAGGGCCCTATTTAGCCTTGTACTGCAGAGAGCCCCAGATGGAATTTCTTTCCCCAAGTAGGTTAATCTCATAAGAGCAGACATTAGGCTGTTAGTGTAGGACCTGCCAAAGATGGGGTACATTGACGTTGTGGCAGGCTTATGCAATGTATGATCATATAATGTAACTAAACCCCCATTATTTTTGCCTAGATTAGGTGTTTTAAAAAAAAAATAAAATCTTTCAACATTGAAGTTGCTGTTTAGTGGATAGGTGAGTGCGCTGGATCTTGTGTATTGTATTATTTGGCCCCCAGCAGCACCCCCATTTATGCATGTTAAGGTGAGTGCAGCCAACCCCCTCTTGTTTTATATGTATGTATATATATATATATATATATACACACATATACACGCGGCATGTGTGTTTCTGCTTTAGGGTGCACGCCTATGATGAGGACCACCAGCGTCAGATTTTTCCCCACAGGGAAGCATTGATTAATGCTTTCCTATAGGGTAATCCTAATGCGAGCATGGCCATTTACACGCATGCGCATTAGGCCCCCCGTCGGCCGTTAATCGTTGGGAGCCATCTTCGTGATGTACTTGTGGATGCTCTGTGTTTCATCCAGGACTGTGGCATTGACACTCATCAGGCCCCGACCTCCTTTCTTCCGGCAGGTGTACAATCTCTGGGTGCTGGATTTTGGGTGGAATCCTCCATTCATAGTGAGTAGTTTCCTGGTCTTGACATCCATGGTGACCAGTTCTTCTCTTGGCCAGGTTATTATTCCAGCTGGGTAAATGATGGCCAGTAGGGAATATGTGTTGATGGCTTGGATCTTGTTCTTGCCATCGAGCTGGGACTTCAGGACCCCTCTGACTCTTTGGAGATACTTGGATGTTGCTATCCTCCTTGCCTCTTCCACATGGTTGCCAATGCCTTTGTGGTACCCCCAGGTACTTGTAGCTGTTCTCTACATCTTCTACTTGGCCCTAATGGAACTTCAATAGGACCTCTTGAACCCTAAGTGAGAATCATATCCTTAGACCAGCGTTTCCCAATTGGGGTTCCGCGAAACCCTGGGGTTCCGCGAAACCCTGGGGTTCCGTAAGAACACAAATGGGGTTCCGTCAAAATTTCTGAAAACAAAATGGCCGTGGACAGCGAGGGAGCAGTGAACTCCTTGCTCAGTTTAGCAGTGATGCTGGAGCTGGAATATGATGTCACTCTGGCTCCAGCATCACTAAGAGGTGCGCGAGGGAGCTGAGCAGGGAGATCACTGCTCCCTCACCGCCCGCACGCCAGCCATTCAGCAGCCCCACTGAACCCCATGGACTGCACGCCAGCCGCTCAGCGGCCCCACTGGACCCCAGGGACCGCACGCAAGCCACTCAGCAGCCCCACTGGACCACAGAGACAAATAAAAAAAAAATTGTATGTGTGTCTGTTAAAGAGTGTATGTGTGTTTGTCAGTGAGAGTCTATGTGTGCTTGTCAGTAAGTGTGTGAGTGTGTATGTGTTTGTCAGTGAGAATGTATGTGTGCTTGTCAAAGAGTATGTGTGTCTGTCAAAGAGTATGTGTGTTTGTCAGTGAAAGTGTATGTGTGTCTGTCAAAGAGTATGTGTGTCTGAGTGTGTCAGTGTGCGCATCTGTGTGTCAAGGTTTGTGTCACTGTGTGTATCTGAGTGTGTGTGTGTCAGTGTATAATAGTGTGTTTGTATGTGCCTATGTGTGTGTGTGTGTATGTATCTGAGTGTGTCAGTGTGTGTATATGACACTGTGTGTATGTCACTATATGTATCTGAGTGTGTATTTGTGAGTCAAGATGTGTGTGTGTCACTGTGTGCATTTGTGTGTCTGTGTGTATCTGTGTCAGATACATATACACCCAAGCACAGATACACACTAATACAAAGATAAACACACTCGCACATACAAACACAGATACACACTTTGACACACACCGGCACATACAAACACAGATACACACACCTTGACACACAGATACATACACACACACACACACACACAGATACACCCTGTGTGTCAAGGTGTGTATCTGTGTGTCAGATTCATACACACTGGCACATACAAACACAGATACACATACCTTGACACACAGATACATACATATACACACACACACACACACACACACACACACACACACAGATACACACCAGCACATACAAACACAGATACACACACCTTGACACACAGATACATACACACACACACACACACACACAGATACACCCTGTGTGCCAATGTGTGTATCTGTGTGTCAGATACATACATACACACACAGATACACATTGACACACACTGGCACATTGAACCATACACAGACACAAAAAAAAGGCACAATTTTTTTAATTTTGCCAGGGGCGAGGTGTTCCACAATATTGATACACTATGTCAAAGGGTTCCACGGGAAAAATTAATTGGGAACCTATGCCCTAGACCAACGAGCCAGATGGCTATCAGAGTGCTGTAGATGTTATGGTGCTTGCAGTGTTCCTTTAAGCACTTTCAATGACATTATACCTGTACATACAGTATTACGTCTGTGTATGAGATTCTCCTCTCCTTACATTTTATTTTTTACTTCTCTTACTATAGAGCAATGCATTCCTTTTTGTTTTATACAGGAACATGATGTGCCAAAAAAACTGTTAAAGCAAGCTTTCCTTTTAAAGGAGGGCTGTGTATTAAATAAGGGGAGGAAGGGGCAGTATATTAAATAGGGGGGTGGGGGAGAGGGGGAGGGAATGGAAGGCATTGTATTAAATTATGCTGTAGCTGCTGCTCTGAGTGAAAAATGGAAATACCCCTCAAATGGTGGTTGTTGGGTGAGAGTAGGACTGTAGTGCTTCAACCTGTAAAACACTGCAGTGTGTGTTGTTTTCACCATATTTATAGAGACCTAAAAGTGACTGCCTGACTGCTGCTGGGTCGCTGATATTCCGAGGCTCACATCAAAAAGTTGCTGATGCTTCTGACTTCAGATTAATTCAACTTTAAATTTCAGATATTCCCCTTTATAGGCTGTTGCATTGTAGTAAGGTACTGTTGCGGTGTCTTCGCCCTGTGAGCTCTTCAATAGTTTTCTTGCCATTCTTGCCAGAATTTAATAAAAGTGACTGCCGACAGTCTGTCTGTAGTGCTGCTGCTCCACTGTTGTCCCAGGCTAATGTCCAAAAGTTGCTGCCGTTGTTCTGCCTTCAAGTTAATTCACAAATATCTCACATTTAGGGGTTGTTGGGTATAGGAGTGTACCACTGCAATGCATCACCCTGCCTTATTACCTTTTTCACAGGGACCTGTCATATTTTAAAAACTACTCTGCCAACTCTCAACTCTGTTCCTGGGCTCACGTCCAAAGGCTGATGCTTCTACCGCTGTTCTGACTTCAAATATCTCCCCTTTAGGGGTGTTGGGTATCGCTATAGTGCTTCTTCCTATAAAGCACTGCAGTGTTTTATTAACTTTTTCACAGGGACCATCTGCAACAGTTTCCTCTCTGCCCAGGCTCACAAACAAAGGCTGATACTCAAATTCTGACTTCATAATATCCCAATTTTGTGGTGTTGGGAGTAGGGTACTGCTGCAATGCTTTATACTGTAAAGCACTCCAGCGTTTTGTTTTTAGGGATCTCTCGTATTTTTAAAGTTACTGCCTGACCATCTGCTACCTCTTCCATGAGCTGCTGCTGCCCTGTTCTCACTTCAAATATTAAATATCCACTTAGGGATAGGGTACCACTTCGCCCTTTAAGTCACTGCAGTTTTATTAGATTTGACCTCTCTTGTATTTTTAAACTGACTCCCTGACTGCCTGCTACTCTCTGTCCCTGGGTTCATGTCTAAAGGTGGTCGCTGTACTTCTGACTTTAAAGGTTTTAATTCAAATTTCCCCCTTTTATTAGTAGTTGGGAGTAGGATACTGCTGCAGTTTTCTGCCCTGTAAAGTACTGCAGTTTTTTGTTATATTATTTGCAGGGTCCTGGTAATATTAAAGTGACTGCCAGTCTGTCTGCCAGTCTGCCACCCCTGTTCCTGGCGTACAAGTCTTATTTTGATCTGGCTGTATGTGAACACTGCGAAAATGCATGCATAATATTGTATATTAAAGAGTCACTATACTCACCAAAACCACTTTAGCATAATGAAACAGTTTTGTGTATAGATAATGTCTCTAATGTCTCGCTATTCAATTCTCTGCCATTTAGGAGTTTAATCACTTTGGTTTTTTTAATGCAGCCCTAGCCTCCAATGACTGTTACTAACACAGCCTGCATGAAAACAAAATGGTTTAAGTTTAAATCAAATGTAGCTTACTTTAGAGGTTTGTGAACTTTAATCACACACAGGAGGCTACTATAATGTCTAGAAGACTATTAACAGAGCATGGGATAAGAAATTGTAAATTAAACAGAATTTGCAATAAAGGAAGTGTAAACATTAGATGATTCTTTACAGGAAGTGTTTAGGAAGGTTGTGTAAGTCACATGTAGGGATGTGTGACTAGGGCTGAATAAAGAAAGTGATTACATTCTTAAATGGCAGGGAATTGAGTAGTGAGACTGCCGAGGCATGATATATACACCAAAATTGCTTTATTAAGCTAATGTTGCTTTGGTGCATATAGTGTCCTTTTAATGCAGATGCAGATTGCATTGCTATTTAGCCGTAATTCATTTCCAATAGAGATGAATATTTTTTTTTTTTTTTTGAATTCTTTATTTTTGTTGTGCATGTTTTAACAACGAGCGTGTGTTGCCACAACAGCAGTTACACGCAAAATCATACATTTTCAAACATGGCAAGTAATATGTCTGCACATTTTTATATAGTATAAAACAGAAGTGATATGCTTACGGCATAGAAACATGTTTGATCTATCTGTGCTAACAATAGGAGGAGCAGGTAATAGTTGCTTAACGGCTAATACATTGCAAAATATAAGACATGAGGCTGTTAGAGATTAGCCACACAGTTTTAAGTATGTTTGATCTATCTGTGCGAACAATAGGAGGAGCAGGCAATAGTCGCTTAACGGCTAGCACATTGCAGAATATAAAACATGAAACTATTAGAGATTAGTCACACATTGTTTGTATTTATATGATCTCTAGAATACATTTTAGACAAGGTGGCGTCACCAGCTAACGCTTAGATTGTAGAGTCAAACAGGACATGTCCCTGCTTCCCTATCTACATGAAATGAGGTTCCACTGGGTGGCCTGGCAGGTGATCTGTTATTGCTAAAGTGGGGTTTAGAAAGGCACGGGGTGTCAGCGCGTACTATTTAGCATGTGGTCGTATTGTATTATAAAACTTAGAAAATTGTAGGCTAGAGACGTTAATAAAAGGTAGAGTATACACGCTTAAAACAGGGATTTATATGACATGAGTATTTTACAAAGAGAGTGAAACCGATGTCTTTTCTACGAGTTTAACCCCTAGGGGGCCCCCCAGTTAGTGAGAAACACGATTCCAGTGGGAGATAGGAAAACATGGACATGCTGACAGTGGAGTCAAATGTGTGGCATTGCCAGAAGGGTGACCTGATCTCAGCTGTGATTTAAATCTATGCGTTGTGTGGATGCTTAACTAATAACCTGCACGGCTAGGCAGTGCAATATGAGTTTAGTTGTTCCCAGTTCAATGAAAAAGACTTGTTTAGATATAGAACTATAAATAAACTTCAAAATATTTATACCACTGAGCCCAAGGATACAACAATAGCACGAACAAGCTGGCCCCAATACAAGGTACATTTCCCAATTACACCTTAGCATAGTATGAATTATGTTCTGGTTGTCGGCTATATTGGCATACCACGCTATTAAATGCAAAGCAAGCCTGCCCTAACTATCTCAGACATACAAGTCCAGTCTGTATTGGTGCTGTAGTTAGGTTTGGATCTTTAGGCTTATAGGCATAGTACTAGGTAAGCTAGGGACTGTACCGTGACAATAGAGTGGTCGTGGGTCTTACGTAGGACCTGCTGGGCTAGTGATAGACATGGTATAGTGTACCAACATAGGCTGCAGGGCTCAGAAGGGCAAGAAGCAGCGCTAAGCCATGCTTATGATTAAAGTAGCATTGCTTCATAAACTAATATCGCATATGAGCTTAACTGGCAATCTGTGTGTGCTTTCGCCGTAAGTAATTGTAAAAGTGTACGTCAGAATTTACAAGTCAATGAGGAGCAGGAGTTCATCACTTTGAATATGGTCTGCAATGTCCTCCGTGCCAGCAGCCTCGCTGCGGTGTGCCATCAGGCACCTCAGGTCTTCGCCCTTCTTCACCCAATACCCTGTCTGTGGAGAGGTCGCTTGCCGTGCAGCCGCTCGGACTCTCGCTTTGCGGCCTTGGTCACATGGAGCTGGGTCGTGTTGTGCCGAGCAGAGGGGAGCTGGCTTGGAGAGGCCTTTGTTGGTGCCGCTGGTAGGTAGGGCTCAGTTTTGTGTAATCGCCGGCGGGTACCTGCTTCTCGGAGACATCGTGCTTGAGAGGGAGTGCCGGTGCCCGAGGGATATGTCGCCTTTTCCCGCCATCTCGTTTTGCGGTACGCGATGTGTCGGCCCTTGGTTGTTGGGACCACTGCCTTGATTCTGTGCTTGTGCACGTGAGTTTCGGCTCTCGAGGGACCCGGCACTGTCTCTCGCCCCTCCGGGCTTCGGCTCTGATGCTGTCTGGAGGCCGCTCCGGCTCTGCGAGGGGGGTTCCATTGTAAGATGCGTCGGGTGGTCGGGCGTATCCACGCTGCCACCTCCCTCATCGCCAGCCTGTAGGGTTGTCTCCGGGCTTTAAGTTGTGCCCAGAAATAGGTGCGTAGCCGGTCAATGAAAACCCCTGTGTGCTTGGGTGGCTTAACGCATGTGTGCTGGGTCCCAGCCCTCGTCCGTGCCGCCATCTTGGCTGGGCCTATGAGGTCCCGTTTGATTGAGGGTTTTTTCGCTTGATCGAGTGTATATGTGGGGGTAATCGTCCCCAGCGAGGACCGGGATGTCCCCCACCGGTCCAAAGGGGGGGGTAGCAGAGCTGTAATGGGCTCAGGAGCGTGTCCCGCGCCAGGAGATCGGCCGACTCCCCCGGTCCTCAGGCTCCGCTCTAGCATAGGCCGCATGGTCAGTTTCAGTTTTTCCGCGGCGCACTGGTGCCGGACAGAAATCATTTTGTTCCTGATGCCGTTGTGTGTCTTGTACCGGTCCCTGTTTGCCGCTAATGCTTGTATATCGGTCGGTATCGTTACTCTTTTGTCCAGTGCTGCAGGAGCTCATAAAATGTGCGACCGGCCATGTTAGCTGTCAGGCCCCGCCCCCCAGAGATGAATATTTTAACAAAAATTTCAGAATGTAATTAGTTTAACAAAAATTTTAATCGATTTGTAGCTGAAAATAATCTGTCTGTCAAACAGATATAACAATAGCAAACAAGTACAAAAAGATTGTTTAAACCAAAATAAATTAAAAGGCATGACAGAAGAAAAGCCAGGGTAACAGAAATTCTGATTCACTGGATGGTTATTATAATTTGGTGATATATGGCAGTTGTGTGAACGGCCACTATACTACTGGGGAGGGAATTTTTAAAAAAAATTACAGACTTCGCAATGGGATTTTGCACACATATGTAAAATTCAAGAATTACACCTTACACATAAATACTTTTTATGTTATTTATGTCGCTCGCTTTTATACATGATGCTATCTGTCCGTGTAAAGTATTTTATGTTGTATTTTTAGTGATATGGTAACATCTGTCTTTTTTAAAATTTTTTTAGATGCTTCTCCTTTTGTCAAAGCAGCGCCGCCGACCAGTCATTTGGGCTCTCCGCTGCACCAATGAGTGGTGGGATGTGACTGTCCCTGGATTCACACACACACAGTGGGTGCACAATTTCAGAATGTCGAAGGAAACATTTTTATACCTTTGTGCAAAGCTACATCCAGCGATGGAGAAGCAAACCACCAACTTCAGAGCCTGTTTGCCTGTGAGGAAAAGAGTTGCCATTGCACTGTGGAAGCTGGCTACCAACAGTGAATACAGAAGTATAGGTAATCTTTTTGGTGTCAGTAAATCATCAGTGTGCCAGTGTGTGCAGGACTTCTGTAAGGCTGTATGCACATTGCTAGCTCCTGAAATTATTCTTTTCCAGACTGGCAAAAGCTTAAAGACATGGCTGACTACTTTGAGAACAGGTGGGGTCTCCCACAGTGTGTTGGTGCTATTGATGGGTCACACATACCAATAATAGCACCACAAGAATACCACACTGACTACTTCAACAGAAAAGGCTGGCATTCCATCATCCTCCGAGGAGTAGTGGATGGAAAAGGACTATTCTGCAGTGTGAATGTAGGAAAGCCTGGGAGTTTGCATGATGCATACATGCATACAAAATCCATTCACACCTCCTGTCACTTTCTCTCCTCCTACTTCTAGCAGCTGGTGATGTCTCTCCCAATCCAGGGCCCTTCACCTTCTCTACACACACTAAGACAACCAGAGACCCCACAAACCTCATCACAATACCCTGCTCTTTACCCTCACTTACCAAAATTAATTGTGTACTCTGGAATGCCCGCTCCATCTGCTGTAATTTAAAATCAACAACCATACACGACTTTTTCATCTCAAACTCACTCACACTGCTTGCACTTACAGAGACCTGGCTGTCCCCTCTGATAGCGCTACTCTTACCTCTTTATGTTTTGGTGGGCTCAATTCTCTCACACTCCCAGACTCAACTGTAAAGGAGGCGGCGTAGGCATCCTTCTCTCCCCTCAATGTACCTTTCAACCAATCATAACTCCCCCTGCCCTATCCTTTTCTTCTTTTGAAGTTCACACTGTCCGCCTATTTAAACCCACTCCTTTAAGAATTGCTATCATCTACCGCTCCCCCAGTTATCCTAGACTATTCATTGAGCACTTTTCTTCCTGGCTTCCCCACTTCCTCTCATCTAGCACTCCTTCCCTTATACTTGGGGATTTCAATATCCCAATCAATAACCCCAACAGCTGACTGAAGAAGCTCTATTTGAGAGTGAAACGCGTATTGGCCATTTTTAAAGGACTTTTATTTGAGGACTTTTATCATCTTTGTTTTTATGTTTATTTTAAAGTAATACATTTACCATTTTCATTTAATACCTCATCCAAGTTCTTTTTGGAGCCTCCAAGGAATCCTCACAGGGGTAGTGCCATCCCCATTCAAATTGGCACAAAATCCACATACCTAGAGCCGGGATTCGTAGGCTCAGGACCAGAAATTCTTCAAGCCGAAGTAGGAGGGTGGTGCTACCATAACAGCACACAAGCCTTTATACGGAGCCAGTGTTTTCTATATACAGGCTCCTTGAAATGTGAGTGTAATATTCAACACAATATTATTATAATCACTGTGAAGCCATTTTTTAGTACCATCTACACTATATTGTATTTTCTGTATTTTATTTTGACATGTACCCCATATTTTACCATTGAATGAGACTACGTTTTGGTAAGATTTATCTGTGTTTGAGCGCTCCACTTATAGGTGTAGGTCCTTGTCACTTACACCGCACCAATATCTACTAAATAACCCCAACTGCACTGATGCCTCTCGTCTGCTCTCTGTAACCTCCTCCTTTGGCCTTACGCAATGGTCCAATCTAGCAACCCATACAGTGGGAAACACTCTTGATCTTGCCTTCACCAACCTCTGTACTGCCTCTAATCTCTCCAATATTCCTTTTCCTCTATCTGACCACCATCTGCTTGACTTTTGACATTGGCATACCTAAAACCCAATTGACACCACCGTCTGAACATCACTCTCACAGAAACCTCCAATGTCTTGACCTAGAGCATTTCTCACTAATCTCCAAACTCTCCTTTTACCTATCTCAAACCTCACCTGTCCTAGTTCTGCAACCTCCTTCTACAATTCCACCCTCTCCTCTCAACTAGACATCATGGCACCTTGTACATTTAAACGCCGCAGGCCCCCCCAACAACAACCCTGGCACACCAAGCTCACTCGATACCTCCAAAAATGCTCCAGAACTGCTGAACGCTGTTGGAGAAAGTCTCACTGTGCATCTGACTTTCTCCACTATAAATTTATGCTGAGCTCATACAGCTTGGCTCTTTCCTCTGCAAAAGTTAATTACTTTCAATACCCTCATAACCACACTCTCCCGCAAACCCAAACGACTATTTCACACATTTAACTCTCTTCTTCGCCCTGCTGTTCCTCCTCCACCTAGTAACTTGACCGCCTCAGACTTTGCAACTCACTTCACTGACAAGATCTCTACAATCAGAGAAGAGGTCTCTCATCTTTCTTCTTCCCCTTACAATACTTCCCCTAACTTCACTCCCTCTGCTGTTCTATGTTCATTCGCACCCGCTACATTGGAAGAGGTTTCTGCTCTGCTCCAGTCCTCCCGCCCCATCACCTGCTCCCTAGATCCACCTTGCACTCATCCTGTACTCTGTCTTCTTCTCTTCTCCACCTCTCACTAAAAATTCTCACCCTCTCTCTCCTCTTGGTATATTCCTTGCCCTTCAAACATGCAACTATGCAACCCCAATTTAAAGAAGCTCAATCTGACCTCTAACTCCCCATCCAACTATCGCCCTATCTTGCTACTGCTGCCTTTGCATCCAAGCATCCTCAAAAATAGTGTATGTTAGATTGGACAGACTTCTCGGTCTCAACTCTCTCGCTAGACCCGCTTCAGTCTGGTTTCCGCTTATGCACTTGTGGAAACGTAATTGACCAAAGTATCCAATGATCTACTTCACTGCAAAATCTCGTGGTCACTACTCTATCCTAATTCTGACCTGTTCGGTAG
Organism: Pelobates cultripes; assembly: GCA_933207985.1. Classification (NCBI taxonomy): domain Eukaryota; kingdom Metazoa; phylum Chordata; class Amphibia; order Anura; family Pelobatidae; genus Pelobates; species Pelobates cultripes. Next base: position 123,523,989 of record OW240912.1, read on the forward strand.
TTTCTTGGACACTGTTGATCATCAACAGCTTCTTCTCATCCTCCGCAATATCGGTCTACAAGATATTGCTCTCTCCTGGTGCTCCTCCCACCTCTCCCAGCGCTCTTTCAGTGTTTCTTTCTCTGGCTCTGCTTCTTCTCCCCAACTCCTCTCTGTTGGTGTCCCCCAAGGTTCAGTCCTTGGTCCCCTACTGTTCTCCATCTATACTGCCTCCCTTGGTAAACTCATTAGCTCCTTTTGGCTTCCAATATTTCTACGCAGGATGACACGCAAATCTACCTGTCCCTTCCTGATTCTCCTCGTCCTTCTTGACTAGGTTCCTGACTGCTCTCTGCTGTTTCGAATTGATGAAGCTGCCTACTTCCTTAAACTAAATCTTTTAATTCAAACTTATGTACTCTGTCTTCTCCCAAGTGTTGTTACTCCTGTGTCTGTCTCCCTCCAAGTCAACAGTGCTACCATCAGCTCCACCACGCAGGCTCGCTGCCTAGGTGTTCTCTTTGACTCCGACCTCTCCTTCAAGCCTCATGTTCAATCTATCGCCAAATCCTGTCATTTCCATCTCAAAAACATTGCGCGCATCCGCCCCTACTTAACGCCAGATGCGACTAAGGTGTTGGTCCATTCCATTCTTCTTTCTCGCCTTGACTACTGTTATCCGCTTCTCAGTGGTCTTACGTGCTCCCAACTAGCGCTGTTACAGTCCATAATGAATGCGGTGGCGAGACTCGTATTCCTGTCCGCCCGCACCTCCCATGCCTCACCCTTCTGTCAGTCCCTACATTGGCTTCCTATAAAATATAGAGCTCAATTTAAAATTCTGGTTCTTGCTTTCAAATCTCTACATAATGCTGCTCCCACTTATCTATCCTCCCTTATACACAAGTATGTCCCGTCTAGGCCCTTACGATCTGCTGAAGACTTACGTCTATCTTATGTCCATACTCTCACCTCTGATGCTCGCCTTCAAGATTTCTCGAGGGCTGCACCGTTCCTGTGGAACTCGCTTCCCTCCTACGTTAGATGCTCACCCAGTCTCCACTCCTTCAAAAAATCATTAAAAACCCACTTCTTCATAAAACCGTATCCATTAAACTGTTAATGGCTCCTGACTGATTCCTCTTTTGCAACTGTCACTAGTCTAATACTATCCTTACCTTTTTGTGTCATTTTACCCCACTCCCTCTAGCATTTAAGCTCACTGAGCAGGGCCCTCAACCCCTCTGTCCCTGTGTGTCCAACCTGTCTGGTTACAACTACATGTCTGTTCGTCCACCCATTGTAAAGCGCTGCGGAATTTGACGGCGCTCTACAAATATCATAATAATATTAATAATAATGATACTTGGGTTCTACGACTGTCCACATTTTGGGATTAGGTTGGCCAGGGAAGCCTGCATCCTGCTTGCACTAAGAACATTGGGGGGGGGGGGGGAATGTTGGCTTTTATGTGCTTGGGGAATCTGCCTACCCTTTACAAAATTGGCTCCTGAAACCATTTCCTGACAATGGCCGCCTGACACCAGAACAACAAACCTACAACAAGTAAACATCCAGGGCACGGGTTGTAGTTGAAAATGCATTTGGAAGACTTAAGGGTAGGTGGCGTTGTCTTATGAAGAGGAATGACAGTGACAAATCCATGGTGCTTACTTGCTGTGCTCTTCACAATCTTTGTGAAAGACATGGAGAAGACTTCCACCAGGATTGGAATACGTCTGCAGAAGAGCCAGGATGGGTAATTACACAGGATAGCGAAGAAGAGTGCAGTGAAATACGTCAGGCTCTGATGCGGCACCTCAACATTTAATTTCTTACCCTGATTTTATTAACGTTTTATTATGGTTTTATTAAAGTTTTAATAAAGTTTTACATTTAATCAGACACACGCAAAGTCTCTCCTGTTTTTTATTCAACAAAAAAAGTGATCTTTCAAAATATACTTACAAGTACAGAGTAAAAAATATATTTACAAATAAACCTTTTTTACAAAAAACAAAAATAAATATTTTTTCCAAAAAATAAAAATAAAAAAGTGTACAGGCTGAAAGGCACTACTGCCTGGGCGGTGACCTGGGATCACGACTGCCTCCCAGCACTTGAACAAGCTGTCCAAGGACACCAAGGAAGGCCTGGTTGAAGGTAGCCAACTGCTCCATCTGCTGCAGGGTGATTTCTGCCTCCTGGCGCCTCACTTCCTGGGCATCCTGACGCAGTGCCTGAAACCGCCGCTCAGGAAAGGTTCTCCATCCTTTCCTGCTGCCTTTCCTCTGCTGCCCGCATATCCTCCATGACTGTGCGCAAATCCAGCTGAAACCATCTCCTATCACCTGGAATATACAAAAGACCAGAATAGTGTTTTTTTTTTAGCAATTGGTACAAAAAACAGGTGGATATATATATCATCTAACATAATGTAAATAAAGAAAAGATGTAACACATAAGAACAGTATAAGCACAAATTAAAATAAACTCAATAAACACAATATACTTAAGATAAGCTCAAAACACAATGAAATTTAAATAGCAATATATACAGACAATGTACAATTATGATAATGGATTTAATTATGCAAACAAATTACATAGAAACATTTTGAGTGAGTTCACAGTTTGCTGTGAATTAAAAGTTAGGAAAATGCACAATTACAACTTTCACTCTGAACATCATGTCTTACCAGTGTGCCGGGGTGCATTGGGCATAATCTGTGGTTGGGTCTGTGGTTAGGTCGGTGTTGACGTCATCGTACTGGTGCTGCTGAACGACGTTGATGGGCCATCGTCAGAAACATAAGAAAAGGTTGAGATCATTGGAGAGTCCATCAAATGTATCTGAAAATGAACAGATCAATAGTTCAGTCCAAGGTATAAATAAAATGTGTTTTTTTGTGCAAATAGTTAATGGTTTTGTGCAGTGAATTTATAAATGGTTGGCAGAGCGAAAGCCAATGCAAAGTAGGAAAAAAAACTTACCAAAGGGTTCTATCATGGATTTGAGAAGTGCAGATGCAGAGTCCAGACCTCCCACCCTGCCTTGGTTTGCCGACCTATGACCATAAATGGCATCCATGGCGTTGTACCACTTCCAAGTACTTCAAATGTTTCCACTACGGCTGTTGGCATCCTTAATTTTTTTATATTGGCCTTTCAGCTTTTTAAGCTTTGCCCTACACTGACCCGATGTCCGTTCAAATCCATCAGCTGCCATCCGCTGAGAAATATCTTTATACACCTTTTCATTTCTCACTGATCCATCAAGCTCACTCTGAATAACGCTATCGCCAATTATAGTTAGTAAAGTGGATAGTTCCTGAGCCAACCAGATCTTGCTGTTGTTTGCAGGCATCCTTCTCCTATTATCTGGACTAAACGGCGACGTGGTGTTTGTTTCGCGCTTGCCTTTGACGTGAGCATTGAAGTTTTTCTTTACGCGAATCAGTGGAATGTATTGTGTGGCGCCAGTAGCTCCGCCCTAACCGTACCGTACCATTTCCTATGGCCCTACATCTGAAGGGGTACCATGAATGGTGGTGGTTTGGTTTGGTTGTATGGGCCACTTTCATAATGGAAACACTCAAAATAGCGTACACTGAAACATAGAATGTGACGGCAGATAAGAACCATTCGGTCCATCTAGTTTGCCTAATTTTCGAAATACTTTCTTCCCTGGCCTTATCTTATAGTTAGGATAGCCTTATGCCTATCCCACGCATGCTTAAACTCCTTTACTGTGTTAACCTCTACCACTTCAGCTGGAAGGCTATTCCATGCATTCACTACCCTTTTAATTCACAGCAAACTGTGAACTCACTCAAAATGCTTCTATGTAATTTGTTTGCATAACTTCCTGATATTATTTTTAAACCTTTGTCCCTCTAATTTAAGACTATGTCCTCTTGTTGTGGTAGTTTTTCTTCTTTTAAATATAGTCTCCTCCTTTACTGTGTTGATTCCCTTTATGTATTTAAATGTTTCTATCATATCCCCCTTGTCTCGTCTTTCCTCCAAGCTATACATGTTAAGATTCTTTAACCTTTCCTGGTAAGTTTTATCCCGCAATCCATGAACCAGTTTAGTAGCCCTTCTCTGAACCCTCTATAAGGTATCAATATCCTTCTGAAGATACGGTCTCCAGTACTGTGTACAATACTCCAAGTGAGGTCTCACCAGTGTTCTGTACAATGGCATGAGCACTTCCCTCTTTCTACTGCTAATACCTCTCCCTATACAACCAAGCAGTCTGCTAGCATTTCTTGCTGCTCTATTACATTGTCTGCCTACCTTTAAGTCATCAGAAATAATCACCCTAAATCCCTTTCCTCATATGTTGAGGTTAGGACTCTATCAAATATTCTGTACTCTGCCCTTGGGTTTTTACGTCCAAGATGCATTATCTTGCACTTATCCACATTAAATGTCAGTTGCCACAATTCTGACCATTCTTCTAGTTTACCAAAATCATTTGCCATTTGGCTTATCCCTCCTGGAACATCAACCCTGTTACATATCTTAGTATCATCAGCAAAAAGACATACCTTACCATCAAGACCATCTGCAATATCACTAATAAAAATATTAAAGAGAATGGGTCCAAATACAGATCCCTGAGGTACCCCACTGGTGACAAGTCCAAGCTTCATTAACTACAACCCTTTGTTGCCTGTCATTCAGCCACTGCCTTACCCATTCAACAATATTGGAATCCAAACTTGAAGATTGCAGTTTATTGATAAGCCTTCTATGTGCAACAGTGTCAAAAGCCCTACTGAAATCTAGGTAAGCAATGTCTACTGCACCACCCTGATCTACAATTTTAGTTACCCAATCAAAAAAAATCAATAAGATTAGTTTGGCATGATCTCCCTGAAGTAAACCCATGTTGTCTCTGATCTTGAAATCCATGTGTTTTAGATGTTCAACAATCCTATCCTTTAACATGGTTTCCATCACTTTCCCCACTACTGAAGTAAGGCTTACTGGCCTATACTTGCCCGACTCCTCCCTATTACCTTTCTTGTAAATGGGCACAACATTCGCTAACTTCCAATCTTCTGAGACTACTCCTGTTAACAATGATTGGTTAAATAAATCTGTTAATGGTTTTGCTAGTACACCACTAAGCTCTTTTAATAGCTTTGGGTGTATTCCATCAGGTCCCATTGACTTATTTGCCTTTACTTTTGACAGTTGAAATAGAACCTCTTCCTCTGTAAACTCACGTGTAATAAATGGCACATTTATCCTTTTCCTTAACTGAGGTCCCTTTCCTTCATTTTCATCTCTAAATACAGAACAAAAATATTAATTGAGGCAATCAGCTAGATCTTTATCCTCTTCTACATACCCTCCTTCTTTTGTTTTTAATCTAACAAATCCTTGTTTTACTTTTCTTTTATGTGTCTAAAAAAAGTTTTGTCCCCCTTTTTTACTGACTGTGCTATTTTCTCTTCTGTGTGTGATTTGGAAGCTCTTATAACTTGCTTAGCCTCTTTCTGCCTAATCTTTTATGTTCCTCACTCTGTTTTTTTTTTAATAATTATTAAATGCTAACTTTTTGTTTTTAACTATTTTGGCCACATCTGCGGAGTACCACAGTGGTTTCTTAAATTTTTTCAATTCAATTTAATTTCAATTTAGTGATGTCCCGAACGGTTTGCCGAACTGTTCGCCACGGACTCATCATTGAGTAAACTTTGACCCTGTACCTCACAGTCAGCAGACACATTCCAGACAATCAGCAGCAGACCCTCCCTCCCAGAACCTCCCACCTCCTGGACAGCTCACTAAGAATGCAGCTTCACAATGAATGTAAAATGGATGCTGTCCAGGAGGTGGGAGGCTCTGGGAGGGAGGGTCTGCTGCTGATTAGCTGGAATGTGTCTGCTGACTGTGAGGTACAGGGTCAAAGTTTACTCAATGATGAGTCCGTGGCGAACCGTTCGCGAACCGTTCGCAAACCATTCAGCTAACCGTTCGGGACATCACTACTGACAAGCCTAATGCAATTTTCTGTTGCCTTCAATAGTGCAACTTTTAGATAATCCCATTTCTCTTGGACTCCATTTAAATTGCTCCAGTCTGATAATGACTCCTCTACACATATTCTAATTTTAGAAAAGTCTGTTTTTCTAAAGTCTAAAACTTTAGTTTTTGTGTGGTGTGACTCGGTCACTGTTCTTATATTAAACCACACTGACTGATGATCACTGGATCTTAAACTTTCACCTACAGTAATATCTAATACCAAATCTCCATTTGTTAACACTAAATCTAGTATGGCCTCTTTACGAGTTGGCTCCTCAACAACTTGTTTTAGAGACAATCCCAGTAGGGAGTTTAGAATATGTGTGCTCCTGGCACAAGTAGCTAATTTTGTTTTCCAATTTACATCAGGAAGATTAAAGTCACCCATGATGATAACTTCCCCCTTCAATGTCATTTTAGCTATTTCCTCAACTAGTAGATTATCTAACTCTTCAATTTGTCCTGGGGGCCTATAAATCACACCTACACGAGTTACTGTGTGATTACCAAATTCTATTGTAACCCAAACAGACTCTATGTTTGCCTCACTAACTTTTATTAGGCTAGATTTTATGCCATCCTTTACATACAGGGCCACCCCTCCCCCTTTCTTGCCTTCCCTATCTTTTCTATATAAAGAGTACCCTGGTATTGCTATGTCCCAGTCATTTTTCTCATTATACCATGTCTCAGTAACAGCGACTAAATCTACACTATCAGTTGCCATTATTGCCACAAGTTCATGGATCTTTTTCCCTAAACTGCGAGCATTTGTAGACCGTACCGAACCGACACGAACTGATCAACTCAGTGGAAACGCGGCATAAGACATTTGGGAAAGTATAATTTACCTGTTAGGCTTATTTATGTGCAGCTAAACAGAAAATCTATTGAGTCTTGCTCCCTTTTCCAGCTGTCCAGGAAACCCACCACCGCACTATGGGATCCAGGATGCCCCTCTCGCGCGTTCTGCTGTGCTGGCATTGAGCCCTCCCGTCAACAGCACAGCTTCAATCCCAGATTGCAATCCCACACTAAAAATGTCCAGTCCAATGGGGGACAAATGGAACCCATCCTGTCTCCTAACATTATCATTCACCCCTTTCCAGCTCAAAATGTCGTACCACTTCTTCTCCTAAATGATGGACAAATCTGGAAATGGTCATGTTTACCTTATGTTTACAGCGTTCCAATGGCTTACTATTCCCCCTACTGCGACACACACGGTGAGGAACAATCTCGGACCAGACGAGGATCAGATCCTTAAACAGTGCAAAACAGTGTGCCAAGTTATGTTCCATAGCATTTGAGATCCACTGACTGCTGTAGGCTGATATTACTCCCGCCCGCATGTACAACTAACGTGACCAACCCTGACATGCAGCGACTAAGCTGAACGCATTAAGCATATAAGTTGTCCCAACATAAACCCCTCAGACCTCTCCAATGTATCCAAACCAATATATTCTATACTCAGCACGCCAACCGCCCCAATAAATGTACAAATGGCCCTAAATCCAGATGAAGCGAGGAACCACACCTAGGACGATAAACAGAATAAACAATGGAGTGAGCAGCGCAGGATTGAATCTTATAGTAAACAAGGACGCTCACCAACTGCCATCATCCGAAAAGCTTAACTACATCCTGAGTTGCCGCACCTATGCAAAAGGAGTAAGTTGTGTAAATGCCAGGAGCCAGACCACCACCAGAAACACACGACTGCAAAACCCTAAAGCCCTTGCACCGACAGAAACTATTGAATCAGAAACACTGGATAAAATGAGCCCTTCAGATCTGTCTTAGAGCGACAAATGAGAAGGATCAGACTGGATGAGTTGACTGACATATCAGACAGCAGAAGCACAGACTAAACCAGAGTAGTGGAAGCCACCAGTTCACCTATTCGCAAGGCACCAAAAAAACACACAACAAACGCTACAAGAAAAAGACGAACTTCGTATGAAGAGGAACAGTATAATAGGAAATTGGACGACTGAAGTCGGGTCTATGAATCATCCTCCAACCCTTTAGAATGTGCAAAATGCCTTAGTAACGTCTTGCCACCCAGAGCAACAGAACAAAAAGGTAAGAGCAGACAAGTACCCCACAACAACTGAGGCAGAAACAAAACTTATCCTTAGCACATAGTGACTCCAGTAGGGCCTACGTCAACCCTAAGCTACCAGCATCTGAGGAGATATCCCTGGTAGCCAGAGATCCCATCAACAATGCCACACTGACAAATAGGACTTCCACGAAGACTGCAATAAGCACCCATGCACGAAACGTCTCAAAAGTCAGAAACAAGGTCTCACAGGTCCTTTGGGCATGGGGATTTCCGTCGGATGGGTCAGGTGATGAGACTAAAAGCCCTAGGGTCCTTCTTGGGCACCAATCCCAATGGGAAGACCCGTAAATTGGGGAATGACAACAGAATGACCCAAAAGAACCTCCTTCTTGAGTTTCTCCTCCCAAATTGCTAGTTTCCCCACTACTGAACAAAAATTACCCACAGGCATCCTGCAGAAGAGGCATCCCCAGGGAAGACAATTAGCAGCCCCTTGAGTAGATCCTCAACACCACTGACCTAGCACTCTGTAGGGTTAGGAAGGGGACAGGGAATGAGAGAGAGGGCCAGGGAGCCTATAAAGAACTGCCCTAAGTAAACTAACCACTTCCCCCTGACCTTGAAAACCATAATCCATACCCTGACCTTGAAAACCATAATCCATAAACCCCAATGGCTGCCACCCATGAGGGAGAAGGTGGGGAGGACACTTCAAGCTTGGGCAAAGGAGAATTTGATCTAGCAGCACTCTCTTTCTCCCAGACAGGGTACAATCAGCCAGAAAACAGTCAGGGTCCTTCAATTGATCCTGCTGACTGGTAAAATCAGTCAGGGTTCCTCAACTGATCTTTTTTAATCCAGCCCACAATACATGGGCAGATGTCATGCTCCCCCTTCCCTAGTTGTCCAGGGGGAAACTGATTCTGAGTTTGAATTGTCTACTGCAGATTAGATGAGATTTTGTGTCCTTTCTAATTGACTCATGCACTGTACAGTGCGCCAATGGTTCTTCGAAGTACCAGCACATCCAGAGGATTTTAAGCTTTAAAAAAAGAAAAACAATTTTTTTGAGAAGATTTTAAAAACAGTTTGTAACGCTGTGTGGGCGTGTGATAAACCACGTTTATGAAATATGATGTCTTGAGGGATGCTCACATGCTCTTCATAAGCATTTTTAAGATGTAGTAAAGCTAATGGTTGCAAAACAGCCACAGTTGTGGTACATTTATGCTTTTGAACAAAGACGTCCATGATAACATTGAAAAACAAACCAAAAAAAATGTATAAAACAGGGCTCGTCCGGGATTTGAACCCGGGACCTCTCGCACCCTAAGCGAGAATCATACCCCTAGACCAACGAGCCAGCTGTTAACTGCTCTTCCAGATGTTTTAAAGAATTTCACATGTGCAGACAGCATCATATTACAGAACAGGCAGAATGGAAGTTATATCTTAAATCTACACCAAGCAAAATGAAAAGAAAAAAAAATATTTTGGATGGAAACGCTTATTACAACAAATATAATAAAAACAATTTTCAGGTTATTGGCATTGTTTGCATTATATTTCATTTACACGTTGAAATATCAAACCATCCCACAATCAGCAATATTGCTTTGTATAAAGAACCCAAAACATTTTATTTCTCAGAAGCATCAAGAATAAATTAGTTCAACTCTTCCCTCCTTGCATTAAGAAGTGAAATGAATTCTAAACAGCAAACCATTACAGCCTGCAGTAGTGACTATGGTACTAAGAGTGCCCTGGCACTCTCACACAAAAAGTTGTAAAACTGTTTAAGATTAACAAATTGCCTTGAGTTTGCCGGGCACTAGGGATCGACTGATTATCGGTTTTACTGATATTTGGTATTTTCGGCAATATCGGTATCGGCCAAAAGAGATACCGATATTGCCGATAATACCTTCCAGGACCGCCGGGCCCATTAGAAGCCCGGCGGTCCTGGCGGTCCCGCAGCAAGCTGTGACTTACCTTCCCTTCAGCTCCCATGTAAAATCTTGCGAGTCCCGCAGCCGTCAGAGCGGTGCAACGGATTACCATGGCAACGCTCCGTGCGGCATGCATACTGCGAGATTTACACAGGGAGCTGCTGGGAAGGTCAGTCACAGCTTGCTGCCGGCCCCCACTGCTCAGTACACGCCACTGGACCACCAGGGAATGCCATATCCCCCCTCCCTGGCCAGGTAACAAGCAGGGAGGCGGGACTAAAAAATAATAAAACATATAAATATTAAAAATAAAAAATGCCTCCCCTCCTGCCCATTTTACACAAATTACATCCCTTCACAAACACACACACACTATACAAACACACACACACTCTGCATGATACACACACACTATACACACTCTGCATTATATACACACACTATACAAACACTACACACACTCTGCATTATATACACACACTCACTATACACACTATACACACTCTGCATTATATACACACACTATACAAACACACACACACTATACAAACACTACACACACTGCACTCATTATATACACACACACTATACAAACACTACACACACTCTGCATTATATACACACACTATACACACTCTGCATTATATAAACACACACTACACACACTCTGCATTATATACACACACTATACAAACACACACACACTACACACACTGCATTATATACACACACTATACAAACACACACACTTTGCATTATGTACACACATACTACACACACTCTGCATTATATACACACACTATAAACACACACTACACACACTCTGCATTATATACACACACTATACACACTGTACAAACACACACACTCTGCACAATATATACACACTGTACAAACACACACACTCTGCGTTATATACACACACTATACAAACACTACACACACTCTGCATTATATACAAACACTGTACACACTCTGCATTATATAAACACACTATACAAACACACACACACTCTACATTATGTACACACACACACTACACACACTCTGCATTATATACACACACTCAGGGCCGGACTGGGACCTAAAATCAGCCCTGGAAAAAAATTCTATACCAGCCCAATAATGCGTCGCGCCAGCATAGTGTGCTGATAAAGAGGGTGAAAAAATAACTTGAAATGAAAAACTCTTACTCCAACGAAGGAACGCATATAGGGCTTCAAAATAAACAAAAGAGCGCCTTTATTTTAAGTAGATGTACATTTGCATGTAATGTTTCAGTTTTCAGTACAACAACTTTGGCCTATTAAGGACATTTTAGTAATGGTACTGAAATGCTGAATGTCTGCAGTTGCACAACTAAAAAATGAAGTGATCTTGTTTATTTTGAAGTTCTATGGGTGCGCTCTTCACTTTGAATATGTTATTGTGCATGAGTATGCAACTAGCAACAAGACAGGGCCAATACGTGCTCATTATATATATATATATATATATATATATATATATATAAAATGACATATTTAATGACATTTATGTGTGTATTATGCATAAATAAATGTATATTACTATATGTGTAAATATTATAGGCATAATTATATGTTACTAATACACACATCAATATACATGCATATATATATATATATATATATATATATATGTGTGTGTGTATTACTGTTAGGATCACATCAATTTATGTCTACTACCTTTACCTCGTTTAGTGTATCTTGTCTCCAATTGTCTCCTTTTTTTCTCTTACAGCGACCCTTGTGCATCTTTTACTTCATCCCAGCCTCTGTGTTTTTCTTTTTACCCTTCTCCAGCCTCTGTATTTCTCTTTCCCCCAGCCCCTTTTGTGCTGTTCTTAGCCCCAGCCACTTTGTCTCTTTCTCCCCTTCCAAATCTCATCTGTGTGTCTCTTTCTAACTCCAGACTCTGTGTGCCTCTTTCTCTTCTCCCAGTCACTCTCTGTCTCTTTTTTCCCCAGCCCAGCGTTGCCTCCCACAAATCTTGTGTCACTTTGTTCCCCTTCCCTACTGCATGTCTCTTTGTCCCCCCCAACAAACCTTCCGTGTGTCTCTCTTCCCCAACTCCTCCCTGTGTCTCTCTTCCCCAACTCCTCCCTGTGTCTCTCTCTTACCCCTCTGTCTCTGTGTCCCCCCTTCTCCTGTGTCTCTCTATTACCCCTCTGTCTCTTTGTCACCCCCTTCCCTGGTGTCTCTCTATTACCCCTCTATTTGTCCCCCCATTCCCCTCTATTTGTCTCCCCCCATTCCCCTCTATTTGTCTCCCCCTTCCCCTCCTGTTGTCTCCCCTTCCCCTCTATTTCCCCCACATTCCCCTCATTTCCCTCCCCTTCCCCTCCTGTTGTCTCCCCTTCCCCTCTATTATTTATCCCCATTCCCCTCTATTTCCCCCCCATTCCCTCTATTTGTTCCCCCCATTTCCCTCTATTTGTCTCCCCATTTCCCTCTATTTGTCCCCCTTCCCTCTATTTTCCCCCATTCCCTCTATTTGTCCCCTTCCCTCTATTTGTCCCCATTCCCTCTTTGTCTCCCTCCTTCCCCTCTATTTGTCTCCCCTCCTTCCCCTCTATTTGTCCCCATTCCCTCTTTTGTCTCTCCCTCCCTTCCCCTCTATTTGTCCCCCATTTCCCCTCTATTTGTCTCCCCCCTTTCCCTCTATTTGTCCCCATTTCCCTCTATTTGTCTCCCCTTCCCCTCTATTTGTCCCCCTTCACCCCTCTAACTTTCCCCCCCCCAATTCCCCTCTGTGTTGTCCCCCCCTTCCCTCTTTGTCTCCCCTTCCCCTCTATTTGTACCCCCCTCCCCTCTATTTCCCCCCCCATTTCCCCTCTATTTCCCCCAATTTCCCTCTATTTGTCCCCCCCATTCCCCTCTTTGTCCCCCCCATTCCCTCTTTTTGTCTCCCCCTTCCCCTTCTGTGTGCCTGCTTACCTTGTCACAGGAGGACTGAGGGAGGGGGCGGAGCTAGCTAGTAGCTACCATGCTCCCTCGCGGTTCCCATAATTCCCAGCATCTACACATCATAGAGTAATCCCTACTCTATGATGTGTAGATGCTGTGAATTCTGGGAACCGTGAGGGGGGATGGTAGCTACTAGCTAGCTCCGCCCCCTCCCTCAGACCTCCTGTGCTGACAGCCGCGTGGCTGTCAGTATCAGTGAGTGTGCCGCTGGATTGCTTAGGCGGCCGGCACACTCACTGATAGTGACAGCTGATACTGACGGGGCCGCCGGCCGCAAGGTGAGTAATCACCTCAGAGTGTGCCGCCGGACCGGCCACCCGGTGGCACCGACATGCGGCCGGCGGCCACGATATTATTAAAGTAAAGGGAGCAGGGCTCCCTCTCTCTCCAGCCCCCCAGGTGGCGCGGCCCATCTGGAAATTTCCCGGTATCCCGGTGGGCCAGTCCGGCCCTGCACACACTATACAAACACACACACACACACACTCTGCATTATACACACACACTACACACACTATACAAACACACTCTGCATTATATACACACACTATACAAACGCACACAAACACACTCTGCAGTATATACACACACTATACCAACTTCACACACACTGCATTATATACACACACACTACACACACTCTGCATTATATACAAACACACACACACACACACACACACACTCTGCATTATATAAACACACACTACACACACTGCATTATATACACACACACTACACAAACACACACACACACTGCATTATATACACACACACTACACACACTCTGCATCAGGGGTGGGCTGGGCCGGGGGGGCAGGGAGGCAATTGCCCCCCAGGCCGCCCTAAATTCTGTTAGGACCTGCCGCTGCAGGGCCGGCCCTATAAATGCTGCAGCCGCCTGAGCGCTCTGTTAAGAGCCTCAGGCGGCTGCGGCTGCAGCTGCTCCTCTCCTCCCTTGCCCTCCCCTGTTCCGCGCGGAGTTTCTGTTTCCTGTAACTGGTCGGACTGACAGGAAGTGCACACTCCTTCCTATAAGTCCGGCCGGGCACCGCGGACAGCAGAGCAGCTCGGCCACGCTACAGGGGAGGGGAGGAGAGGTGAAGGGGGGGAAGAGTAAAGGTGGGGGGAGGAGAGGTGAAGGGGGAGGAGAGGTGAAGAGGGGGAGGAGAGGTGAAGGGGGGAGGAGTGGTGAAGGGGGGAGAGTAAGTGAAGGAGGGGGGAGTGAGAAGAACAAGGGGGGAGAGTAATGGTGAGAAGGGGAGAGGGATGCTCACATGCTCTTCATAAGCATCTTTAAGATGTAGTAAAACTAATTGTTGCAAAACAATCACAGTTGTGGTACATTTAGGTTTTTGAACAAAGATGTCCAATAATAACATTGAAAAACAAACCCAAAAAATGTAGAAAATGGGGCTCGTCCGGGATTTGAACCCGGGACCTCTCGCACCCTAAGCGAGAATCATACCCCTAGACCAACGAGCCAGCTGTTAACGGCTCTTCCAGATGTTTTAAAGAATTTCACATGTGCAGACAGCATCATGTTACAGTACAGGCAGAATGGAAGTTATATCTTAAGGCTACACCAAGCAAAATGAAAAGAAAAAAAAATATTTTGGATGGAAACGCTTATTACAACAAATAAAATAGAAACAATTTTCAGGTTATTGGCATTGTTTGCATTTTGTTTCATTTATACGTTGAAATATCAAACCAACCCATTATCAGCAATATTGCTTTGTATAAAGAACCCAAAACATTTTATTTCTCAGAAGTGTCAAGAATAAATGAGTTCACCTCTTCCCTCCTTGCATAAAGAAGTGAAATGAATTCTAAACAGCAAGGAAGCTACTTAACTGAGCTAACCCCAACGGTGCAGGGAGAGACTCTCATTGAGAGAGTGCTCAGCTACAAGAGCATCTGGCTCCAGGGAGGAGCAGCACCCACTGACTGGCAGACCCAAATAAGTTTGCCAAACTGAGACTCAGTTTCACTACTTACTCTGGGAGATTATATCACCTGGAATATTCCTTTATTATGGTTCTAACTTAACAATACAAAATATTATATTTGTGCATCAAAGATATCAGTACAATCTTTATGAATTAACAGAATGCATTAAAAACAAACAGATTAAAATGCTAGTGTCTCTGCCAAAGTGCGAAGTTGTATTTCTGACCCTGAGAAGGCAGGCCAAAGACTAGCCAGGAAAAGCAACACGTGTGTGTGTGAGAGGAGTGTAGCTTCAGGGCAGGGGAGGTCTTGTGTGAGTAGCAGGGGTGGATCCCTGGGTAAGGGGTGGGTATTATATATATATATATATATATATATATAACCATTTTCTGTGGGGGTTCAACCATTTTAATAATCTTAGCTTGGAACAGCTTACCTGTCCTGTTGCCAGAGCTTGTTTTTGGCCAGTGCATCCATGGATATTGATAGTGTCCTGGCTGCTCTTCAGGCTGAGGCCTTTCAGGATGGCAGGGCTCAGCTGCAGACCCATCTCGCTCGCCTTCAGGCTGCTGCTGCATTGGCTGCCCCTGTTTAGGGAGGCCCGCGGTGGTTGGCGAGACATCCCGCCCATTTTAGCCCCTCTCAGGGTGGCCGGGTATTCCCCAGACGCCGGAGCCCCAGTCCGGTTTTGCGGCATAGACGGTCCGCGGTAGGGGTGTCCACTCCCTCTCGTGCTGTGGGGAGGATGGCAGCTGCCCGAGTTCAGGTGGCAGGCCTTGTTCCCTCCAGGCAGCCGGCTCAGCCTAATAGGAGCCGCAGTCCTACCTTGTGCAGCTGCGAGGGTGGGTGTGGCCCCCAACGTTCCTGTCGCTCCACCTCGGGTTGCCAGGAGGTTGTCAGTGTCCCGTGCACCGCGCCAGGATGCCCAGCATGTGTCCCGCTCATCGGTCAGGCAGAGTGCCGGTCGCGCCTCCGGGGCAGGTAAGTAGGCCTCAGGGTTTGTCACTGGGGGCTCTGGGCTCCTCAATGCATGAGGGAGGATGGGGATTGCCAGGCACACTGGGGGGCGCCCCCTCACCGGCTTTTAGTGGGTCAGGTAGCCCCCACTCTTCCCCCTCAGTGTCCCCTGGGCGATCCCCTTCTGTTTTGCCCCCCTGTTCTGGACCTTGTCCCTCCGGGGCCGGGTACGGCGTGTTCGGCAATTTCAGTTCTGGTAGGGTTGGCGGTGCTGGCTACACTCGTGGCACGTGTGATTCCCTGTTCAGTTACCAATATGGCGTCGGCGGGTCAAAGGTGACATGTGCTGGTTGGGTCCATTGGGGCTTCACTTGAAAGCGGAGGTTAAAGAGAAGATATAGCAGAGGGAACTCGTGGAGATATTCTTCCTGCTCCCTCTTGAGGATCTCCCTCTGTCCGATAAGGAGTCCAAGGACTCCGAGAAGGATCCAGAAATGTTCCGTTACCGTAAAATCCCGAAAACATTTGGCAATTGGATTAGGTCCTTTGCTATCTTGGCCAGCGTTATAGGTGAAAAAAGCCCAAGAAAAATGCTCTGCCCTGTTTTGCTACCAGGATTTAGTTTGGAATGCGTGCCGTGTGTATGGGGGTTTAAGCTGGTGACGCTATGACAAGCAGTTTCGGCTGCTGCTGCTGGCGGCTCGCCCATCCACAGAGTGGGACCAGATGGACATCAGGCTGTGGTTGTCAATTTCGCATCAAGGAGGTATGTCATCATTTTTTAGGGGAGGGGCGGCGCGGGGGCTCTTCGTCTGCGTCGGACACTCCACAGCGCCTTGGGTGCTGCTGGCAGTTTAACAACAACCACTGCAGGTGGGGTGCCAGCTGTAAGTTTAAATAAGAGTGCTCCGAGTGTGTGGGGGGGAACAACACTCCGCAGCCAGATGCTTCATAAGGGGTGGATCGGGAAACAAAGGAGACACCGTGGGATCGAAAGGGGAAGACACCGGTGGACGTCGGTGCAATGCACCTGTGGCTAAGCCATAATTAGAACTGGAAAGCAGCGGCGATCCTGCTTAAGGGATTTGGGAAGGATTTTGGATCTTTTATCGGGAGAGGGAGGCATCAGGTTCCTGTCGCAATCTGGGTTCGGTGGGGGATCACCTGGACGTGGTGAGTGGCAAGCTGGAGAAGGAAGTGGTTTTGGGGGGCATGACGGGACCTTGCCGGTCTCTGCTGTTTTCTCAAATGTCACCTGCCGATGGACAAGGTGGGGGATATCAATGATTTCCAAACCAAGGCCATGAACTTCTGTTGGATTCCCCTAAGGATAATACAACAAACAAAAGCATCAGAATGATAGCGACATATGAAGCAGGATGGAGTAAGGTTAAAAGTTCAATGCAAATGTTTTGGCCCATTCTACTGAATGATAACCACCTTAAAGAGGTACTTGGTCCACAGGTAACCATCACAGCACAAAGACTTAAGATTTTGCGGTCTGGAGTTAGTGAAACGCGAGCAAAGACAGGGTGATTTTGACAAAATCTTACGCCAAAAGGAATGTAGATAGATCTACAAATTAAAAGGTCTAATGAGGGCTTTTCAATCTCCCTTTTATCTGACATCTTTACAATATTTCTGAAATTTGAATTCTGATCTGTATCACTTATACGGTAATTTAGTTTACATAGTTCTGGGCTGCCTGGCTGTGATGGGATTTGACATGAAAGCTGAGGAGACTTTCGCTCCTCCCCTTGTCAGCTTGCAACCAGCGGTCGGAGAATGAATACGCCCTATTTGGGACGCCCACTTCCTAACTCCGCCCACAAATCGTAGAGGATTGGCCAACCAGGGACAGGGAGGTTGAAAGACTTTTTTGAGAACCTTCTTTCCTTTTAGAGAAGTAATTTAGTATTTTGCTCCTCCATTTTTGCTGGTAATTAGTAACACCTTTAGGAATACGCCCTCCTTGGGCCTTAATTAACCAGTCTCCCACAAACCAGGATTAGGAAGTAAGAGACCTCCCTGAGAATGTACTTCTCCCCTCCCTCTTTGAGGGAAATGATTTGGATTGGCAAATACACCGGTGAGGGAGGGTTCTACCCACCTTTATAACAGTTAGCATTCAGATGCTTCTTAGCTTTTGACAAAGGAGGACATTCACGCAATTTTTTAACATGCCTACTGGTAGGACATACTCCTCTTAAACGGATAAGGTCCCGTTTTCTAAACAGAGTTCTTCACTATACCATTTACATCTATATCCTAGGTTTGAAACAAACCACTTTATGTGAGAGGTTCTATTTACAATATAAACTAGAACTTGAAAGCGTAGCTTACATATATAAGAACTCTCACAAGCTGTTCCCTTTAATTTTTAAAGGTGTACCACACAATTTTCTTTGGGCGGGCGGCTTTTGGGGGCGGCTGGCGAAGGAGCACTTCCCCTGAGCACTCTGCTCAGCTCCCTCACGCGCCGCAGAGTGAGGCTGGGAGCTGGAATATGATGTCATATTCTGGCTCCCAGCCTCACTCTGTGGCGCGCGAGGGAGCTGAGCAGACAGCTCAGGCGAAGTGCTCCCACGACAGCCACCCGCCAGCGCCCCCCCAACCGCCCAGCAGCCGGCATGTCAGTTAGCCACAAGGCTAACAAGACATTTGCCCTGGGCATTTGGGGGCGGCTTTTTTTGCCGCCCCCTGGAAAATGCCACCCAAGGCAAATGCCTTGTTTGCCTCGCGGCTAAAACGTCCCTGCACCCGTCCCATTGGGGCCATTTTGGGCCCCCACTGGTGTGCAGCTGTGTAGCTGGAAGCGTGGTACGTGGGGAGATCTGACCAAGAACCTCACGTTTTTGGAATTGTGGTGGCAGTGGAGTTGTGGTGGTATTTCCTGAGGGATCGATGGATAGCGTTTCACTGCGATAACATGGGGGTGGTGTTGGTGATAAAAAACTTGTCGGCTTCTGGTAGTCAGACTTCTTCGTCAGCTTGTGTTGCGGTGTTTGCAGTTAACATTTCGTGTAGGGCAGTTCATCTCCCCGGGGTGACCAATCCAATAGCCTGTCTTGTTTTCAGTGGCCGCAGTTCAGGAAGGCAGTGCCTGGGGCGGATGCAATCAGGTTCCCGTGCCTGGTGAATTCTGGTGCCTTGGGTTGACAGAGTGATGGCCTGGATCCGGGGGTTGGTGGAGGACGCCACATGGCGCGGGTATGGTAAGGCATGGGAGGAATGGCTTTCCATTGAGCAGGTTCACGGGGGTTTCAAGTCGGATGAGGAACGGCTTCAAGGATTGCTGTGCCTACTGTGGTTCTGGGAGGCATCGGGCTGCGGTGACGGGTAAGTTGGCCAGGCTCAGCTTCTGGTTTAAATTGTTAAGAGTTACAGATGTTACCAAGGATTTCATGGTTTCCATGGCTATGAGGGGTTGGCGTCGAGGGCCTAGGATTCCAGACTCCCAAAAACCGGTCTTTTTCAGGTTCTGTCTCAGGTATGCACTTCGGATGTTGAGGTGGTGTTGTTCAGTGTGGCGCTCTTTTGCTTTTTTGGGGGCGATGAGGGTGGGGGAGCTTGTTAGTCCCAGTAAGAAGGTCTCTGTGGGGGTAATGTGGGGTGATGTGTACTGCGATGAGGGTTCGGTTAGTTTTTTGTTGCGACTCTCAAAAACGGATACTCATGGGAGAGGCATATGGGTCTCTCTTCGGGAGATCCTGGGTTCGGTGGTTTGCCCGGTCTCTTGTTTTCGTAGTTTTTGCACACTTTGGTCTTCGGTGTCAGGTCCACTGTTGGTCCACCAAGACGCAGGGCTGCTGTCCTGTTTTCAGTTCGTCAGTGAATTCATGAAGTCGCTCGATGTATTGGGCATCCGGAGTTGGGATTTTGGGGGCCACTCCTTTAGGATTGGGGCGGCGAAAGAGGCATTGAGCTTAGGGCTCACGGATATATCTATTCTTAGGATTGGTGGGTGAGAATCGGGGAGGTTTGGGTCTTACGTGGGCCCCGACGGGCTGATTTTGTTTCCTGCTGTCTTCTCTCCATAGGTCCTGATCGACTTGTTTGGGTGATTGGACACTCCTACGTGTATTGGGCCCATCGACATGCTGGCGTCCGCCCAGGTGGGCTTTGCCTAGGCCTATCTCCTGCTGTGGTTCAGGGCTTGGGCATGCGTTGGGTTAATCTGCTGCCTAAACTGGTCCAATTGTCCATTTGCTAGGAGTGCCGGATGTCTTGGTGATCCACCTAGGGGGCAACGACCTAGGCAATTGGGACTGGGGGGCATGGTTAGGCGGGATTTAGCGCAGGTGCTTTTACTTTTCCCAGACGTCTGCCTAGTCTGGTCGGAGGTGGTGTCCCGGAACTATTAGTGCTGCCCCCAGGGATCAGTGCACAACGGAGCACAGCAGGGTCAAGCTCAATAAGCGAGTGTCAAAATTTATACGGGGGGTTGGGGGCATTGCGATACAGCATCGCGTTTTTGAACAGAATGCGGCTATATTTTTAAGGAGTGATGGGGTGCATCTCACGGGAGTTGGGATAGATCTGTTTAATCTGGCTTTGGAGGAGGACATGGCTAGTTTGGTGGGGTTGCCCCGCTGGTTTTAGGGGTTGCCCCGCTTGTGGCGGAAAAGGTCCCTTGTCTATCAGGGTTGGACCAGCGGTCCAGTGGAAAAGGATGATCGGAGTTGATCCCTCCCCTAACAGCGGTTATGATTATGGGTAATGTACGTGCCCAATGAGCCAGAGGCAGGCCATTGATTTGCATGGAGTTAATGTTAGGCCAGTTGTGAGGCTGATTTGTGTATAGGAGGAGGGGAGAGGGTAGGTGTCCAGGATCAGCAGGAATGATTGATAATGTTTATGATTACTTTATGTTAATGTATGGTGTTTAATAAAACTAATGTTATTTATTGATATTAATAAAGCCGTGGCCTGTTTGTCACCATCAACGTCTTACATCTTGCGTCTGTTTATTAAGGTAAGCTAATAAATGGGAATTCACATCAACACGGTCCCCACTACCTTCACACATGCTCATTGCTATCAGTAGCTTCATTAGATTTCTCCTCAATGTTTTATCGATTGAATAACTCCCCAAGTATGTTTTTAAAAAGACAGATTTTGTACTGAACTTTGTCAGTAAACATTATATATTATATTTCCTTTATTTTAATATTATGTGGTTTAGTATTGTGGCCATAAAGTGGATAACTGCTTTAATATGCTTTACAACCTTTAATGTAATATTTATTTGTTTACATTCCCCCCCCCTCCTCTTAATTATGAAGTGTCATTTTATACTAACCAGTATCAGTATAGAAATGTTTGACTTCATTGAGGAATGGAAATCAAACAGCTCATGCAGTGTTTAAACCTCTCATCAATGAGATAGGAATGTATGCCACATCATCACTGGAACGTTGCTGATTTAACTTGCTCACTGCTGTATGCAAAGCAATACAACAATTGCAGAAGTAATTTTCTACCTAAAGGGACACTGTAGTCACCAGAAACACTGAGCTTAATGCAATGGTTCTGGTGTCTCTAGACTATCCCTGCAAGCTTTTCAATATAAATGTTAACATTCAATGGAAAAGGCAGTGTTTATATTGCTGGCAATAAACCTCTAGAGATGCTTCCTATTTCTATGCTATACAGTGTGCAGCACCTTCATTCAGACTCTCCACATTCTGTATGGAAATGCTGAACGCTCCCCATAGAAATGCATTGATTCAATGCATCTCTATGAGAAGATGCCAACTGGTACAGTGCGGCATTTTGGCGCTGATGAGCAATAGCCTCCAAATAGTTTCCTATGGGAAAGCATTGGATTTACTGACATCATCAAGATGACAGATGAACACAGCGATGGAGGAAAGTGTTGCTTCAATAAGCAGAGCCCTGTTGAAGAGCTCTCACATGAGAAAAAGGCCCTGCATTTGTTCTGCGCAATGCGAGCAAGGGGATTTAGTGTGTGCATAGGGGCTCCAGAGAGTGTATATCAGGAATGTAGTGTGTGGGTAGGTGTTGCAGTGTGTGCCTATAGGGGATCTATTGTCTGTAGGTGATCTAGTGTGTGTGTGGAGGACCCAGAGTGTGTGTGTGTGTGTGTGGGGCAGACCCAGAGTGTGTATATGAGATCTAGTGTGTGTGTTTAGGTGTAAACTGTGTGTGCGTGAGGTGTGGGGAGCAGTGTGTGCATAAGTGAAGAAAGCTATTGTGTGTGTGTGTGTGTGGGGGGAGAGGGGAGATTAAGACAAATATTAATGTTATTGTAATTTTTCTAATTAGAAGCACTACTCCATGAAGCACTTCTAGTAGCCATCTGAGGAGTGGCTTCTGGGGGTGTCCCTAGGTTGTAATATAAACACTGCCTTTTATCAGAAAAGAAAGGGTTAGCTGCAAAAAGCTTGCAGGGACTGATTAAACTCACCAGAACAACTACATTAAGCTGTAGTTGTTCTGGTAACTATAGTGTGCCTTTAAAGGACCACTATAGTGCCAGGAAAACACTTGTTTTCCTGGCACTATAGTGCCCTGAGGGTGCTCCCACCCTCAGGGACCCCCTCCTGCCCGGCTCTGGAAGGGGGAAAGGGGGAAAATGTCCCTTTTTCCAGCTCTGGGCGGGGAGCTCTCCTCCTCCGATCCTCCTCCTCTCCTCCCCGTCAGCTGAATGCGCACGCGCGGCAAGAGCTGCAGTCGCATAGGAAAGCATTATCAATGCTTTCCTATGGACGCTTGCGTGCTCTAACTGTGATTTTCACAGTGACAATCACGCAAGCGCCTCTAGCGGCTGTCAATGAGACAGCCACTAGAGTATTAGGGGGAAGGCTTAACCCATTGATAAACATAGCAGTTTCTCTGAAACTGCTATGTTTATAAAAAAATGGGTTAACCCTAGAAGGACCTGGCACCCAGACCACTTCATTAAGCTGAAGTGTTCTGGGTGCCTAGAGTGGTCCTTTAAGGCCAGAGTAGCTGACGTTTTTCCAGTTCAAATATTTTGATCTTAGATTTAAAATTCTCTTTGACTTTTCACTTTAGTGAGTCTTGGCAAAGCTTCAAATAATTTCCCTATTCTGTATGTTGTAACTAAAATAAAGAAACAAAATGACAATAATATTACATTTCACAGGGGTAAAATATTGTAGTGGAGAGGTGCATACAATAGAAGGTCAAAAAGGTTGATGCTGCTCTGCTGCCTGAGAAGAGAGATAAGTCATTTTTTGTGAACATTATAACATCACATACCTTCCAGCATTTCAAATGGACAGATGGACACTTTAATTTTAGATGTGTGACTCTAGATTGTATGCCTCTAAAAACCAATTGCCATAGTGTGCCAATTTTGTGCCTCTAAAGATGGTTGCCATGGTGTGCCAATTGTAAGCCTCTAAAACTAATTGCCATGGTGTGCCAATTTTATGGACCTAAAGTTGTCATTGTGTGCCAAGTTTTATGCTCTAAAGCTGATTGCCATGTTATGCTAATTGTATGCCTCTAAAACTGATTGCCGTGGTGTGCCAATTGTATACATCTAAAGTGGATTGCCATGGTATGCCAGTTGTATGCCTCTAAAGCGGTTTGCCATAGTGTGCCAATTTTATGCCTCTAAAAGTAATTGTCATGGTGGGCAATTGTGTGCATCTAAAGCGGATTGCTATGGTGTGCCAATTGTATGCCTCTAAAGCTGATTGCCATAGTGTTCACTTTTTAAAATATGCATTAAAAGCAAGTGGGTCTCGAAAGATTACCGTTTTGAAAAGTGGGTCTCGGCCCATAAAAGTTTGGGAAGCCCTGCTCTAGTGTTATACACGACAGAATATTACAGTCCAATATCAGTGTTTTTCCAGCAATTCCAAAAACAAAATAACAGAAAATAAATCCTAGCTCTTACCACTAACTATAACATGATCACTCCCTTACTATTGATAAATGGCTAATTATATTTACTAACCTCAACAAAACACAACATGGAAATACATCACTTTTGCATACCAATCTGTTATCTTCACTGCAGGTCTGCATCCTCTCTGCAACCAGAAAAGAAATGAAGGCTTTGAGCCTTTCTTTCTCTGACTTTAAAAAAATATTTTTTTCCTTACTTATAGTTAGGTGTTGTCCCGTAGTTATCCCTCACCTGTAGTGCCGCCTCCTAGGACATGTAGATTTTCTTCAAACAGAGTTCAAACAGACTGTGTAGGATTCTGGAACCTAAATATCTTCCTTCCACAACCACACCTCTGACACTGTCACAATATATATATATTTGTGGTTGGAAACAGAGGCGTAACTAGAAACCACCGGGCCCAGTGCGAAAACTGTCTCATCCCCCCGCCATCCCGCTCATTCTCCTCCCCAGTCCCTCCATGTTTCTTACCCACCATCCCAGGCCCCCAACGTTCTCACCCACCCCCATACATTTGTAACAGACACACACACGCACTGACTGACAGACACTCACACAGACAGACAGACATCCAGGTAAGCAGGTGCCTGCTCTGCTTCAATGGGTAAGTACCGATACTGGGGTGCCCTAAGGTGGCCACATAGCCACCCCCTGTGCAGTGGCGTCTCCAGGATTCATACTTAGGGGGGCACATAAGGGGCCAGGGACAAAGGTAGGGGGGGAGTTATAAAACATCTGTATATATGTGTGTGTATATACACAGGGCTCGACAAATTCCAGGCACCAGGTCGCCATGGCGACTAGACGTTTCGCCCAATCACATGGTATTTGTCAGCCCTTTGCTAAGCCGCACAGGAAACATTAAAGTCAGCCGCTGCGGGGAGCATGGAGGCGGATCATGAGTAACCTTCCTGCAGTTCCTCTCTGACTCCCTTGCGCGCTGTTTAGTGACATGACGTCACTCCGGCCCTGGCGTCACTACAGAGAGCGCGCAGAGGAGCAGAGAGAAACTGCAGGAAAATTAGAGGAAAAGATCCACTCAGCTCTCCCAAAGGTAGGGAGGCTGGGTGGATTTCAATTAAAACATTAAAGCTGGCCGCCGCGGGGAGCATGGAGGCGGCGCGAGAGGGAGCAGTAACCTTCCTGCAGCTCCTCTCTGCTCCGGACCCGGCCTCGCTACAGAGAGCACGCAGGGGAACAGAGAAACTGCAGGAAGATTGAGAGGAGACGCACTGGACACCAAGGAGAGATCCCCTCAGCTCTCCCAAAGGTAGGGAGGCTGGTTGGATTTAAATTAAAATAAAAATAGCAATTTGTGAGTGTGTGAGAAAATGTGTGTGTGTCTGTGTGTGTGTGCTGAAAGGGCCTGTAAAGTGTGTACGTGTGCATCTAGGGGCTGCATTGTGAGTGTATGTGTATTGGGGTTGCATTGTGTGCTTATCAAGGAGCTGTAGTTATTATATCTATATTTATATATACGATTTGATGAGTAATGGGGTGGAGCATGTATGTATGTATGTGTATGTGGGTGAAGGTATGTGGTGAAGAAGTGTGTATGAGGGTAAAGAGATGATGTGTGTGAGGGGTGCACTGTGTGTGTATGCAAAGTGTGTGTACTCTGTGTTGGTGGGAGTGTACTGTATGTGGGGGGTTCACTGTCTGTAAGGGTGTACTGTGTTCAGGGAGTGTAGAGAGTGGGATAGGGAAGAGCTTTACAATTTTTACTTTAATAATTGTTTACAAAAAAAAAGTAAATTCCCCTTTCCCTGATCTTACCTTGAAGGGAGGGGGTGGCACAATCAGATCCGTGGTGGTTGAGAAGGCTGCCTATCCATGGGGTACAGGGATTGGAGCTCAAGCACTTACAGAGACTGACCCATACAGACCCACAGACTGACCCATACACACATACACAGACAGACCCCCTCCCCCAAAACACACAGACTGACATATACACACAGACTGACCCATACACACACAGACCAATCCACCCCACGCAGAATGACCCATACACACAAACTGAATCCCCACCACTACACACAGACTGAACCCCCACCCCCACACACAGACTAATCCCTAACCACACACACTGAACCCCCACACACAGACTGGCCCATACACACACACACACAGACTGACCCATACACACACAGACTTTACCCTCCCCCCGCCCCACACAAAGAGGCTGAACCACACTTACCGACGCACACTTACCAGCAGCTGTGCAAAGCAGAGTTTCCTCTCTCTGTCTCTCCCCTGTGCTGCTCTCTATGACCCAGGAGGAAGTCCTCCCAGCACAGTGCCCCCTCTGGCCACATGTGGGAAAAGGGTGGAACACAGTTGCACAGTGACAGTGCTGCTGCAGATTGTTAAAGGACCACTATAGTGCCAGGAAAACATACTCGTTTTCCTGGAACTATAGTGCCCTGAGGGTGCCCCCACCCTCAGGGTCCCCCTCCCGCCAGGCTCTGGGGAGAGGAAGGGATTAAAACTTACCTTTATTCCAGCACCGTGCGGGGAGCTCTCCTCCTCCTCTCCGCCTCCGATCCTCCTTTTCGGCTGAATGCGCACGCGCGGCAAGAGCTGCGTGCGCATTCAGCCGGTCTCATAGGAAAGCATTTACAATGCTGTCCTGCGGACGCTTGCGTGTTCTCACTGTGATTTTCACATTGAGAATCACGCAACGCCTCTAGCGGCTGTCAATGAGACAGCCACTAGAAGATTTGGAGGCTGGATTAACCCTGACACAAACATAGCAGTTTCTCCGAAACTGCTATGTTTATTAAAAAAAAGGGTTAATCCTAGCTGGACCTGGCACCCAGACCACTTCATTAAGCTGAAGTGGTATGGGTGCCTAGAGTGGTCCTTTAAGGGAGACTCAGTGCTACCAACTTAAATTTCAATTGGGAGAGCACAAAGGGTGGCACTGCATTATATAGGGGGGTGGGGGGAATTACAAAGTAAAGTATTTTCATTTACAACTCAAGATACATTTACTACTCATTATTGCGAGCTATAACACCAATATGACCAGGAATGGTGAAATTAAGTTGAAATAAAGAAACAATTGCATAGTTTCTTATTGATTTTTTTTGTCTTATTGACTGTCTTGATGATGAGGTCACATATCTCCTTTCACCGTGAGTTCTATCTTTTTTTAAATTTCGTTATCATTTCTGATCTTTTGTTTTTTTCTTCTCTGAGGACCCAAAGTTACTTTAGTCTGTAATGTTGATCCTTATTACAAGTGGTCAATTTATTTGGTTTTCCATTTTTAATATTGATCAATATTACAAGCGAAAGCATCAGAAATAGATTGTTAACTGAATTCCATCCTGTCCCAGGTATCAGTTCAGTAATGTTAACTAAGGTGAATTGCACCTGCTTAGACATCATGATTAAATAATTTGCCAGTGCATTGACACACATTCTGAAAGAAACACATTGTCTTTTCTCCTTGTATCTAAATGTTTTATTATTTTTTACAAAATAGATTGTATTAATAAAAATAAAGTGTTCTCAGCCACCACCTTGCAGCTATGGAGGACAAGAGGCGATGGAAGCATATGAAAATCAGGGGCCTCATCCGCAGGCTATTTGCGGCCCTCCTTTCCCCCAGGCAAACCAAGGGAATACAACTTGACGGGATGTTCTGCCTGCCCAAGCCAGCAATGCCCTCAGGTACAGCTACCAGTGACCTCCTGGTAAAGTTCCAGAATGGGCAGGATAAAGCAGACTTGTTGAGTGCCACAAAGGGAACTAATCCATATCGGTTTGAAGACATGGACTTGTCCTTCTATACTGACCTCTCTTGAACGACCCTGCTTTGAAGGAAATCCTTTCGACTGTTAACAGCAACACTAACAGCCAAGGGAGTGAAGTATCGCTTGGGACCGGCACATGTACTCCTCATTCAACATCAAGACACCGGACACAAAGTGGCAGACATCCAAGATGGATACTGTCCTAGCAGCCTTGGGCCTCGCAGCCCCACCTACCTCCACAACCTGGGACCCAGCTAAAGTAGTCCCATTCAACCTCGCTGCCCGAAGAGTACCTGACGCACCTGCTTATACACTATGTTACTAGTATTTTTTAATCTGTTGGGAGTAGCCCTCAGTTAAACATAAAATGTTCCATGCATAACAAAAACATGTTTTAGCTGCCCCTCATATTGACAAGTATCACTAAACCTAAGGCCAAACAAGGTCGAGACCGGGAAGATCCCATCATGTACACTCATACTAGGCATATTATCAGATTACTCTGATCAATGATAGCACTAGTGATGTCGCGAACCCGAAATTTTCGGTTCGCGAACGGCGAACGCGAACTTC
Organism: Pelobates cultripes; assembly: GCA_933207985.1. Lineage (NCBI taxonomy): Eukaryota > Metazoa > Chordata > Amphibia > Anura > Pelobatidae > Pelobates > Pelobates cultripes. Next base: position 123,552,170 of record OW240912.1, read on the forward strand.
CGCAAATGTTCGCGAACCGGCGAACCGCCCGAAACGCCATTGACTTCAATGGGGAGGCGAATTTTAAAACACACAGGGACTCTTTCTGGCCACAATAGGGATGGAAAAGTTGTTTCAAGGGGACTAACACCTGGACTGTGGCATGCCGGAGGGGGATCCATGGCAAAACTCCCATGGAAAATTACACAGTTGATACAGAGTCTGGTTTTAATCCATAAAGGGCAGAAATCACCTAACATTCCTAAATCACAATCAATATGGATTGACACCTGACATATGACATATTGACACCTTGACATATGGATTGACACCTGTCCTCAGAGCCCCTGATGCACACGGACACAGAGCAGAATAGAGACTGGTCCCCCTACATAGGGTCACTTGGCAGATATGGATTGACACCTGTCCTAAGGATCCCTGATACACACTGACACAGAGCAGAATAGGGACTGTTCCCCCTACATCGGGTCACTTGGCAGATATGGATTGACACCTGTCCTAAGGTTCCCTGGTACACACTGACACAGAGCAGAATAGGGACTGGTCCCCCTACATCGGGTCACTTGGCAGATATGGATTGACACCTTGTTACAAACTGCTATTTGTAACGGGCCCTTTAAATGGCAAATTGCCCTGCTTCCCTGGGTTGTGGAGAAGCCTATTTGCCAGCCTCCTCCCGCATGACTATGGCCCCTGGGAGATTGTGAAAATGTATGCACTTTTATTTGGTGTGTATGGCCCTTTAAGACTGTCGGTGGGCATATTGGGGCTTATGGACTCTTTATGTGACTGGTGCTGGCCCTTTAAACACCTTTTTTGGGACATCAGGAAGATTGGGACACTGCCCCTTTAAGGCCGTGTCCCCAGACTTGTTGGGGACACGGCCCCTTTAAGACGGTGTCCCCTGTGTCCCCAGACCTGGTGCAAACCCTTTGTGCCTGCCTTGCTATTTCCCCACTTGGTTCAGTAAATGGGAAATTATTTCAGCTGCAGAGACTAAGTCCCATTCGGCGATGGGACTTAGTCTTTTTTTCAGCCT